>JAOTQW010000004.1:9454502-9481095 GCA_026260075.1 Sisor rabdophorus | reverse complement strand
TATATATAATAAAATTACCACTGTTAAACCTAGGCATTCTAGTCATCTTTCAAATGCAAAAATAAGAGATTTTACGAAAGTTTAGATCTGTTTTTCTTAGCATATAATTGCCAAGCACTTAACATTTTCGCAAGTAATTTTCTTTATTGAAAAGAAAGACCTCTTGTATATAAAATATCATATCATTTGGACTGATGAAGGTGTAGAGGTTACCTGACATATGATTATAACAGATCATATTTTTATTTTGCTTTTGGCAGCATTTTTAGAATCCTTAACGCCCAATTCCAACCCCAATCCATAATCTTAATTTTACCCACTCTATCCCTACCCTAACCTATAATCTAAAGTAAACGTAATAAAGAAAATGTAACTTGTTACTACCACCTTTGCAAGCACGTAACAAAATACAACATGAAATGCATAAACTTATCACTGAATACCTGGTTGACTACATGACAAATAAGCAAAAAAAAGTCCTTAATCTTCTGACCAAATACGAGACAGGCTATTATGTCCTCTCTTTTATAACCGCTATAAGAAACTCTCCTGGGCGCGCGCGCACGCACACACACACGCACGCACGCACGCGCACACACACACACACACACACACACACTTACACTATCACTTTATTGACCAGTCATTTTGTTAATACATTCTCTTTATCCACTTTGTATACTCAATACACACAGTATATTTTTATTTTATTCTTTTTTCAAACCCAGGCCTTCTTGCCACCATGCTGCCTATTTTAATTTTCTGAAATTTTTTGTAATCCTTTTCTAGATGACTTACCAAGTATAATTTTCTACATGTTTTGTAGAATCATTTATGTGACCTACGAATAAAAAAATACTTTCTGCCAAACAATTCACACATACAATCTTTGGTACACAATTTTATTTATTAATTTTTTTTTGTTTGGTTTGCTCAACATGTTACACATCAGTTTAAGAGATTTCTTTGCGAGGTTGTAATTCAATCACTCACCTCTATACATCCCACCAATACAGTAAGCGGTCATTTTGTCTTCAGTGTGTTTATGTGTGTTTTCTAAGCAATCATCTAATTCAACATCCCTTGAATCAAACAAACACAATCTCCCTGTGTGACTGTGACTAGTAGCATGCGTGTGCGTGATACACAATGTATACACAGAATAATTTTTCCTAAACCACTCAAGAAACCAGCACATTATCTGCTCTTTTCTGTCTAAACTATAACTTTGTTTAAATGTATTGCTTGAACATGCATAGATGATCAGCACTGTGCTTATTAAGAATAACCTGCACTATGTCTAGCCCTCAAATAATCACTTCATTTACAGAACAAAATAGCAGGAAGCTACTCGGGAACCGCTTGCTGTTATGACGGACTTTAACCACAGGTTCTTTCCTCTTAGTGGATCGACAGGAAAAAACTGTTTCAGCTAAGTTGCAGCATTTATTCACTCAAACGATGTAGCTTTTAACTAATCGATCCTGATGAAGCTATTTCTTGAGTTCAGTATAACCCAAAATGAGAAATATTGCATCACCAGCAGTTTTCTTAGCCCATCTGTCTACCCATCCAGTCTATTTATCTGTTTATCACCCACGAACTATTGCCTGTATACGATATAACAATATGCTGCATAGTCAATATAAGGTGGCTTTTTACAAAACAAATGCTAGAAATAGCTAACGTATCATTTAACTTCGGATACAAAAACATTAGACATAAAAAGGTCACTGGATTTTATTTTAGCTAAAGAAATCAAGCAGGATTACGTGATCATCCATGCTCATCCAGTTCCGAGTGTGTATTATTTGATCCCACTAGTATTCAGACAATCGTTTTTACAAATCGATTCCTTTTTTATTGTATGTTCTTTGAAGATTACTACAGAGACCTGTTTACCACTAAGTTAAAGGAAGTCCTACAATGAGTAAGAACTGCATGTTGTCTGCTTAGATTTAATGGGATTTTAAAGAATCTCACAGTACAGTGAAGAAACACAGAGCAGGAACCGTCACACGAAACGTCGGAATTTACTTATAGGATCCGACTCAACCCTGTGCTGATTTGTAGTGCTTTGAAATTTCAATTTTATAATAAACACAAAACTAAAACTCTATAGATCTTGATAAATACTAAAAAGGCAAACTCTATATCAAAATTTATAAAATGCACCAGATGGGACACATCTAGAGTAGTTACCAGTAAAAAAAAGGAATACTGAAGCAGTACACAAAAAGTACATCAAATGTATAAAATGTAGGTCTATAGATTAAAAACTGCCTTATTTCTGAGGCATGAGCTTACTTGAAAATAGTTAAACTGATTAGCTTGAGTATGAACCTCTAAATGCATATTGTTCTTTCATAAACTACACCGCAAATCTAGTTATGATAAAGCTTTTGTGCTGAAATTGAATACAGTAGGAAACTTTTCGGTTATGTGGGGAGGGGGGGGGTGGCACTTGTTCATAAAGCCTCTTAAATGTTAATTGATCATTAAGGCTCTCCTCTAGACCAGATATAACCTGCCTAATATGCGCACATCATTAAAGCCACTATGGTCTCCAGCTCAGAGTGGAGGCAGTGGCTCCCTCTGCTGGTGCCTAGCCGGTGTTCCTACATCGACAATTATTTATGGAGGCAGACAGCCTCAAAGAGCTGTTTAGTCCTGCCCAAAGCCAGAGGAATGACATTTTTTTATCAAGCTACACTCAGTGACAGAAAAGCTACAATATCCTAAATTATATACAAAAAAACATTTTTTCATTACATCTGAACAAATATAATTGGCGCATGCTTGTTCTTTGGCTGAACACTTTTTGTTCTCTTCACTCAGAAGATTTACAGTAAACAGGATTAAAAAAGGAATATTATAGAAACATTACAAATTGAGTGGAGAGACTGATTGAATTTAAAAGAAAAAGAAAAGGTAGCACTGCTGCTAAAAGTCTTTAGCCTTTCCCTTGGAGCCATAGCACCACATTACAACCAGGTGAGAAAATGCTCATTTTTGTTAAGGACAGACTCCATGTCATTAAGAATAGGCATGAGGTCTGTGCCGTCCAGAGTGCCCAGGTCCACGTTAGTGCCGGGCATGGAGTCTAGGAAATCGGGAAAACGGCTCTGCTGTGGCATGTTCATGTTGACAGGCACCATGTTTTCACCTACAAAGACACAAAACTAGACTGATAAGCATTTTTAACCCTTAAAACCCTAATCATTTACACATTGATGCCGTTTGCATGTTCATACTGACCATCCTTTCAATGTTCTTGACTATACTCTTCTACACCTATAATTCTTTTATAAACACACAATAGAGTGTTATTAGCTTTCATGAGCTTTTTGATATAATAAACATTGAGGAAACTACCAGTCCAATAGCTTTAAAATAACATAGGCAATATTTCACTGTCCTTTCTTGTAATTTTAGTTTAAAGACCAGACTAGTGGGTTAAGGCGGCGGCACCCACATGGGAAAGTTTTTGCACTTGGGTGACCCGACTTTAATTACCGGCTCTGCTCCTCTCTGGTCCCACCTCTCTCTCTATCCCTCTCTCTCTATCTATCTCTATCTATAACCCCTATTTTATCCCTGTGTCCCATCAATAAAAGCAAAAAATGCCCAAAAAATATCTTTTGAAAAAATAAAAAAAGACTAGATCATACCAGTGTCCATTTCCTCCATGTTGTTGAGAAAGTCTTCAGGAGTGGTAGGGATGCTGTAGCAGCCCAGGCCCAGACCGCTGTCTGTGCTCTGCTCACGTGAATGGTATGGCCCACTGTGGAAATACACATACACAAATGCTTTAATAGCCCATGGCAAATTTCTAAAATTACCAAAACTATAATTTAAAAAAAAAATCCATTTTATTGTTTAAGTCATAAGATTACAGTCTTCAAAATAAATGCAGGCCTGGAAAATAATTACTCCCTTGAAAATCTAAAATCTTTAAACAATTTATTGCACAGTACATACTCTTTAATGAAAAAGTTTTGGTAAACATCTAACTTAAGCTTTTCTAGTGATTATCTTGTGTTCCTCCAAAAAGCAGAATTTTATAAATATAAGTACTACTATAAAACTGCGTGATAATAAAATGCTGTTGATTAGATGGTTTCTATCACATGCGATTTCCAGCTAAACAAGTTTTTTGTTAATTCTTTTCTAAGTACAGGGAAAGGTGTGTATTCTTAGTATTAGCTATCCCACTTTCACTGCAGGTGTGGTTTATTTAGAATACTTAATACTAAAGTCTTCCTTAGGGAAGTACATAGTTTGGGTAAACGTGAAGTAAAGGATCAAGTAACGCTGGATCAAATGCCTCTTAACTCTTAAATTCTTAAACACTGCATAGCAATGGAAAAGGGAAAGATACCCTAAAGGAAAACGAAATATCTTCATTTTGGAAAGAAAATACTCACCTGTTTAGAAAGGGGTCTGAGCTGCTGGCTGGAATAGTGCCTTGGTTCACAGCAGCTGGATTAATGGTAGGAGATGCCATATTGTCTGAATCCATGGGTATCTGTCTGCACAGCGCCACCTCCTGGCAAAAAAAAATTGTTTAATGGGATGTTCATTATGATGCAGCACCATCAAAAATAAAGTTATATTTATTAGTGAAATCAATTTATTCATCCATCCCTAATTCAAGGTTATGTGGGTCTGCTGCATACTATCCTAGCCATCCCTAAAAAGGCAAAGGCAGAAGACGTACACCCCGGACAGGTGACCAGTGCATCACAGAGTCTAAGGGCAACCTAGCATACAGAAACTCCACACAGAAAGGGGCAACAATGCTAACAATTTTCTTCTTGCAGTGAGGCAACAATGCTAACCACTAAGCCACCATGCTGCCCCCAACTAAAGACTTAAAGTTTTAGTTATACTGTAAAAATACAGACATGATATATATATATATATATACATATATACACATACACACACACACGCACGCACACATTTTTAGAAACCTAGACCATTCCTTTTGGTTGTTTTGGAGATTTTGTCCTGTGAGAGCTTAGAGTAAAAAATCTACATTGCGTGAGGGGTATTGATTGTGAACACATGAAGCCGCTGTATTGCTCTGCTTGTGGATGTGTTCTAATTGTAATATGGAGAAAATCTCCTCTCTCAGCTCTGCCTTTCGGGCGTATGCTGCTAACACAACAGCTGCACTGCCACGGTCCTGAGTCATCAATTTTAATGTGGACAGACTAGGAAAAGAAACACAGTTGTTTACACTACTTGATCTCCTCTTTTCCCTCCCTTGCTTTTCCTCACTTACAGACAGCCACGTTATGCAAAGTTGTCTGTTTTAATCCCGGAGATCTGGGATAGGTTAAACATTTGTGTTTCTCATGAGCGTTCTCTTTCTGGCAGGCACTTCATAAACAATTGCTGCTCTTGAAGTAACCTGTTAAACACTCTTCATGTCAAAATGTTCCCTTTCTCCGACATACACATATTATGCAACAGAAGAAGTGAAAACAAACCACCACTAGAGGACACTATGATGGATTGGCTGCTTCCCTCTATAGCTGAGAGGGAAGGGACCTGAGGCAGAGAAGTCGACAAAAACAAGTACTCTTTTCAGAGCAACACAAATCACATCTTGCACTCTGTGCCACTATGATGAATTAGTTATGGGAAAAGAAGGAGAAAGGGCTAAGCAATTACGATAAGACTTTGGCTGTTTGACAATACACAAATTTGAACAGGATGCCTCCTGAACCTACAATTAGGGCATTTTTATTAGACCTTGCTCTGTGTTTTTCCTCGAGCAGACTTCAAGTCATTCCTTTTCCAGATACACTGTGCTGTCAGCTAATAGTCAACTTGAGAACCAAACACAGATAGAGACTGACACTAGACATTAATGATAGAAACTAAAGTGAACAGGAAAACAAATTGTGATTTGGCCACTGATCTTACTTTTTAGCACTTAGTTATACAAAAATATGTGGAATGTTTTAACTTTTCCAGCTCTTTTAGGACATGTTGCAGGTATTAAATTTAAAATAAGTGAATATTTACAAGAGAAGTTCTTGTATTTGTAGTGTTTTTAAATAAATATAGTTATGGGCATATTCCAATATGAAAATACCAGGATTTATAAGGCTCAAATCGTGAAAGAGTGGTTGAGGGAGCATGAGACATTATTTTTAAACATTGATTTGCCACCACGAAGTCCAGACCTCAATCCTATTGTGAACCTTTGGCATGTGCTGAAACAGTCTGACTCTCATCAGTACTCCATGGACTGGAATAAATGTCTTAGCGCAGTAGTCTATCGAAATGAAGCTACTGTAAATGTCTGCTGTAATCAAAGCCAAAGGGGTTACAATGAAATTTAAGTGTGTGGTTTTGCCAAATATACCTGTCTTCTCAACTCCTCATGCCTTCGCTGAATGCGCTCTCTCTCGATCTGGATCCGCTGTAGTCGCATCTTCTGCTGGTGCTGCTGCTGGGCACTCAGTGCATTTCCTATTCCCATCATTCCAGACTGAGGGCTCTGCTGCTGGGGCATGGAACCCCCTGAACCCAGGGCCTGAGACTGAGGCTGTACCTGTTGTTGCTGCTGGTGCTGAGCATGCTGGAGATGCTGCTGATGGTGCTGATGCTGGGACATCACTGGAAGAAGATAAAAAATTTTAAAAATGTAAATGCCGAAATGTCCAAAAAAAAAACCCAAGCGTCCTTAATCTGCTTATTAAGATATCATGGGGCTTCATGCAAACAAGTGCCTCAGCAGCAGATCAGTGTTATGACATAGTTGGCTAGATCCATGCACTTGGAGGGAAAGAGTTATGTTCATTTAAGAATAACAGAGACAACTAGAGGCGCCATGGTTGCAGACATACAAACACTACAACAACTCACAGGCACGGACAGCACGGTGCTTGTCCCCAAAGTGTTTTCCAACAAGGATGACGCCAAACTTTACTACTGACACTTTAGGCCCTCTTAAGCCCCCAAATAGTGTATCCAAGGAGAAAAATGGGACAGGATCAGAGCAACATTGCAGCTACCATGCAAACAGCACAAACTAGACACTGTGGTTTGGGACAGGAAGTTTCAGATAACGCAGGAATGTTTTTATTCTAGTGGGTTACTTACTGCACCAATATGTGAATGTGTTATGGAAAACGTGGGATTCAGTGCTAAAGCATTAAATAATACTATAATACATGTCCACCTACCAACTGCTAATAGTTAAAAGTTTCTCACCTGTAAAACAATTAAAGGTATTTTGTTTTTACTAACAAAATTTTAGTTAGCAAACTCCCTTAAATGTAAGTAGCCTGCACAAGTTTCCTCCAGGTACTCAAGTTTCCCCACAGTCCAAAAACATGTAAATTAGGCTGATTTATGATTCCAAATTGCTCCTAGGAGTGAATTTGAGTATGTGTGGTTGTTCGTATATGTGTGGCTCCGTGATAGACTGGCGACCTGTTCAGTGTTTGCTGTGAGATTCACCCCATATGTGCTGGGATAGGTTTCAGCAAACCCCCACCCCCCCCCCCCCCCGTGACCCAGAGTTATGGAATAAGCAGGCATAGAAGATGAATGAATAAATGAATAATTAATCCATTAAACTTCACTGTGATTCCTATTAAATCTGGTTTAAATGGGAATAAATACGGTATAGACTATGATAAAAATTTCACAAATCCATATATAGAAAAAAATGAACTAAAGTTAACTTACGCTTTATTTTCAAACTGACATAATATAAATCCTTTCACTTACGTAAAATAAAAAGATAAAAAAAACAAGTACAGTTCTAGATTGTTCTGTTTCGAAATAAATGCCCTCTGATTTAAGTCCTGCACAAGCAGTGAGAAAAACGTCATGCTCCAAGGACAAGTTAGAGAAAAAGTTCCAGCACAGGACAGACCTAACTAACAGCACACAGGACCCCCCCCACAGGAAAATACCACTCAGCCAGCAAGGCATTAGATTTACTCAATTACATCCAGACCTCCCGTAACTACTTCACCTCACATCAAGTTTATTTTAGTGTCAAATAATAAGGCAAGGTTATTTTTTTTAAAGAAGGGGATCTTTCCACAGTGAGGAAAGTTCAGTACATGACAGTTAGCATGAAAAAACAAGCTGTGCATATGTCTCAGCGTGTGTGGTGTGTTTATCAGTTATGTAAACTGCTCTCACATGGGGAAGACATTCCTGGAAACGCCAGATGTGGATAAAGGGTGGTTCTAAGTGCAAAAAGTAGCCTGTAAGTTGAAATGCTATTGTCCGATTGCTGTGCTCCATCTTGGCAGCACCTCGCACTAGGTCACAAACCTTAAGCTTAAAAATTTCAAAGTTTAGGTTTCAAACCCTGCTGCTTTAACAAGATTAAAGCATGCAGTAGATTTGACCGCAAACATCCCATCCTCCTAGCTAATCGCTTCCCAAAGTCACGCCTCCTGAAAGCAAAAAACAAGTGCAAAGTAGACAAGCAGAGACAGCATTACTATAACACATCATGTGTCATTCACTGGTGGGAGTTAAACAGCTGCTGTAGTTTGTAAATTTATCAAGATAATAACAAAAACATGCAGAAAACCACAAACAAAGCAGAAGTTATAAATTGACCCGCTTTTAAATAATAGTTAAATAACTATTTGATCCCCTATGTATCACCAAGAATTCTGTCTTAGTCGAAACATTTTTTTGGTCCAAGTTTTTTCATAGAATATATAAATACATTAAAATACATACTTGACTGCTTACCTAAATTACTATTCAGATGTCAAGAAAATTTTAACAAGCAAAAAAATTATAGTTCTAAGAACAAACGTAAGAAAAGTATGATGATCATGTTCTTCTCCTCTTGTCCACTGTTTATACCTTTTCATTAGATTAATTTACACTAAAGAGTTGCTTAAAAATCAACACATGAACTGGCACAAACAATTGTCCTGTTAGACTGAATGTTGTCTATTACACCGACCAAAAAAGGTTTCAATCCCTTTTATTACTGTTCTGCTACACAGGCCAGCAATCACTTATCTATTTAACTGGAACTAGTTAGAGAATTATCAATGAAAGGTTGAAATGCCAACAAAACACTGATGTATTTTGGACTTGTCTGTTTAACTTAGGAAACCACCCGAGACTGTCCGAATCAATTCTGCTTTTTGTAAAAGATTTCTTAAGTATCTGATGGTCTTATAAGCATAAAATATCTGCATGATCTTTGTAAAAGCATAGCAAACTGTAAGTCTGTGTATATATAGAACAAGTAATTCCAGCACTGCTCTCTCTCTTTTATATCTTAAAGCTATTAAAAAGTAGCCTGTCATAAAGACAATCTAATTGGAAAACATACAGTTTTATCCACTGACTAATACAAAGTGATGCATTGACCTCAGATTCATTTCAAAGATTTTGCGACCATCAATCGAGATTTGTTCTGGAACATTTGGACTAAGCCTTAAGATAGCCTTTTATGGCAACACAACAGGGGTTATGCAGTACATCAACTTCCCAGACAGATATAAAAGGTGCTTAAATGCACATATGGGGCAGCTATTGCACAGTTTTTAAAGTTTCACTTTGGCTAACCTCCAATTTACAGTAAAAACTATTAATACAATATTGTCAGCCACACAATCAGTAAACATATGCCCTTTGGGGCATATCTCTCTGATGTAGAATGTACCAAAAAACTAACAGTTTTATCCAGGAGGTTATTCACTACATGCAAAAATTAGGAAAGCTAGAAGTAGTCTAAATCTAGATATTTTCTTAGCAGCCAATGCTAGCTCAGGCAGGCTGCGGACCCCTGGAAACAAAAAAAAATCAGCCTACTGCAGAATAACTGTACAAAACTTTCTGCTTTACCAAAGTATTACTTTTCAAAAAGCTCTACAAATCTAGCTAGTACTAAATATCCCACAAACCCCTGTGATGGATAGCATATGCTGCAGAAAGAAGCATAAAAGCCTGCCAGCTTTTGCCTCCTTCTTGTTTAGTCACGGAAGCAGGGTGGGGTCTGTGAAGAAGAGCAGAAAGTTGCGAGGAAAGCAGGAGAAAAAGAAGGAGGATGGGGGGGGGTGCAGCAGAACACTGGGGTCAGCAAAAGAGCAACAGCAAAAGCATGGAGAAAAGAGCGACTGACAGAATGAGCATATGTGCATAAGACACAGAGAAGTAGAAGGAGGACGTGGAGGAGGTGTAGGGTGAGACAGTGAGGCCTGAGTAGTCATTTAGCACTGCCAACAAAGGCCTTCTTGTTTCATTTATTTCCCAGAAACTGCATTAGCTTTCCAATAGGGTCACAAAAAAACAAGTGAATGGAAAAATGCTTCCAGTCCCAAAAATCTGTAACACATTAAAACCTCACAATGAAGTCTGAGTTTGTACAATCACCATAATTTACCGGTTATTATAAACCAGATGACTCCGTATTCAGCCATTTTATTAACTTCAAGGCACACACTTGTACTTTTTGTTTTAAAAATCTATCACAAAATGTTATTTCTAATAAAATAGTCCATCATAAGATCACATGCCTTCAGAATAAGTAGCCTGAAGTAAGCGGATGAGTTAAGTCAGGGTATGGGTTTCAGTGAATGTGCTCAGATTTACAGGAAGGTGGAGTTAGGCTTAAAAAATAATGCTGATCGCATGCACAGAAACCCTGCTCTCCTTTATTTTCCTCCTTCTTCAACACACTCAGACTTCCTGTCCCAGACAAATCTATGTTAAGGTCCCGCATTCATTTGAATCATTTTTACTCCACCGCTTCCTTTGCAAATCTTACAAAGATATTATCCTCTGCACCCATTTTAAATGATAATTGAACATTTTTATAAATTAAAAATAGGGATCGAGGCACTACTGGGGAAGGAGGGTGGCCTAGTGGTTAAGGTGTTGGACTAATACCAGAAAGACCGGGGTTCGATTCCCAGCATCACCAAGTCCCACTGTGGGTTCCTGAGCAAGGCCCTTAACCCCCATTTGTTCAGTTGTAAGTCGCTCTGGATAAGAGCGTCTGCCAAATGCTGTAAATATAAATACAGGAAGTTTCTGACAATTTTCCAGACCCAGAAGCCAGACTGGAATGAGTTAGGCTTTTATGAAGAATAAAGTCTAATAAAACTTTGGTAAAATAATACTTCATTTATTCATTTTCCATACTAACTTACTCCCTAATTTAGGGCAGTCCATCACAAGGCCACACGCACACTTGCTCCTACGGGCAATTTAGAATTACCAACTAACGCACAGGGAGAACATACAAACATCACACAGAAGGGCCCCTGCGCGGAAATCGAACGCAGACCTTCTTGCTGTGAGGCAGTTCAACAATTACAGAAAAACTTCTATAAAAGGCCAGTAGATTGAATTATAACATAATAATTAATAAATAGTTGTATGATTATCAAAACTTTTTACAATTTCCTCCTGAGGAGACAACAGTACTGGGTAAGACAATACTGCAAGTTTGTTTAACACAACTGCTTGCCTCAGGCTATTCCCAGCCATTCACTGCAGGAGAGCCAAATTCTTTTATCAAAAGAGACCACCTCACTCGCTCTCCCACACCCCAGCACACACCCACATTCACCCTACACATAAACAGATACTTCAATAACAAAAGTATTCATCTGTAATTAACACATTTGGCATACAGAAACATGTGTGCACACACACACACACACACACTTGCACAAAAACAGCTTGGGCCTTACCAACTTAAAGTAAGCAATGATGTAAATAAGGGTTGTCTGTAATTATACTTATACTGTTAACATGATTCTCTTTACAACACACCTACTACCTGCAGTAATTTTGACATAAAAAGTAGATTAAAATAAATAGTAATCTTGTAATACTATGGTCAAGTGCAAATCATCTCTAGACCTTGAACATGTTTAAGCAAATAATGAACAGAACCTTATGTGTATGATCCACTTTTACTGGGTTGTGTAAAGAGAGAGAGAGAGAGCGAGCAAGGGGTTTGAAAGGTGGCAATAGTGAGGGAATATTTGAGGGGTGTAAAACTGGGCAAAAATCAATGAACAGGCTGGGGTGCTTCCAAAATAGCTCTAAAAGGGAGGGAACATGGGGATGGTACGGTACTTACTGAGGCGAGAATCCACCCGGGGGTCGAGCCACGATGTGCTCAGGGTTTTGTGAGGGGTGACTGCCTGCTCCCAATCTTCCGGCAGCTGTCCTGTTTAGGCAGCAACAGCACAACATCTCCAGATCAACCAGGTGTGTTTTGAGTATTTTTGCTTGAGATTTGGTGCCTGTGCATTTTAGGGCTTACATTTAACCAACTAAAGAACAAGAGCAAAAATCATGCGGAAACGTATCCTGTATATGAAACAAGATGCAACTTTACGCACTTGTAAACACAGCTTTAAAAAAAGTTTTTGCCATTGTTTTGCCATTGTTTAAATCCATGGCCTAATTGTAGTCGGAGTGTGTGTTGGTGGTGGTGGTGGGGTGTTGTAATGGGGAAAAGGTAACGTGTCGGGCCCTGCACTACGGAGAAAAGAACAAAGCAATGGAAAAAAATCCATCAAAACAACAAAGGCAGAAAGAAATCCCTTCTTGACATGTGTGGGATGTCAGCCAGCAAGCTAGTATTGTTCCACTGGAAAAAATGGATGTGGGAGTTGGAGGGTGGACTGTACTCGGAGAAAAAGTGAGAGAGAACATAGGAAAGCTAGAGGGACAGATGAGAATGAGTAACATGTCACTGGGCCTTGGGCATACCTTGAAACTAAAATGCCCAGCACTCTGTCTGAAGGCATTTTAAAAAAATACTAAAATTGGTAGACATTAGTGTCAAAACACTACCATTCATCTAACAAAACAACTGAATCATAAATTTATTGGTCACATGTCTTTTACATCTTAAGTATAAATTATTGACCATAAAAGTTAATGCTGTGCTTCTTACCTTATACTTTCATAAAGCATATCTTGATTTCTTGATATCTTGAGGTTCTGAACCCATTTCCTATCAACCCTTTGCCCTAAGTCAATTTACAAGAAGGAATCAAATATATAGAGGTGTGGGGTATGTTCTCTAAATATTAGCAATACAAAATTGTGAAACATACATTAGGAAATGCTTTAATCCGCTGGTGTAAATCTCAACACATTTCTGTGCAAGTTTTACAAAAGATATGGCCACATGGCCTATTACAGCCCCAATGCAACTTAAAACGCAGTCTCATCTAACTATTCCTCTATCCCACGATGCCTATGATACCAATTATCAGTTTTCAAAATTCAGTTTAAAATGACCTGGAGACTGATCTTTCCAATCTCCTTTCAAATCTTAAGATGCTAAAATACACATGAACTAGATAATATGTGGCTCTCTCTGTCTTTCACACACACTTTTTCTGGAACTTCTTAAAAGGCTGGCAAAAAAAAGGACACACCTTTTTTCCATTTCATCACAAATCAGGATTTATAAGAAGAGTCGAACAAGGCAATTGCATTTGGAAGTAATTTGCTGTTCTGGCTTCAAGAAAATGGAAAGCATGCCAGTCTCTGCCACTGGCCAGATTTTTGCTGTGTCTGTCTTCAGAACAATCTAGACATCTCACGCTACAGACAGACTTTGAAACAAACAGCCAATCCTAGCACTCTTCCTTTGTGGCCAAAAAAAACCCTATAAAATACTGGTCTTAGGCATATTCGATGGATGCATTCAGTAAACATGATTTGTACATTTTAGTCAACCAATCATAACCACCTGATGGCAGAACGTGTGCCAAACCCGCTCAATTCATTGTTTTATCGTTCTCTCCATGTAATGCAAAATATTTCAAATATACAAATATATTTAAACATTGAAAAAACAAAGTAAGAAGTAAATGGCAGTTAAATGTATTTAAGTGATCATTATATATATATATATAGATATATATATACTGAACATAGGGTGAGAGGCAGGGGACAGGGCACCAAGGCACCATCGCAGGGCCACATACAGACAACCACACACTCGCATTCACTCTTATGGGCAATTTAGAGTCTCCGAACAACATGTTTCTGGACTGTGGGAAAAACCCGGCGTATTCGAAGGAAACCCGCGCAAGCGAGGGGAGAACATGCAATTCTTCCCGCACCGCCATAATTATAATCAGTACAGTCTAAATTCACCTGGCATGAGCTAATTTTGGTAAACAGATACAAACATTATCCAAAATGTCCCTGCTCTGTGAAATACAGTTAATTTTCATTCCTATACCTATAGTCTATACCTTGTGGTTTAAGCCTAAAGATCCCTTTCATCAAGTTTTTAAAGAAAAAAAGTTTTTCAAACTTTTCCAATTTTTTTTTTACATTTTTCCAGGAAAAAGTGGTTGGAGAGCATAAAGATTCTTACCAAGGTTTGGCTGTGACAGGGCTATGGAGCGTCCCTGCCCACCCCCAGCGCTGTTGGTTGCCTGAGCATGAAGACTCATTGGATTCATGTTGGCTGCCATGGTCTTGCGAGGATCTTGCCATGTGGTGATCTTCTCAACATGACTGTAAACAGAAACACACCACAAATTACCACACACTGTTAGGAGACCTGCTAAACCTTAATCCTCCCAGAGTTATAATCTCATATCTAGATGGCAACTTGCATATGAACTAGTGGTGCAATGAAATACAATTCATCCTTTATCCGTACGGATCACTACCCACAGTTCGGCTCGCACTTGGCCTATGGATTAATTGCTAAACGGAGCATTTGTATTTACATGTCCAGGGCAGGTGATAGAGTGACTGCTAAGACGTCCTATTTTATATATATGTACAATGAACGTTATAAATTTAGGTTGATTTTCAGGTTACATGTGGTTTTACATGTTACTCTTTAATAAATCTTTATTAAGTTGGTAATTAACTTACTTTATCCAATCCGTGACTTAAAAAACTGCAATCTGATCCAATTTATGACAGACAATAAGAGTTTGTGAGAAAATTGTAAGTTTGATTCCCAGCACCACCAATATAATTATTATTATTATTATTATGCTACTGGATGATTTTTCATTTTTAGTTAACAATTTTAGCCCTTTAGTTTGCAGACAAAAGTAAAGAAATTATTCATTTTACATTAGACTTTCAATGACAATGTTACAACTGTAACAATATTAAGACAGTATGAAGTTATTTGCCCAGAAACAACACAGGGTCACTTGCAGTCGTGATTATCTTTGTCGTCAAGGAGACGCAGTAGAGTATGTGCTGGAATGTATTTCCTCAAAGGTGATTGCTACAGACCATTTTCTTTCTTTTAGAATACACTACATACCCCAAGCATAAGTTGCTATGTATAATGGAATATGCCAAATGCCCAAAGTGTAAATGACACCGCAGCATTTCCAAATTAGTTAACCTATTTGCCTGGCCTGTGTTCATGAACTACACCTGCAGGTGCCTACACACTATGTGCTCCTCATGAATACATAAATGCTCTTATCATTTGGCATAAAAAAGGCTTTAAAGCAGATTGTGTTTCAACCGGAGGTTTGAATCCACAGGATTTAGCTTCTTTAGCTGCACAGGCTTGTTTGTACACAAATCCTGTTAAGTGCATAGATCCGAGGCGAGGCAACTTTGGTGAAGACAGACTGAATCACTGCACGCACAACCGGCCTTAAGTCCAGTGTGACTCACTCAGGCCTATTTACCCAGCACTGGTGAGATTAGCCTGTTTCCTGTCACTATGCCTGACCTTGGTAAAGCAGGAAATCTGTTCTCTAGAAAATCATAATAACAGTTTTACTGTGCGCCAGGACAGTTAAAATAAAATAGGAGACACACCAGTAGCTGATGTACCATGCGAAAATTAATGTGGCACATTATGAGTTCAAGTGTGTGTGGTTGTTCGACTATGTGTGGCCCTGCGATGCACTGGTGACTGCTGACTAGTGTGTACCCCTGACTATATGCGCCAGAATAGGCTTCAGCAGACCTCCATGATCCTGAGTTCGGGAATAAGCTGACATTGAAGATAAATGAATGAATGAATGATATATACACTGCTGAACAAATGTGTCTGTGTGGCCAAATCAAGTCAGTCACATTTCAGATTTACAGCATAGCTATTTAAGGGTAGGTAGGGTATATTGGGGAAACAAATGATACATTCTTGTGCTAGCTGTTGAGCAATTCCCAGCGAGGCCCAGGATTTTTTTTTTCTTAAAAAAAAAAACTGACAGGGCATACAGTGATAGCTGAAATAATAATATTTTTAACTACTACTATAATTAACTATATTAACACAGACTGGGTGTGAGAATCAAGTGTGTAATCACGGTCTACTTTAATCAGCATGGGAGCACAAATCCTACCTTCAGCTTAGTGGTAGTAGAATTAGAACTAACATCCTTCCAATCGGGAGCTCAACCCCCTCAAAACACTGAGCTATGCTTGTTATTGAGATTGGTGCCAAATCCACTATGACCAGGACCAGAAGTTACTGACTGTAGGGGAATTGGTAATTAATGAAAAAATTTTACATTTTCAACATTATGAACCGAAATGCTGGCATAATCTGTTGCCTTTTGTTAAAGAACTGAGGCACCCTAACTGTATTTTGGGCTCTTAAAGACTGACACTTTAGTAGTTACCAACCTAAACCAGGAGGTTTAAGAAAGACGTTTTTAGGGAGGGTTCAGGGAGTTATCATCCACTGGCGGGAGGTTTATGAGAATCAGGAGGCATTAGGGGGATGGGGCAACAGGCTGAGAGGCCCAAGGGCCTGGGTGGAGCAGCTGTCTATCCAGCAGCTGTGAGATTATGACCCCAGGCCTGAAGATCCACACTGCAGGTCAGCTCTTTACTGGTTCAGGTCTAGAAATGAATTTGACAATGTTCCTAAAGATATACTATTGTAAGAGGTACAAAATGTTTGTTAATGTTTCTGTTGAGCTAAACTGACCTTGCTGATTGTATGATACTATTGCATAATTAAACAGCCTCTGTGATGAGTTGCACCACACACCTATACATGCCTCCATGAGAGGTGTTTAAAGACACAAAAATAGGTGCAGTCCATTATCCTTACTGCATTGTTTCACTCGCACCTTGTCACTTGACTGCAGAATAATCTCTCTCTCTTTCTCCCTCTCACCCTCTCCCTCCCTCCTTTTTAAGCTTTGAAGCATATCCCAGCATTGACTAAGGCTAGAATTTTTTTATTGTGTTTTTAAAGTATAGTTTATTGAAAAACTAAGACAACTTATTTTAAAACTGCTTCAAACCCAAAGACAATTTGCATCAGAAAAACGTCCAATTTTTAAAAACGCAGGACGTAACATTCCACAGGATATTTAATTTTTATGATATCATATGGTAAAAGGAATAACACTTTATTTATCAGGCTATCACATATCGCAGTTATCTTCAATATCATGCAGCCCTAGTGTGTAGTGTACTTTCTTGTCAGTTTTTCCTAAGTTTGCACCCTACAAACTTATTACAAAAATTACAATAAAATCTTATAAAAGACTTGAAAAATGCAACCAATAATGTGACATTACTGGTCGAGCACTGATGCAGCCTGTTGTCTTAGTAGACTTGCAGATGCAGTTAGGGGCTAAAAATAAGAGCAAATTGAAGACCCTGGGAATAATCCAGCAGCTGTCGCCATCTTAACAGGCTCTATGCTGAGCTTTGTTGTTTGGACACACATACCTCCCCAAACACTGGGAGACATATGGGACCAAAAAAACATATCTTTACTTTGTGTGTCTTTATACATGTACGAATCCACAGTGCACAGTTTGTGGTAAATACCACCTTAAGGGTTATGGTTAAGGGTTAAGTGTACTGTATTTGACTCCTCTTGCATTTGTTTGCAAACAATGTCATTTGAAATAATTTGAGTACCATGAAATTATGACATTCCTTTACATCTACTGCAGTTTTAGGTTTTTTCATCCATTTATGATTTTTGTTAACAAAAGTCTTAACCAACTAAAAATAATAGATTTGGACAAAAATAATATCGCAATAATATCGAGGCAGGTCTTTAAAACAAGTTGTCTGCTATCAAGAAAACCAAAACAACACCTAATGAATTAAATCGATACTGTAGCTAAACACTGAAAGACTAATATAACTCATGATTACCCATTAACCCTAAACAACACCCTGGTAACTCAATAGTTAACTGCTCAGCATTCCTGCACTGAAGCATCCTGGCCTGAGTCATATCTCAGGAGAAAGATGAATAAATAAATAAAAAAAATTACACTCCCTAAAATAGGAGCTAGAGGCATAACACACCAAAAAGTTCACAGCAATGTGGT
Organism: Sisor rabdophorus; assembly: GCA_026260075.1. Lineage (NCBI taxonomy): Eukaryota > Metazoa > Chordata > Actinopteri > Siluriformes > Sisoridae > Sisor > Sisor rabdophorus. The sequence continues at coordinate 9,462,799 of JAOTQW010000004.1, read as the reverse complement.
GACCACCCAGTTTAGACCAGGTGCAGATTTAATGCGGTTATTCACAGATTTAATTGACCTCCACCAGACAGTCAAACACCAGACACGTTTTTGGGGGTAAAACTGCAAAAAAGAAAGTTAAATCCCGGCCTCCTTCCCACATCTGACGGCGCTCTGATTCCTAATTATGTGCTGCAGAACCACAGCAGACATAAAGGCACATTTTACTCTTATCCTTGCTCAGGACCAGGCACAGTCCAGACTAAGAGCTCTGGGAACAGCTACAACTTTAAGATGAGGCTAGTTCCCAACAGAAAAGTGAATGAACAGATTTAAATTGATCAAAAAGACAGAATGGTGGGCAATAGACTACGTAATTTCCAAAAGATGATACTTGTGTGAATTAAAAAGTCCTCACTGCCCTTACTTTCATTTTAGAATGACAGTTCAAACACCTCTTTTATGTGATTTATCATGTTTAAGTCACCGCACTAGAGGGAGTGTCCTTATTTCAATATGGCTAATCTATACCAGTGGCATTCTCCACATCCTCAAACGTGACCAAAATGACACCACAGCACTGAAATGAGGTTTCTTGCAAACACTGAAAATGAGAACAAAAAGCATAGGATCCACTTTCCTTAATTAAGCTATTCTCAGGTTACTGGGGTCCCCCCCTTCTCAGTAGCACAATAGCCACTCGACTCAAAGCAAAGGGACACCGAAGCAAAGGGCGTCAGGAACCTGTCGAAAAGACAGATCATGAAGGGTCAGATTTAGACACTTTAATTGTTACAACACAGCAAGGGGCAGCAGCTGGAAATCCTGGAATTAGAAATATTTTATTTAATTGGAAGATGTGAGGGAGGCGAGGACAGGAAGTGGAATGCACTACTAATTATAGGCATCTCAACTGCTGCCATACTGCCAGTGTTGAGAATCCAACACGAGTTTGGATCCTTCCTCATGCCTGGGGCAAGTTATGGCTAGTACTGTCAAGCCTGATTATTAACACTAGCCAGCAAAAACAGCTGACAGTATGTTTAATACTGTACTTGTTTAGTGAAGTTTTAAATTAAGTTTTTAAATTAATTATTGCTCACAAGGTGACCCTTCAAGCGTAAATTAATTAAAACTGCTTTCTTGTTTGTGTGCTTAAAGCTCTGAATATTTATATGGTTCAGTGGAAAGTTGAACCGGTACATCGTCAGATCTTCCTCAGCTGTTTTAGAAGATCTGCGAGTGACTCCTCTTGTTACTAGTTAGGACAACTGGCTGGACGAGAGCAGCCAGACCCAAGCAGCAGCTGTCAATGTGCTAACTATAGACCTGGCAGAGATTTGCAAGCGTTGCCTACAAGAGAATAACAGAAAGAAAGAGAGGGAAAAAAACTTTTCCCAGTTTCAATGACAGTGTTGTCATTCAGCTTACCAGCCCACTAAAACAAGAAAAACTAGCTCAGATTATGAAACCAAGAGAAAACACTTAGATTACTCATTTGCCATCCTGAAAACTTTAATCATCCAGTCTTTTCACATTATCAAATGTAAAGAGATAATCTGCTCTCCAAAGCTTAGGAAAAATATTCTATCTAAGACGGCTGTTTTGTAAACCCAGTGTGTCCAACAGCGTAATGACAAACAAGCAACTGAAAATACAATGTGACCGAATCATTTTGACTTGTTTTTACTTGTTTTAGCAATACTTGTTTTTTCTTGAACCTAGAATAGTACATCTCCCAGACAGTCGGACAAATAACAATAAGCAGATTGTGTCATAAAATTTAAAAAATAGCAATTTGATCTTAATTTAAATAAATCCCTTTACCCATCATTCTTTTGTGTAGTGGGTCAAGGCGCAGACTGCTGCGCTCCGGCATCCCAGGTTCGACTCAAAACCTCATCCACATGTTTGCCATCCAGCACAGTGATGACCTTTTTGCTTATTCACTATACTGTCTTTTATAAGAGTGAACTTCATGAGATCTTAAATTGATATACCTTTTATTTTATGAGCAATGTTCTAACAAACACCAACATTTTCCTGTGATGGAACTTTATTAAACAATAGTAGATAATAAAATCCTTTACTAACTCCTTAATACTGGACAAATTTCCAGACCATAAGGCAGGAATACACTCAGGATGGAATGTTAGTCTATCGCAGGCTGTTACTGTTTACACACACACACACATACACACACACAATCAAAAATAAGGATAATTGAGCATGGCCAATTTAATTACTGGTATGTAACTGGTATGTATGGAAAGAACTAGGTGAAAATTAGAAGACCTTTAAGAACAAACCAGACACAGCGGACCTGTGATGCAACAATATGTAACAGTCTACATGCTAATGAACATAGTCTACATGTCATAAATAAAAAGTCCTCATTTGAATGCAAATATGAAATGTTGATTTTTTAAAAATGTGTTAATTCCTTATAGCACTAAAAGACAATCCATGTGTTTTTAAAATGTTTTTAGTGGCTAGGTGACCTTGAGGGAAAAGCTGGAACTACATGAGCAAGTAGGAATGTTTTGGTGCCAGAGCATGCTGCAAGAGGCCATGCCTGAGCTGCTTTTTCAACATCACCCTGACAACAAGGCATTACTAGTTGCACATTCTTGGATCGACCATTATCATAAAAGCAGCTCCGAACAGAGAAGCCTTTAGCGCTGCTAAGTTAAGATTTAACTTGTTACATGAATTACTACTGTAACCTGCTGTGAATACAAAATCTCAATCAGCTCAAATCAGCAAAAAAATGATACCAGTTGGGCTGAAATATTGGATAATTAGAATTGAGTCTGGGGAAGATGGCTCAGAATCAGTTCACGCACTTGGATCTGTTAAACTTGGAAAAGTATGCTCCTGAAAACTCTAATTCGGCCAGTGTGCCAGGATCGTGCTGAATCCATTAAAAAAAATCCCATAGACGATGGTTGGCAGGGGATCTTTGGTCTTAACTAGGCTGCCAAAACAGCCACTTTCAGTGGACAGGCTGGGAAAAAACACTCCATCTGCCATGGAAAACATGGTGTAAGTAAGCAGCTTTGTAGGTCATGTGGACATATTCTCTCCAAGATAAAGTGCAAAGCGTCTGCTGCCTGTGAAGTGACCCCGATGCTGGAAAACACTTGTGCAGCATACCCATACAAAAAGCCAGCAGTGCAAAAAAATTAGAAAAGTTTAACACTAAAGTTTGAAAGATTGTCTGAATTTTAAAATAGAATTGGAGTTTAGGGTTTGAGTTTAGTCCTCCAACTGAGCCATTTTAAAAGGGTTTGTGATAAACCTTTGTGTTGAATGTTTCATCTGAACATTTGAGTCAAGACTGAAATGCAACAACAACAACAATCGAGTGCTTTAGAGATGTTTTGAGCTCAGGGTTTTAGCTGAGCATTAGGAGTGAGAGTTTGGGACAGAACATTTAAGCTAAGCATTCGAGTTAGGTAATCAAACTGGGCATTTCAAGACTTAGCGTTGAGCTAAGAGTATGCATTTGTTAAACCTGTGAGGCTCCAAGTTTTAGAGGTGACAGTTTCAGCTTAGCGTTTTGTAGTCAAAGATCAGAATTTAGACTTGCTTTGGAATTGCCTTACCTGTACCCTGCAATGAGGTTAATACATTCTCATTCTCTTATTATTAGCATTTACTCAAGTCTTTAGGTGTTTTCTCTTTTTTACATTCATACATATGTATGCCAACATGGAAACAGAACCAGATGAAAGCCATTACTCTATGGATTGTGCTACAATGCATCCCAGTGAGGGCTATAAAGCAAAAGAGCATTTCTTACGTAGCCCTTATTAACACACTAGCTCCTTTCTCTCATCCAGAGAAAGTACAAATAAAAAGAGTGGATTGATATTAGCCTAATGCTCCATGCACAAAGCACTCATTGTCAATAAACCCACAGCAGACATGGGAATGAACCCTGGCTTTAAGCCAGCCCCCAACCTTGTCTCTCTCCGTCTCATATACCCCTACACCCTCGGCTCTCTCCACCGCTAACCTTCTCAGCCTAATATACTCAACCTGCCATTATTAACAGCTCACTTGCATTTTCTCCATTTGCATTTGGGCATTCTAGTTGAAACTACACTGCCTTGAAAAAGTATTCATACTTTAACCTTTTTTCTTTTTTTTTTTTTACATTTGTCACCTTACAACCACAAAATGTATTTCATTGAGATTTTATGAAATAGACCAACACAAAGCGTTGATGATACATTGTTTTTAAAATTTTAAGCAAATTAATGTGTAAAAAGTCTGGTGTGCATTTGTATTCAGGCCCCATGCGACCATACTTTGTAAAGTCAAATTTCGAGCCAGATTGGATGGGGAGCTTCTGTGCACAGCAATGTTTAAGTCATGCCACAAATTTTCAAGATTGAATTTTTATTTAGGGGTATCAGGGGTTGAATTAAAATGCACGCCACACTTTAGATTTATATTTGCTTAAAATATTGAAAACAGTATATTATTTCCGTTTCACTTCACAATTATGTTCTAGTTTGTGATGGTCTAAATTTACATCATTCGGCAGATGCAGATGCCCTTATCGAGAGCGACTTATAACTGAGCAATTGGGGGTTAAGGGCCTTAATCAAGAGCCCATAGTGGCTTGGTGGTGCTGGGAATCGAACACCCGTCTGTCTGGTATAGGTCCAACACTTTACCTACTAGGCCACCCTTCCCTTGGTCTATTAGATTTTAAGTTTAAGTTTAAAGGGTAAGAATACTTGGAAAGTCTAACATGGAAAATCTTTTTTTTCCAGGACACATCAGTTCTGCAGCTGCATTGGCCATTTTTTTATCCCCTTCTACACTAAATATTTTAACTACACTAAATTAAAAGTGGAAACAGGAAAGTTTTCCTTTCACATGTGGCCTGATCTTCTTGGCAAAGGACTATTTCATAACATGAAATAACTTGAAATAAACAGAAATTGCATATGGGTTAATTTGATAGACCACTGACTGCAAACTGTCCACATCAGCACAATTAATCTGATCTCTTTTATTTGTTTGTTTTTATTGTCTTCTAATTTTTTATCATAATTTTTAATACTGTATTCATAGGAGTGTACAAACCTGTTTTATCTCAGGCTACAGTCACACTTGCATATGAATAATGATAATTATATGATGTAAACAAGATAATCAAGAAATTAGTTAAAAACTTTTGAACTTTGTTAAATAAATTTGATAGTTTTGCAGTGGTGTTTGGTATAAAGTTTTTTTTCTTTAGTTATTTGCAGCAATATGTTCTGGCTCAAAAATGTAATTTGTACATTGCCACAAACAACTATACATACATAAAAGTATACATACAAGTGCAGTGTACTACTTTAATCCAATTGAGTGAGCTTATAAAATATAGGATATCCTATAGTGTATATTTTATTAGACCGGAGAAGTTAAAAAAACTTTAATAAATCATGTGTGTCTATATTACAATTTCTGCCTATCAGGGTATTAAACATACTTCTGTGGTACTTATGTATTTTTAGAATACTTGTTGTCACAAGTATTGTCAGAAATGTGTACTTTTTATATAACCACCTAATAAAGAAAACAAGTGATTTGAACATGACAGAGTGAGTTTCCAAACCCTGTCACAAAGCTGTGAAAAGTCACAGTCAAAAAAACTTGTGTGTAAGCAGCCTGTCTGAACATAACCCTATCTATAACAGAGACCGGCTGAGACACATCCCGACAAGATACACCATGGCAGCTGACACCAAATGTGATACTAACAACAAGAGCGCCCTGACCTATTCGCTAGCAGCGTGGCCAATCACTATAGAAAGAAATGCTGAGGTGGGGATGAAGCTGGCACTTTTCTGTGCTGGATGGGGGGGTATGGGGTAATCTAACTGTGGCATCGGGACATAGGTTGTAAAAGCTAAACGGTTGCAGCTATGCAGCCTTACCGGTTTTAATCTTAACACCAGCAATGTGCACTGGTGTTCTGTCATGTTAAACAGAATGGGCAACTTGGGTAACTTTTAACAAGCATTGCTGGTGTGAGGAGGTGGTCAATCAAATCACGCTGGTTGGATGTATTTTCGTTAAATGGCGTGCCTAATCTTATTCCGGCTAAGTCAGTACACTTAAGGAATTCCACCATCCTTAGCTTTTAACCGACTTTATGGCCCCCATTCATAACTCACACTGTGGTGACTGGAATGCGGCTGCCTTGGTTCGAGTTCAGAGAGATCAGGAGCATGTCATGGCCCCACTCCTCAAGAGCTCAATCTCACTTTTTTAAAATCACTTTGATTTGATCAGACAATAAGCATTAGCTCATGCTCAAGTTGGCGCGTCCTTGGTGGTCGGAGACATGTCACACGTGACGGGGTGACAAACGTGTAAATCAGGACAGACCTCCGTCCGCTCTCTGATCAACTGAGAAACAAATTCGGCTGCATGCATTGCGCGTGCTGAATGAAATGCCTGCGGTATAGAAAAGCAGGCAAGGGGTCGCCAACAGCTTTTTGGTGCTGGGAGAACAATACACCCACATAGCTGCTGCTCACATTCCAGACCTTATGAATAGACAGAGAGAGAGAGAGAGAGAGAGAGAGAGAGAGAAAGGGAGAAAGAGAGATGGAGAAAGAAGTCTGTATCCAAAACTCTTCCTATTTACAGGAAGTCCCATAAAAGGGGAACAACATATATAGGAAAAAACTTGTGATGACATTTAACAAAACTTTAGGATACACGATTATAGCGCTTTCTGATGTCATCTGATAAAATAGAAGCTACAACATATTTCTACGCATGTGTAGAGTACAGAAAACATTCATTCTTTAGGGGAAAAAAAATAAAGTTTTTCAAGCTTTAATTTCTAGAGAGACATCCTAGGCTTTCCAAGAATTCAAAGTGTTTTTGAAAAGTTCTATTATTTTGACTACTTCAGAAGATCTGAAGGCTACAGACTCTATTTAGTCTGGTAAAAACCTGCAAATTTTTTATGTTTTTTTCTTTATTTTAGACTTTATCTGTTAAAAGTCAGAACACACTGTTTTAAATAGTATTTCCACTATGGAAGGTAGATAATTTGTTTGCACTACCTCTTACATGGTGGAATATACCATCTTTGCCCATCTTTGGGCTAAAATGTATTTGTTTGAGATGGCTCACTGTTGTATTGTCATTGATGGTAGGTACTATGTAAAGCAACCTTGAGCAATGGAAAGGCGCTATATGAATAAAACTTCCTTATAAAAGGAAAAAATCAACATAGAATTGAATTAAAACTATATTCTTTTTAAAGCTTTTCAGAAGTCAAATGACACCATAAAGTGTAGGTCAAAAAAATTGTTTTTTTTCTTAGGTAAAGTTAGTCATATTGGCCGTTTTTGTTGGCTTTTTTCCCCAATTTTACTGCACTCTTTATAAAGTGAGTCACATTTGTTGTTTTTTTACTTTACCAAACCCCAAAAGAGAGGCCAGCATGTCCCACACGCCATTATCCTGGCAAACAAAAGGAAATGAGTGGTTCCATATCCTGTGGACTGAGTCGTCACTATTAACTGTGTATTCAGAAATGGGGGGAAGGGAAAGCGTAAACAACATTTTACAGCTCCTGAAAAAATAGGTAGATCAAAGGAAAAACCATGTCGTGTAGCAATGTATCCCCTTGTCTTATGTACTAAAAAGTCGGACTTGAATAAACAACTTAAAAACATTTGAACCCGAAGTAAAAATATCTAATACATAACTAGAAAAACAAGTAATAAAATAAAAGAAAGAAAAGCATTGACACTAACATGTCATGTCTGTTTATGTGTATATAAAACTCAGACAGTGTGTACAGCCAAGTTTACATCTAATGATTATAAGCAAAATTACTGGAAGAGCTTGGACTTGTCTGTTCCATGCTTAAATTTAGTGAGGTAAAAGCACACGAAATGCAGTCAAGCACGTACGTGTGTGCTAATGTGTGCGTGTGTTTGTGTGTAGCTATCTCCCATCCTCTTCAGCTAAAGGCTTCCAGCTGTTTTCCTGTAAAGGGACGTCTGCTGAAGGTCAGCGCCACCGTGTCCGAGTGCTGATATGGGTTCAGAGAGCTGCTTCCTTATTTAAAAGTTATAAATCCTGGCTGTGTGGATTAACAGAAGCAACCTGGTAAACAAAGCTCTATCTTTATCCAACACCACCTTCAGCTTCTACAATGCCGTTTAAGCAAACTCACACATATCGGATTATTGACTGATCCAAGCACGTAACAGTTTGTCGACTGCGAGTGCGCGCACACACACACACACACACACACACACACACACACACACACACACACA
>JAOTQW010000004.1:9434704-9447201 GCA_026260075.1 Sisor rabdophorus | reverse complement strand
TGTGTGTATTAATGTATATTAATAATTTATTCCTATATATGTCAATAAGTTAAGCAGAGCTGATGATTTCTCCCTATAGAGATGCAACAAGGCAACATCCCCACCAGAACTCAAACTATCTGCAAGTATATGTTGTTCTGCTGCACCACTGTATGCCAAAGAACTCCACATTGAAGCAGTTCTATCTCCAGATTATACCATCCACAGGCTGTTTGACAATCTTCTCTTTGAGCACTTTAGTACACCTCGGTAGGTCTGAGAATGTTATATCTATACACTACATCGGTTACTTTCGGTGGGAATTAAACCATTAAATTGTTTAGTTACTCACAACGGGTATTAAAAAATTTTTTTTAGACTTGTCCAACCAGGAAGTGTTCTGGCCATTCCAACACAAGGTCATGCTGATTTTGTGGAAAACAGCTCTGATGGCATCACAAGGTGTGCAATTCTCAATTTAATCCAGATTATGTGGTTTAATTCTATTCATTTCTTCAACCATGTGCAATGTTCTGCAGGTGGCCTGTCTTGTATTTTAAGGTGAAGCAGGTGTGTGGATTTTCTAAAGATGAGACAGATGTTGGATCGTATCTTGCTGATACAGAACACACTTCTTTGTATATGGTGAGATTAAACTATTCCATCAGTCCTGGAAGATATGAAGATATGAGTTTAATGTGTGCCTATGAGGTTAAAATTTAAATTACTCCTAATTAACCCAAATAGTTGTTAAATACTTTATATTTTTAAAGCTCTTAAAAATTTACATTTTTAAAGGTAACAAATGCATCCACCATTTTTTTGCCAGTGGCAATTAACATACAATGCACAGACTACAGATTACAGTGTTTGATTATATAAATGATTTATTATTATTATTATTTTATCAATTAGTAAGTTAAAAGCAACACACAATGGTTAGAAGTCTAATACGCCAGATAATCACTAAGATTTTTTTTTCCTGTAATGTTTGTTACAAACAATGCCTTTGCTTTGCTTACCTGTGAGATATATTTCTTTTTCCCCCCACAGAGAGGTTTCACCAATAGTCTGGCACCGTGCTCCATCTCAGAGGGAGGTTCATCATTCTGGAACAGTCTTTGGCCTCCAGGACTCTCTAGCGTTGAGAAATTGGTCTCTATTTTTCAGCCGCATGTCACTGAAAGGTTAGAATTCTTTCATATTATTTCATAAAAGAGAATGGTGATTTTACGGCACGTCAGTTTGAAGTTAAGAATCAAAAGCTGATTATTATAACTATAGTGTGTATCTGTCTTCTTTTTCTTGCTTGTGTTAGTCTGAGACGATCCTGCTCTGTTCTTCTTATGGGCCCAGATGGATCTGGGAAGGCCACAACAATTAAGGCGGCTTGTCGGATTCTCCATTTACACCTTCTGAAGGTCCCATTTAAACTTTTTTTTTTTTTTAATAGTTACAGGGGTAAGGAAGTGTGTAAACCAGGTTTTTAGTTTAGTAAGTGGAGTCTCACTATTTATTTCTATTATTTAATTACACCATTTTTGTATGATTTTGCTCATATTTTTGCAGTCACAAGTAATCCTTAAGTGTTAAATAAACTAGTCTGTGCCACCAGCAGACTTAGTTGAATTGAGTATCTGTTAACAACAGATACTTTGTGCTTAACCGAACAGGTGGACTGTGTGACCCTGTGTGGAGACAGTGCAGCTGCTTGCGAGTCCAAGATGAAGATGGCTTTCCAACGAGCTGAGCTCCATCATCCTTGTGTGCTTCTACTGCGGAACCTGCAGTTACCCGGTCAGCGTCGAGACGGAGCAGATACCGACTCCAGAGTAACCTCAGCAATCTACCAGCTCGTAGCTGATGCCCATCCTAGGTTGAGTTCTATTCTTTTGAATTCAAACTGAGACGGTACACAAATAATTATTGCATTGAGTCAACAAATTCAGCGAGGCAGTGCCATTGATTTTGTAAATTGCAGCGTGATTGTAGTTGCCAGCGTCCGTAGCCAGCAGGATTTGTGCTTAGATGTGATGTCAGCCTTCGTGCACCAGGTGGTGATGGAGAGCCCCAACGAGGAGCACCGGAAAGCCATGTTAGCCAGCCTCAGTCAAGGGCTTCCTCTAGGAAAAGATGTTGATTTGTCTTTGATTGCCAAACAGACAGCGGTGAGTTCCTGTGTTATTTTTGCCTTTTGGGTTTAGGTCCAATGTTACTGTGGCTTTGTTGAAGTTCTGGTTTTTATCTGTAGGGTTTTATTTTGGGAGATTTGTGTGCGTTACTCACCGGTGCTGGAAAAGCAGCTCATCGACGCCTTCTTAAGACTTAGTAAGTAGTTTTTGTTTTTTTTATTGCTACACTTTTACGTTGAATGTGTAAATAGATATTTGTATTCAGTTTTAAACCCAAACATACTGTATGTTAAAGCTAGAAGGATTTTTATGTCGTGTTAACTAGGGCTGCACAATATATAATTTTTCTGAATGTTGTATTGCATGTACAGCTTGTATAACAGTGTAAATTTACTGTCCCAACAAAAAAGTCAACATTCATTTATTCATCTTCTATACCCGCTTATTCCTGAACTTGGGGTCACAGGGTCTGCTGGAGCCTATCCCAAGGCAAATAGGGTGAGAGGCAGGGGTACACCCTAGACAGGTTGCCAATTGCAGCACACACCTACATGCACACACACTTCCATGGGCAACTTAAAATTAACCTAATGCGCATGTTTTTGGACTGTGGAAGGAAACCGGATTACCCGGAGGAAACCCACACAAGCACAGGAAGAACATGCAAACTCCACACAAAGAACCGGTGCCCAGGATTAGAACACATGACCTTCTTGTTGTGAGGCGACAGTGCTAACCATTACACCACCGCCCCCAAAAAGTCATAACATGGCCACCCTTAAGAGGAAATGTCCAAATTGGGTCCAAGTAGCCATTTTCCCTCCCTGTTGTCATGAATCTCGTTATTGTTTTAATCTCAGGTGTTACTGGTGAGCAGGTGTGTTAAATTTGGTGATTTTTCCTAAGTGGTGGGATTGTCATGGCCTGGGCCTGCATGAGTTTTGTTGGCACTAGTGAGCTACACTTCGTTAAGGAAACCATGAGTGCCAACATGTACTGAAGCAGAGCATGATCTCCTCCCTTATGAGACTGGGCCGACCAGGTGATGGGCTGGCCATGTCTCCAAACCTGAACTCTATTGTGTATCTATGAGACATCGCCAAACAAAAAGTGGAAAAGAGCAAGGATTCCAGCAATGTGTGTGTCTTTGTTTGTGTTTGTGTGTGTGTGTGTGTGTGTGTGTGTGTATGTATATAAAATATCACATGCTGTTGTGCAAATGAAACAGACAACAGGTGAAAATTATAGACAATTAGCAAGAAACCCTCCATAAAGGAGTGATTCTGCACGTGGTGACCACAGACCACTTCTACAGTCTACAGTGCAGCTCATCCAGAATGGCACATCAATGCGAGCTGTGGCACCAAGTACATCAGGAGACTGTAGGAGGGCAACAACCCAGTAGCAGGACTGCTACCTCTTTGTGCAAGGAGAAAAAGAAGTAGCACTGCCAGAGCCCTGCAAAATAACCATCAGCAGGCCGCAAATGTGTATGTCTACTCGAACGTTTAGAAACAGAATGTTTGGCATTTGCCAGAAAACACTGGCGCCCTGTGCTTTCACCGATAGAATTGAATTCACACTGAGCATGTGCAACAATGTTTTGCTGCCTGTAACATCCTCCAAAATAAAAGGTTTGGCAGTGGGTCAGTAATAGTGGTGGCATTTCCTTAATGTAGAGGTATTATGACTGCCATTAGGTACCAAGATAAGATCTTTTGAGACAATATCCCCGTACAGTTGTTCCTGGGTTTCACCTTTTGCAAGACAATGTTAGACTTCATGTGGCTGGATTATGCAAGACTAAGGCATTAATGCTATGAACTGACCAGTCTGTTCCCCAGTTCCCAGGCACATGGAGGCCACTACTGAGCCATTATTTTGACAAGTTTTAAAGAGATTACATGTTGGATCAGCCTGTAGTGTGTTTTTTTTCACTTCAGTTTTTAAGAGTTACTTCACATTTAAACCTCCATGGTTTAATATGATTTTCAGTGATAATTTTTGTGATTTTGTTATCAGCACATTCAAACTATGAATAATAAGTATTTCATTCAGGATGTGTTATTTTAGAGTTCCCTATATTTTATTGAATAGTGTGTGTACGTACGTACGTACATACGTATGTATGTATGTAAAAATATATATACACACACGCGTATAATTTAACAAAATCTTAAATTATTATATTAAATAAATATTAGTGTATACAAAATAATTGATGAAACGGAAATGTTTTTTTTGCCATAATCATAACCATTTCTGCTGACATGGCGTTAAGTTTAAATCTGTTTATTTATTTTTTTTAGTATTTGGCAAGGTTATAATGTTAGTCTGTGGTTGGGATGTTTGAGGGCGAGACTATCTTTAACTGACCCTTATAATTAAAGTGTAGATAATTGAAATCCTAGCTGGATTGTGTTGTAGCTATCCACACGGAGCCAGTACCCAGGAAGAGGAGGACCTGTGTGTGTTTGGTGTGAACATTACCGGGGTTGACTTCACCACAGCACTGGAAGCTCTGCAGGAAGCTCACTCCCGGGCAATCGATGCACCAAAGGTTGGTCTTGTATAGGACAAAATCGGCAAAGAGCAGATACATGTACATTTATTTATTTGGCAGTATTCTCCAAGCCTTTGGCAGTATTCTCCAGGACTTTGGCCTTGGTGCTTGTTAGGTGCTTTGGCATTGCTTATCTGTTTATGTTTGCATGTATATTAGAACAACAAAAGGTTGTTAACACCTTTTTGGCACACACAATAGTGTCTTACTTAAATTGTTACCACAGAGTTGAAAGCACACAGTTTTATAGAAAGGATCTGTATATTATAGCATTACCCTTACTGTGCACAAGGGTGTGTATGGGGCAGTTTTGGCTTAAATGGTTGATTGGAAAACATGTGATATGTGGGGGGTGGGCAGGAATGTACTGACATTTACAAACCCTCTGAACCCCATGAAGACATAGTATACATTGTCCTACATGAGTAAAAATGAGATGGCAGGTACAAAGAAGCCCAAAAAACAATATGGATGTAATGGTCTGATAACCAAATACGTTTGGTCGTAAAGTGCAGCATGACCGAGTGTGTGTTCTTTTAGTGTATTTCCATAATACTAATTTTTTCTATAAATTTTTTCTTTTGTAATATTTTTTTTTCTGAACTGCACAGAGTTACATTTTATACTTGTTTCTGTTATAATTTGCAGCTATGAACACTCATCCTTTTATTAGCCTTCTGTTTTTTTTCACATGAATTCTATTAAGACTAGGAATTCAGCTTATGTTACAAAGTAACTGCACAAGGTACAAAAGCTTTTGTGCCTAAAACCTCCCCACATGTCTAAAAACTTGGTTGTAGCTTTGTCTGATGGGAACAGTAGCCTGTTAGAGTTTTGAAGAATTTCAAAAAGATATAGCTGGTGTAAGTAAGAACCAAATTGTTTGTTTAAAAAAATCTTGAAAAAACTAACCAAAAATTCTGTTAAATGTCTCTGGGTTTTCACAAGGATTTACCTTTTCCTCTTTGTAAATTGCAGATCCCGTCAGTAAAGTGGCAGGATGTGGGTGGTCTACAGCAGGTCAAGAAAGAAATCCTGGACACCATCCAGCTCCCCCTGGATCATCCAGAACTTCTCTCTCTGGGCCTGAGACGCTCTGGCCTGCTGCTGTATGGGCCACCAGGCACTGGCAAGACTTTGCTAGCCAAAGCTATAGCCACTGAGTGCTCCATGACTTTCCTCAGGTTGGGCTTGTCTTACCAAGTGTGCATAAATTACATCACTTTATTTCATTATGGGATGCTGGTTATTTTGTTATATTCACTTGGCTATGATATCTTTGGAGCTTTAGAATGTCAATTAAACTGTCAATTTAATTTCAGCGTCAAAGGTCCAGAACTTATTAACATGTATGTTGGTCAGAGTGAGGAAAACATCAGAGAGGGTAAGAAACAGTAAAATATTTCTGGTAGCTTGGGTTGTATTTGCAATTCACCTTGCATACAGCAGAGGGCAATATAAATTAAACCTAAATGAGATGAAACAGTATTGAACATAAACATGTACTTTTACGCTTTTGTCATGCTTTTTTTTCTCTGTGTGGTCTGTAAGTATTTTGCACAGCAAGGACTGCAGCTCCCTGTATCATCTTTTTCGATGAACTGGATTCTTTGGCTCCTAACCGAGGACGAAGCGGAGACTCAGGAGGGGTAATGGATAGGTCAGTTTTATGTAATAATGTACCAAAAACACTCCAGAAGAGCAGGTTACAAAGCACCACCAAGTTGCCACTGTTGGGCCCCTGAGAAAGGTCCTTATTTGCTCAGTTGTAGAAGAGAGAGAAATGTAAGCCGCCTTTGGATAGGAGTGTCTGCTGAATGCTGTAAATGTAAAGGTGACTAATTTGGATTTAGGTTAAAAGGTTTTATTAAACAGCTTGTTAACAATTTACATGATAAACAGGGTCATAGACCGTAATCCAATCTGAGCTGTTCGATTTATATGCTGAATATTGTTATATGCCCCCAAAAGAACTTCTTTTCTGATTGTAGGGTCGTGTCACAGCTCTTAGCTGAACTTGATGGTCTGCATTCTTCTGGTGACGTCTTTGTAATCGGAGCAACAAACAGGCCAGATTTACTTGACCAGTCATTGCTCAGGCCTGGCAGGTAAACTCTGATCAAGCTTCTTTAGCAAATTCTACTTTCACCAAGTCCTCCTATTTCTGCTTTGTAACCCTAATGGCTTGATCCTGATCCTAACTCAGCCTGTATTTCTCTTATAGGTTTGATAAACTTGTGTATGTTGGTATTAATGAAGACAAGGAATCCCAGCTGCAAGTGCTCAAAGCTATATTACGAAAGTAAGTCTGACTTTGAGACGCACACAAAAAATGTAATTTTTAGCTGTTGGTTAAAAAAGGAATAACTTCAGTCATTGCATTGCAAAATACTCGCATAACTAAGTTGTATGCTTGGAAAAAATTATAAGCTAATGATGGAAGACTGCTTGATCTTTTTGATAACCCGCATGTCACTGGACAGGTTTGCATGAGATTGTGTGTCTGTTTTAAGGTTTAAAGTAGATCCTGGTGTCAGCCTGACAGAAATAGTGGACCGTTGTCCACTTCAGCTTACTGGAGCCGATCTATACTCACTTTGCTCTGACGCTATGATGTCTGCAATTAAGAGGAAGATTTTGCACGTCAATGAAGGTTTGTTATTGATGTTTGTTGTTTTTTGTTTTGTTTTTTTAAGCAGTTTTTGCTTTAAGAAAAATCACACCTTTTCTATCGTTTTGTTAGATTGAACGGAAACATACTTTCTAATTCCGTATATAGCCCAGTGTGTTATATTTTATTGAAATGCAACTTTTATAATTTTTTGGGCTAAACTAAGTTGCTGAACATCCTTTTAAACATGCATCCTGATTATGCTTACTTGATTGACTGGTTATGTAGAGTGGATTGAAAATGTTGATAAAAGGCATTGTAACATGATTAAAGCTCACCTGATATTTTATTGCAAAAATAAATTAATTTATTAAATAATTTTGTAACTGGCACAAGTATAAAAAAAAACCCAATGCTTTCTTCCTTTTTTTAAAATTTATATTCGTGCCGCAGGTCTGGAGTCAGAGGGTTCTCCGCTTTTGCTGTGTGCCGAGGACTTTAACCAGGCACTGAATGTCCTGCAGCCATCTGTAACCGAGGAGGAGCTACACAAATACAAACTCATTCAACAGAAACTCACCGCTAAGTAATGCTACCACAAGCACAAACACTACTGCAGACCAGAGAGGAAAATGTTCTGCATTATCACTACTGCAGGTCACCTCATTCTCTGTGCCAGTCCAGATTCCCTACAGATCACTGGTTCTGCCCTGGTACTTGATCTCTTTAAATTGCAGCTAATTAAAAAAAAAACATTTAACTGCCCTGCATTTTGGGAAAATGTATTTCAGAAACATTCTACAGTTTAGTTTCTAACTATCCCTTCTAAGAATCAATTCTCCACAACCATTAGAGACTCCTGAAACATAATGTGTGTGACTGGAATAATGTTGTAATGGTGGCTGCGGAAAACCTTTTATATTAAGAGGTGTTCTAATATCTATAGTTCTGAAATCGCAATAGGCTTCTCCGAACGCTCTTCAGAGAATGTTTATTTTTATTTTTAAGTATAAAAAATTGTAATTTGAGATTTGATTTGGTATCTAATTACAAAATGAACTGATTTAGGTTCATCTTTTTTTTTCCTACATGCAACTGACCAACAATGTGTAAAGTACACAGGACTAAAAAAATTGAGATTACTGAATTTAAATCTGAAATTACTGAATTTAAATGCTTAATGTGATCTTATTCCAAATTTACTCTCAATTTTGCTGTTAGAAATTTCCCACTACATTTGGTAGCTTGATATGTGTGATTTAGGTTCATTCAGCTACAACCGTATTAGTGAGATCCAACAGTAACATCAGGTATGGAGGTCTGAAGTCTATTTGGTATTTCAGTTCCTCCTAAAGGCCTTCATTTGGAGTCTCTTAGTTCCAGTTTTGTTGTAATGGTAGAACATAAACATTCTGTATTCTTCCTTATGTGTTTCATTTATTTTTTCCATTAATGAAACCACATATGCATCTGTTGATCAGCTAACCACAAACTTTTAGCAATATAGTTTATGTAAATTGGTTGTATTCGGTCTGCAATAATGTCTATAAGTGAAAAATAAGCAAAGCAATGTAATATTTTGTTCTTATAAATTGTATATATACATAATATATTTTATCTGACTATATCGTCTAACTAAATTTTTTTTCTTCAAACTGTGTAAAAATCATGTTTAGGTTTCAGCTTTTTCATTGCAAATGATTTTAAACTAATGGACAGCTAAACAAGTCTAACCCTTAAAATGTCTGTTTTGGGACTTAAATAAATCCTGGCACTGAGTTCAATTCAAAAACTGTTAGATTTTAAACGCATTTTAAAAATGTGTAAGCTTGGAATAAAAATTATTATTTATTGTCTCCACTATAAGATTTAACGGGAATAAGGTTGAGATTTGCAGTGCGTGCGGGCAGGCTGGTGGGTGTATGATGTGGAGTGTGTGTGGAAGCCACACACTCATTTGTTTTTTTAAACCTAATGTAGCTTTTAGGTTAATTATATGCTTTCAGTTGTTGTGCAGGCAGAATGTCCCAACATGGCTTCTGCGAGCTAACCGTCCATTAACGTGCCTCATTGTTGCATTCAGCATCAAATACTAAACAAACAGAGCTGCTGACTCACACATGGTTAACAGGCAGGGGTAAATATTACACACATTAAGTGATTAAACAACTTTTAAAAATTTTTCATGCAAATGGATCAGGGTTCCATATTAATGCACTATTTTGTTTTGTTTTTAAAAATATAAAATAATTGCAATAAACAATACTTGTTCCTTTTTTTTTAATCCCATAATGGGTAGAGACATGTTGAAACATGCATGACGTCATAGTTCTCTGGGTGACCTGTATGATGTAGAAGATCTTTTAATTCCACCACTATATATGATATATGTAGTAAATGTGGTAGATACCTCTCAGTCTCGATTGGTTCAATGAAGTGTGTTTATCCAGTGGTGATTCAGTTGTAAAGCAGTTTTGTGAGATGAACAGTGTCCGTATGAACTTTCCTTGAAGTTTAATAAAAAGCTTTTCATTACAGTTAAAAAGAATATTCATTCAGTCACACCCGGAATAGCATCATTGACAATAACATGTATTTTTTTTGAGAAACAGAATATAGTAATTACTGAATACAAATGACCAAAGTTTTTATTTAACAAATCAGGACATTTGTAAGGCCCTTTATTTAAATCCTCTCTCTTCTTTGCTGTAGGCCTTTAGTCTGTTGAGAAAAAGAAAGTTTGGTAAATCAGGTTCTCTGTGACTAGAGCCTCTTTCATTTCAATAGTAAGCCTCATTGACCTCCAAATGTAGTTGCAATGTGGCAGATAGATGCTGGTTCTATGATGTAAAAAAATCTTAACATGGTTAAGTAATAAGTTTAAAAAATTATTAAATTAAATAACTGAATTCGTTTGGAAAAGGTATTTGGGACCTATAACCTACAAAAGTGCACAAATAGTTTAAGATTAAATTATATAAGAATAACAAGAATTATTAAGAATTATTCTTATATAAGAATTCAAACCTCCTTTATTATCATTATTTTAATTTTTTTTTTTTTTTTTTTTTACTTCACTTCATTTTATTTTATTTTTTTCAATTGAAAAAGTTGTCCGATTGGATTTTCATCCCCAGACTATTTTCGTTTCTGGCGGGTTGTACAGAAGACAAGTTGTATGCATACTAATACTGCGACCTGTCCACATTACTTCCCTAATGCATAGCAGATTCTTTCATTTACAAATGTCATTTTCTAATTTAATAGCAGATTCATGTATATTATTACCATCAGAATTATTTCTGTACTTTCAGGTTACCAATTTCATTTTTTTTTTCAATAATATTCTAATGCATATTTACAAGTGGTTAACAAAACACACATGCCATTCAGCACAGATAATTGCAGTATACATGGTAAGTAATATTGATTTTTTGCAGAATTAGCATTACAGCGATGTTAAATGAGCCTTTCACCTATGTTATATAATTGCATTCCAGTTGCTATGGTAAATAACAAGATAATCCAATCATCTAAGTTTGTTGTCAGAGCCGATTTTAGGGATGCAGGTAGGCATTCAACATTGGATGTGCTGGCATGTTAAGCAGCATATGTCGCATGCACCATTTCTGCACTGATCAGAATACTAAAAATGTGAAGAACTTACTAGATTCTTATGGGGTTTTTAAGGTGATTTTGAAGAAGTTTGATTTTATTGTATTTGTATGTTTGTTTATGTTAAACATTTAAATATACATTACTTATAAAAATAAGTTTATACATTAAGTTCAGTATATTTGATCATTAGATTGACTTTTGCTACTGTCTGGTATTCACAATGGCCTGCAGGTGAATAGAATCAAATGCTGAGAAATGACAGTCACTTTTAGTGTAAAACCTTCAAATGTCCGCTATACAAAGCTGATGACGAAAAAAAATTCTCTCTCTCTCTCTCTCTCTCTCTCTCTATATATATATATATTCAACAATGGCCAACAATGCAGTGGTTTATCCAATCAATGCTAATATTAATGTATAACCTACACAAAGCACAGACCAGAATCCAACTAAAATCGATGGTGTGACCTATAGATCGAATCAAACAGTGAATCAATTCAGGTGTTTCCCTCACATCCCACTGAACAATTCTACTGAGGGTGTTTGGTCAATACTAAGTTAGCTGTTTTAAATAAACTTAAAAGTAGCATCGACAGGTTATAACTGCATCTTAAGATAGATTTAGTTTTTACTTTAAAAATAAATTGTAGTTGCATATAGCAACTTCTAAGTTCCAAAGAAAAAGTTGTGAAAAAATTATGGTGCACATAATTTACATCACCTAGTAATATGTTTACAGAAGTGGGTTTTTTTTTTAAATAAGTCACTTTTAAAGAAAGTGTTCACTGGTTGGACTGTTTAATATAAAACCATATTCACCACTTTATGTGGCCTTTGCTACTTTTGTGCGCTTCATCCTTTTCCTTCTCATGAGGGTGACTTGGGGCCTCTTTAAGCCAGCAATGAGCATCAACAGTCGTGGTCGAGACTTGGTTAGCCAGCTCCTCAGTAGCTCCCCCTTAGGAAACCTTAAACAGATAGGTTACGGATAACCATTTGCTATTCTGTCATGTTGCCAGAAACAAAGAAAATATTTTGATTCATGCTATAAATAATGGCTAAGCTTGATCCTTTTAGTAAAAGCCTTGGTTTGTAGCCTTTGCAAGAGCTGTTGAATAATAAATGTATTCATTTTTTTTTTAATATAGACATAAAACGAAAGTCATTGTTTTTCATCAAAGTTTCTTTTTTTAATGTATTTTTATGGACATTAATTGACTGCCCCGAGGGAATAATTAAAATGGATAAATAAATTTTGCTCTAATAGATGAAAATAAGAACATGAAATTGGGGCACTTTAGGCATTTTAATGTATTCATTTCAATAACATCTTATTGTAACATATGATGTTGATGACGATGATTGATATCATGTGGGCAAAGTATAATTGTCGTAGGAGTCATGGTTTGTTACATTAACAAGCCTCTGCATAAAGCAGAATGCTGTTGGCCCACTGAGTAAGACCCTTATCCACCAATTCCTCAGTTGTATTAAATAAATAAATGTAAGTTGTTCAAAATAAAAGGCTAAATGTTTCATATGTGAATAATGTATAATAATATTTGAAATAAGAAGATAGATCTGATTTACCTCA
>JAOTQW010000004.1:9399831-9412829 GCA_026260075.1 Sisor rabdophorus | reverse complement strand
TCTAGAGAAATAATGTTGTCTAAATAGCATCTGAGAAGAACTTACCCAATATTGCAACCACCTCATCGTCTTGAATGACCTCTAGGGATCCTGACACCACAAAGCAAAGACTGTCCACGCTTTCACCTGCGTGGTAGAGGAGGTCCCCTGGAGCACTGTGGATGGTCTGAAACTCCATAGCCAGAGCCCTCAAACACCCATCACTGGCCAAACGGAACGCAGGATGCTCTTTAAATACTTTCCTGTTGAGATGAACACAAATATCTGCTCGCATATCTTTTGGGCAGATCTGCAAAACCTGGAAAGAAAAAAGAAAAAAATTGCTGAATCGTCAATTTTAGAAATAAATTGATGGATGTTTCCTTGAAATTTGTTACCTTTGCACACATAAGACAACTAAGAATGATGGATAACACTTAAGTCAGACTTGACTCATAATCCTTTTGTTACAATGAAAGATATTCTAAAAGGACAGCTGTACAAGTGGCAGAAAAAAACATTTTTTATGCTGTGATTTTATCATAACATTTTAAGTGTAATCTTAAACATGTAAAGCACATTTGTCACATTACTACGGATGTTATTGCAACAAACCTAACAAATGACTTCAAGGGATAGTTAAAATGAGTGATAAAAACAAGCTTCCTGCACTTAAATTATAGTCTCTTGACAGCTCTTGGCACCAGGTACCTTGTCAGTGTCGATTCCCCTGGACATGGACCAAGTAGAGACAATGTAGTCCATGACTCTCTCACTAAGCCCCTTAGGGACCTGGTAGAGCTTCAGGAAATCTCTCACACTGTTCAGCATCTCATGGTAGCGGTTAGTATTAGCATACATCTGCTGGAAGATAGTGGTTACATTTCCAAAAATGGTGGCATACAGTAGGGCTGAAAAACACAAACAATAATTAAAATAATTTTCACAGCTTTTAAACATTGTTTAAGAGATTTCAACATCTTAGAGATTTCAAACAAAAATATTTTGTACCTGGTGCCAAGAGCTTATTATATTTAATATTAAGCTTATTTCATAATATTTAACACCCCCCCCCCCAAAAAAAACCTGTTTCTGTGGATGCACACAGCTCTCAAAAATGTCATTGTTGTCATGTTGTAGCACTACATAATCGCCAGACTGAAGAAACACGAGGGCTATAGAGAAGCTAAGAGGTTCAAAACAAGCTCCAAGAAGACTTGGGTTGTGAAGACTTTTGCATGCTATTATGTTTACACTAAATGCTGCATTTAGGGAGATATTAGCATGTTTACCTTTTCTTAAGAATTTATTTGTTATGAGTGAAAAAAACCCACATGACACTTTTTATTTCATGGGAAGTAAATCCAAAATAATATGTTAAACATCACATATATTTGTTATGGTCAACTTCAATGTAATGTATTACCCCCTGATAGTTTATCCACCTCTTCATCCACAGACTCTGTTACAATGCAAACTCTGCATAAATTCTATTGCAAATCTATTACCAGTCAATAAAATTGAGCTACAAACAAATACTGCATGTTCAGCATTGGCCAAGTAGATTGATTTTATCGCTGACAATTAGTCTGCATAAGTCAGCACTTTTCACAGGCATGTCACCCTCTGTCCTCTTCAGATACCCCTCTTCCAAGCCAAGCTTATACAAATCAATTCTTGGTCTGGCAATACCAGTGACAGATGAGCCTTCTGGATCCTATTTCAAGTTAAGTGAAGCATGATGACTACTCTCCACTCTGCTTTAATGCATCGAACACTTGGTACCATGCCATGCTCCCATCAGGGTGTATACTTCCAAGAACAGTGTGCAACCTTGCCGAAAGAGATTTACAGCAAAGGTGTGTTTGCGTGTTGGTCACAGTGTAGAATTAATGATAATTTTATGTGGACATTAAGTACACAACAGGTCAACAGCCTGAGAATAGACCTTGTCAGTACCAGTCACTGGCTACCCAGCGAATGCGCAACTGACTGCATCATTACAGCCATTTTTATCCCAGCGTGATGGAGAAACACCAGCTATAATGGATGAGGTACACGGGGGCCCTCAGAGACATTAATACCATACTGTGATATTACAGTATTGTCAGCCTAGTGATCTCAAATTGGTAAAAACAAGACACGTTCTACTTAACAGGTTGTATATTTGTGCATCTATATTAATATATAACCATATATAAAGATGTCCTTCTTTTGTTCATAATAGCAATTAAAAATATTTTAAAATCAAGGGATTTCCCCTGAGTCCTGATTGGCTTTGCTTGATCTGATTTATCCAATATTTATGAATATTCGTGTGGTGGCTTAAATGGTTAAGATGCTCAGTTATTAATTGAAAGACCAGGTTTAAGCTCCACCACCGCTAAGTTCACCACTGTTAGGTTCTTGTGCAAGACCCTTAACCGTTCCTACTCCGGGGTGCTGTATCATAGCTGACCCTGCGCTCTGACCCCAACTGTGGAATTAATCTATACCCACTTATTTCCTAACTTGCGGGTCTGCAGCGCCACACATAGACGAACCACCACAGACACTTACACCTAAGTGATTTAGAGTCACTTAATGTACACATGGGTAGAAAACCGGAGTACCCAGAGTAAACCCATGCTAATGCGGGGAGAACATACAAATTCTGCACAGAAAGACTCCATGCCCAGGAATCGAAACCCGGGACCTTGTTGCTGTGAAGCGTCCAGTTTTACTCTAAAAGTGTAAATAATAAGCGGAACTCAACCAAATATAGTAAACCAAGCAGATGATTTGACATATGTTGAAGGTTACAAGAACTACATAGTGCTGACTGCAAGTACAATTAATGGTTTTGATGCTGACTGATGAAACACTGTACACATTGAGTTATGAATATGCCTATGTTTATTGGCAGTAAAAGAATAGCTTGTCTATTTATGGTGTGTGTGTGTCTGTGTGTGTGTGTTTATTTTGGCAGTTTTAGATAATCTTGCTGTCTTTAATTGTACTAATACAATTGTGCCCCAGGTTAGTGGTTGCTATGCTGATGTATGGTGATGAAACCTTTCCAAAACTTCATATGCATAGTTATCTTGTAAAGAATTTAATCTAAAAGATAGAAAATACCTTTATTGTAAAAAACAAAACAAAAACACTGTTGTTTTTAAATCCAAATTCAATTCTATAACGATTTGTGTCAAATGAAGTACTTAAGCAGCACAACCAAACAACTGTGTAATGCACACTTTATAGTCCTTGTTAGAGGCAAACGATTGTCTAAGATGTCTATATGTGGTTGCATTAAGGCTCAAACAAATTTCCAGCAGGACAATCCACTGTGCACAAAGCTCCATGATGCGTTACCAGTAAAGTAGAAGAAGTCCCATCAACTCTCATGAATATTATACTTTGGTGGCTTGAATTCCTAATCAAAAGTCCCAATAGTAATAATCCTTTTTAGAAGTGTGTATATAGCATGTTTATCTATTATAGGAGTAAGAGTAAATTTAAAACTAGAATAAGATGTTCACCAAAAGCATATGGATGTAATAGTTCATCATGTTCCAATATGATCTGTATCTAATGGACAGGAGGCGATGTAAAAAGCTAAAACTGAGCCAGGATCAGAAGCAAGAGTCACACAGTCATCATACCGCCAGAGCCAAAAAGTGTGACTGTACGTTATCGTATTCTCTAAGTAAGACAATACTGCTTACAGCTGTAAATTAAAGACAAGTTCCCCTTTCAGCGGTTTGTGGCACATCGTGTCAGCTAAAGCACCGGATTTAGCGTGCTGTTAATCCCAACAATTATACAGCATGCACAAATGCCCGAGCCCATATGCTGGAACACATTCTTTCAGCTTTCTTTCAGTCACAAGAACGCTGAACCTATAAATATTTTTTATAGTTCCTGTGCACAGTTATGAAACGAATCAAATGGAAATAAGGTAAATGTATCTCGCCTAGAGCTCAGTAATCTCACATCATCTTCATTGAGCTCCAGGAAGTCTTACTGACAAGTTCATTACTACCAAGGGTACTAAATATTTATGTATTATTAACACATGGCTATACACTGTATGGACAAAACTGCTGGGACACCTGACAATCTAATTTGTGACACAATTTTTTAAACATTGTATTCCAGTCATAGTCTCACTACTATAATAACCTTCTGGAATCACACCTGAGGGAATTTGCTCTTACAGCCACAAAACTATTAATTTTTGACTAATGAATTTAGACTTTAATGTTGGGGGAGGAGGTCTGGTGTTCAGTTGATGTTTCAGGTTTTTAGCAATTTCTGCAAAACACATTTATATAACACATGCATAAAATTAACACTATGAGATAATTTTAAATAAGCTAAGAAAGGTTTGCCGTATCAAACATGTTATGAAACATATTTCAGATTTATGACCCTGCATGCTAGAATAATTAGATTTTTTATAATCCTGAAACTCTTTACTTCTTATATTGTACAGCACATCCTTTCCATTTTCTCAACAGATTTGCTCTTGTTATTGAATCACAATCGCTCTAATGGGCACTAAACTCGCTGGGGTGTAGTGAAGTGTTTAAAATGTAGCTATCTAAGTCTCATGGGAGGAGCAAAGAGGATGTTTTACAGACAAACGTAAAGGGGAAAGGAAATGACAGGCATTGCTGAACTACATGATCCAGATCTTTAGCAGGTCTTCCTTATTATTATCTCACCACCAGACACTCAAACTGCATGGAAAGAAATACAATACTGCATTGATTTTGTAATATTAAAACATGTCTGAAAGTTCATTTGGTTAGTTTTGTTCGGATTTTGAACTATACACAGACCAATTCACTGCAATTTACAGTTTCTTAGCTGTCAACTTTGGCACTTTTTTAATATAAGGTATAAGCTTATAAGTACATTGGAGATAATGTGCAAATACACCCCAGATAGGATGCCAATTTTGCAGTGCATTATGAATACTCCTGTAATAAAATCAGCAAGTATACAGAAATAAATAACAATGATTGTTAAAGTTGTTAGGTCCAACAGTAATCACAAATCAGAGAAAGAAGAAGAAGAATGCAGCCTTTTCTTGAACTTTCTGCTTAATAGGTCCTACACAAAGCAATTAAGTTTTATTAACTCCAAAAAATCGTCCACTGTCCGTGAAACATTCAGAACATACCATGGAGACTGCATTTTTAAAATGTGTAACAGCCTCCATTCTGTTTAAATTGATCATTGTATTTTACTTATTTAGGCATATAATAATGCCTCTGAATATAGTTTGCATCTAATGCTAAGGTTTTAACATGTTTTTATCATTATTATACATTAAAGCCACAACAAAATATTGTTTTATTAGTGTTATTTTATAAAGTAAAAATTTGAATGTATCTTGCATTGTTTTATATACATTAGACACTACACTTGTGGAATCGGGCACTATTTAACAACATAATCTAAAAAAAGATCAGATATATTGTCAGATTTTAGACCAGAATAAAAATAAATAGATTAAATAGAACTGATTTGTCTAAGCATTTATTCGAGCAGTAAGTAAGTCACGCATTCCCGGAGATACACTTAAAGTACCATAGTATGAACTGAGGTGAAATTTTAGACTGTATTGACTTGCTAATACATGCCGAGGACCAACTGCAGTGGCCTGCTTTAGTTGTTCTTATATATTACTCACACTATATCAAGTAAGACTCAGACTAATAACCAATCCCTATTACCACATACACACCAAAGAACGTTGACTCTGTGGCATTAGCTATAATACACACTTTGCATGACTAAGCAGCCTGCTGCTGGCTGAAGGGCTGACAGCTGAAGCGCCAGCCTGATGTCTGTTTTGTACAGCAGCTCTGTCCCAGCCGGATACTCTGGCTTTATGTCAGTCTCCCTTCTCTCCTGCCAGCATTTATCACCATCAGCCTCAAGCAAATGCACACAAAACAACAAGGACAACAGTTTCCAACACTTATATGTACATGCAAAATAAACTGCAAAATGTGCACCCAATCATACAAACAAACTAAAATTTTGGCACAGAATAGATACTCTGAAACAAGACCTGCCAGTGACATTGTTATATGACATGGATGTTATATTTTAATACAGCTTTTTCTACTATAGCAGAAGCAGAACACAGTATCCCACAGAACAATATTCGATTTACACATGCATAAGCATAAAGGATGTTGCATATAAATTGATTTATAAGTGCATGTAATAGTTTGTTACATTTAAATTACTGCAAAGAAAAGTTTATAAGGCATATTTGTAAGAAATCTCCAGTTTAAGTGACCTGACATTTATCAGACCTGTTTTTAACAATTCAAGTATTTATGACTACGTACTGTTACAATTTTTTTCATGGTATCAACTTCATGAGAAAGAACAGCAAGTGTAGGAATTTTAGGTATTATGATGTAATTACAATAGTACAACTGATTTAGCCAATATATTACAATGTTTAATGTTACATTGAGGGGATCACCCTAAACATATATATACACTAAATGAACAGTATTGGGACACAATATCAAAACAATACAACATAATATTTTAATGACACCTGACCATCAGATCCATATGTGGTTCCTCCCCAAAAAGTTACTATAAATATGGAAACACAAAGTTGTCCTTTAACTGAACTAAGATGCTGTTGCAACATGACGATGAGCACAAAGTCCCTGAGCTGCATTAGGGCATGGTGTGTCATGATTGGATGGCACAAAAAAACTTGATTATTTTCCACAAGGTTATGCTTTATATTATTTTAACACCTTTGGGATAAACTGGAATACCAACTACACTCCAGGCATCCTTACCTGATGTCTCACGAAAACTGTTGTAGCTAAATGGACCCTAAATCGCACATTTAAGCTATACATTGTAATAAAAAAAGTTATAGAATAGTGGACCTCAATCTAACAGCAAAATAACCACAAACTTTTTCCAATATAGTGTTTGCGGAATCTTAAATCTCCTTGAGGTATTTCTGTCCCAGAGAACACACGCAAACTCTTGTCATTTCCTCTTTCCTGTCCCCTACCACTATATTATACAGACATGAGGATAAAATCGTCTGAAGAGCGCTGTCTGCAATCTTACCAAAAGTAGAAAGACTAGAAACAACCCAAACATGTAATCCATCACAGCCACTCCTGAGGCTTTATTTGGGGACAAAATGAAATCTAGTTCACCTCTTTATAGAACCAATGGACCACAAAAAGCCTCGCAGAAAGTTTATGCTTATAATCTTTAGACAGAGAACACATCTGCTGTACTAGACGGCATCAAGGGAGGAAAACGGGCAGCAAAAAATAAACCTAGGGAAAAGTCTGTCACAGTATAAAAATGTCTGTGCCCAGCCACATTGTTTCTGCACTAATTTCATGCGGGTGTGTTTAATATTAGATTAGGCTTTAGACAGTGCTTGTAGTGCCAGCGTTAATGTAAGCTGTGCAACCCATTTTATATACTGCCAAGAAATCTCACTGAGCCAAAGAGATTGGCATACTTGTACATCACATAATGTTTTATTTGTTAATAACACGATGACAAATTGTCAATTTCATTGTGCCGGCCTATACAACAGGCAATACAGTCACCTGGGAGCCCACTCTCCCTGAAGGTCCCTACTGACACCTCTTAAACATATTTATTATTTTTTCCCTGTAAGATGAGGTAGGCAACATACAGACCTCATTAAACACAACAAAATTAGAAAAAAACAGTAAGGAAAAAATGGTATTATTATATATTTTATTAGGCGGCACAGTGGCTAAATTGTTAACACTGTTGCCCCATTTCAAGAAGGCCTCAGTTTGATTGAGTGTGCATGTTCTCTTCGTGTTTGAGTGGGTTTACTCCACACAGTTTCAAGTTGATTGGTGATTCTAAATTGCTTATAGGATGGAGTGAGAATGTTTGTGGCCCTGTGGACTGACCACCAATTGTGCAAGTTCTCCTACTTAAAAAGATGAGAGAGGCTTGTAATTTTTTACATGTACTTCTGTCCACAACTTTAAACAGTTGGATGATCCAGAAGAAGATTGGGGGTATGTCATATGGTCAGATGAAACTAAAATAGAACTTTTTGGTAAAAATTCTACCCGTCGTGTTTGGAGAAGAAAGATTTCTGAGTTGCATCTAAAGAACACCATACCTACTGTGAAGCATGAGGGAGGAAACATCATGCTTTGGGGCTGTTTTTTTGCAGAGCATTTCTGGTAAGAATGAATGGGGCCAAGTATCTTCAGATTTTGAGTGAAAACCTCCTTCCATCAGTAAGGGCATTGAAGATGAAAATGATTCCAAACACACTGCTGCAAATAAATTCTTTAAAAATCAGAAAGTGATTTTCTGGATTTTTAAAATTTTCTCATAGTTGAGTTATTCCTATGATGAAAAGTACAGGTTTCTCTCATCTTTTTAAGTAGGAGAACTTGCATAATTGGCGACTGACTAAATAATTTTTTTGGCCTACTGTATTATAATATATTAAACAGTTGACTGAAGGGTTTGCTCAAGGGTTGACTTTTTTTGGTGTATTACACAAAATAGGATGTACACCAAAACAATGTCTATAGTTGCTAAAACAAAAACAGGCAGATGCTATTTTTACTATTGTGGTGCATCTGTGTTTTTTAGATGCTGTTTTGAGATAAGCCTTTCAGAGACCTGCAGCCTGAGCTGGTCAAGAAAAGAATATGATGTTGTTATGTATATTGTTTTGATCAAAATAGTTTTGTTAAAAATATTATACTGTCATCAGTTACTGATGATAGAAGGTCGTGTGTCAAACTGTAGCATATTTGTTGTTAATTTGCATTGTCTCAAAATATATTCATATGTATAATATAAACAAAAGGAGTATAAATAAATTAAATGAAGACTAGAAATACAGCAGAACCTTACTTTGATTTCTGAACACTGCTTGTAATATATTGTTACATATTGACATATCTCTCTCAATTTATAAACATTTAGTTTTTCATTAGACATTTTGCATGACAGAATAGAGGCTGTCAAAAAAATTAAGTTCCAAATATTGTATTCTCTATGGTGTTAAGTTGTTAAGTTGTATGGTCCCATTGCTTAGTTTTACTAAATAAATAAAATGTATGTTGTTCTGGATAAAGACGACCAGCCAAATGCCACAAATAAAATTTAAAATGTAATTGTCTTCTTCTTTTACACAAGTGGGCACAATTTTTCATGATCTAGCCTAAAGCCCCTACAACTTTACAGGTTTACATTGTCTCTACAAACCACAAACATCATTTCTGATTTTCTGCAAGCTGTGAAATACAGCTGTTTTCATTTTCAGTTCTTTGTAGGGGTTTGTTTAATCTTAGTAGGCGACAAAAGGGATTCAAGTCAGGAAATATATGTAACTATATAATAAACAAGAAGATATGTTTTTGTTTTGGGATTTGAAATATAAAATACAAAAGAAGAAATCCAAATTTTTTAGTGACAGTAATACTATTTTCTTAAATACTTGATAAAGAAATGCATCATCACTGCTCTAACTTAATGAGTGAATTCTAAGTGCTAAAATATATTGACTTTTACAGTGAAACCTATAACCCCTCACTTATATACAACAATATTACAGTCACAGTCTGCACTTTTTTTTATTAGACCAACTTATTTTCAAGAATCATACTTACATCCAATCATCATCATGGCCACAGCGAAAATCTTTTCACCATCTGTAGTAGGAGCAATGTTTCCAAACCCAATGCTGGTTAGGCTGGTCATGGTGAAGTACAGTGAGGTGATGTAGACTGAATCTTTGCTGGGGCCGCCCTCCCACTTGCCTGTACCACTGGAGTTGAAACGGTATGGAGTACCCACTGCCTCGCCCAGCAGGTACAGCCAGCTGTCAGTTCGCACCATGTTGGCTTCCTCATCGATAACCTCGTAGTCACCAATGCTGTACCAGATGCAGGCCAGCCAGTGGGCAGCCAAGCCAAACACACACACTAGCAACACTAGCACCGCAGCACCATACTCGATGTAGTGGTCCAGTTTACGGGCCACCCGGCCCAAACGCAGGAGTCGCACCACCTTCAGAGAGCTGAAGAGACTACTAATGCCCTGCATAGCAAAAAAAAAGTTGATATTATTGTTTGCTATTATAAGATTGCTACATAAATTATAGTGTAGCATAATCTAAAAACTAGAAGATTTTTAATTGTTATGGTTGTGTGAATACATTTTTTTAACAGAAGCCTTTAAATATTAGCAACTGCAAAATTTAGAATAACTTATTTTATTATGCTCTTATTGCTATTCTAACTCTTATCGAGAACACAATGCAATAGTTAATTTCTTGCAAACATTAGCAGAATTTTTTTTCCAAAATGAATAGATTTTATAGTATATAGCTTACAGTTTAGTTTGTCAAATATTTATTTTCATATCAGGTAAAAATAAAGCCATAAAAATGTCATAAAAAAATCAAAGTAATAATAATAATAATAGTGCTAATTATGCACCCTGCACTTTTTTACGTAAATAAAAGACAGAAATAGCATTTTTTTATACTTATAATAAATTGAAGACATAAATGTTATCAATCTGAATTTCAACATCACTAAAAGAGGTCTGCTGTATTTCTATAACTCTCACATTTGATGCTAATAAAAAAATGGATTGCCTTTGCTCAAGGAAAACATATCAGCAAACGGATATTGCCTAGCAAGTGAAGGAAAGGAAAGCTGAGCTACATTAGCTTGTTTACAGCACAGCAGCAGAATAAAAATACTGCATAACCCATGTTGACAGGATCAGCAAATGCAGTGGCCTCGAAGCGTTGGGGTGGGGTGAGGGTGTCTGTGCAATGAACATTAATCTTTATTTACATCACTTGACTACACAAGTGACACACAAACAGAACACTGACAGCTTCAAGCAACACTTTGTAAAAACTTTTTGATTCTCTTTCCGTGCATGAGCGCCAATTAAGTGGCTATTTCAACAGTGATATTAAAATTATGCAACAGTGATGACTGATCACATGGGGGGGGGTCTTAACCAGATGTTTAAATTAAGTATATATTTTTAAACAATTTCCACCTAACAATCTAAAATATAACTTTAGTTTTTCTGTGAAAAATAGTAAAAATATGAATGACAATTTATCAAGTGGTGGGCGCCCAAAAAAATAACGTTCACTCGGATTTTGGGATACTTTATTAATGTGTAGAATCATTTATATTTTATAGCATTTGGCAGACACCCTTTATTCAGGGCGAATTAAATTTTTGAGCAATTTTAGTTAAAGGTGTTACAGAATCGAAGTTGGATTTTCTCTCTCTCTCCGTCTCTTTTTCTCTCTCACTTTCTTTCCCTCTTTTTTTCTCACCCGAGCTGTGGCAGGAAAATTTGCTGTGTCTGTCAGCATAGTGTCTAGAACATAGAGGCGCTACCAGGAGCCAGTCCAGTACATCAAGAGATGTGAAGAATGCCATAGGAGGGCAACAACCCAGCAGCAGGGCCGCTACCTCCACCTTTGTACTAAGAGGAACTGGAGGAGCAAAACCAGAGCCCTTCAAAATGACCTCCAGCAGGCCACAAATGTGCATGTGTCTGCTTAAACTGTCAGAAATAGACTTCATGAGAATGGTATAAGGGCCCGACGTCCACAGGTGGGAGTTGTGCCAGAGAATACCAAGTTTGGCAAATTCATCATCTCTTCACAGATGAAAGCAGGTTCTCTATGGAGCACATGTGACAGACGTGACTGGAGTCTGGAGACTGCAGAGAACGTTCTGCTATCTGAAACATCCTCCAGCATGACAGGTTTGGCAGTGAGTCAGTAATGGTGTGGGTCAACATTACTTTGGAGAGCCGCAGAGCCCTCCATAAGCTCCGCAGAGGTAGCCTGACTTCCATTAAGAACTGAGATGAGATCCTCAGCCCACTTGTGAGACCATGTTTTCTTCCAATGCAAGACAATGCTAGACTTTATGTGGCTGGAGTGTGTCAGTAGTTCCTGCAAGAAAAAGTCATTAATGCTATGGACTGGCCCACCCATTCCCCCAACCTGAATCCAATTTAGCACATCTGGGACATCATGTCTCGCCATCTTGCACTACTGTTCATGAGTTGATGGATGCTTTAGTCCAGGTCTGGGAGGAGATCCCTCAGGAGACTAGCACCTTATCAGGAGCATGTCCAGGCATTGTAGAAAGGACATACAGGCAGGTGTAGGCCACACACACTAATGAACCTCATTTTGACTTGTTTGAAGAACATTACATCACATTACAGTTCAGATCAGCGTGTAGTGTGTTTTTCCACCTCAATTTTGAGTGTAACTTTAATTCCAGACCTCCATGTGTAAATAAATTTAATTTTCATCTATAATTGTTTTCAGCACATTATGTATGTAAAGATGTAAAGAACTAAGTATTTAATAATAATATTTCATTCATTCAGATCTAAGATGTGTTATTTTAGTGTTCCCTTTACAACACTTTTGAATACTATTGTGGATGTGTGAACAAGACCACTAAACCACATTCCAACATTTAATGCTTAGGTGCCCAAACTACTGCCCCTGTGACCAGCCGGCTGATTAATGCCAACGTCAGAGACATACAGGAAATGCTCTTAATTCAACACAACAGGCACAGGGTCAGTGCAGGCAGCAGGGTAAATATTGGTACACAGAAATAGAAAGAGAGAATATTAAGCACTCAGCAGTGCTAAGCAACGCTAAACTAGTGA
The DNA here is from genome assembly GCA_026260075.1 of Sisor rabdophorus. Taxonomy (NCBI): domain Eukaryota; kingdom Metazoa; phylum Chordata; class Actinopteri; order Siluriformes; family Sisoridae; genus Sisor; species Sisor rabdophorus. The sequence goes on along the minus strand of JAOTQW010000004.1, from coordinate 9,400,106 downwards.
TTCTCAATGGGCAGTAGCGCCTTATAGTGGCTGTTTAGACAATGTCAGGTGACACTGGAAATCTGGTGATGCCGGGGAGGTGGGGTTGGGGGGGCTAATGCTATAGATACAGTGGAAGAAAAATATGTTCCTTATATCCAATCGTTTTTTTTTTTATAAAGCTTAATTTCCATACTTTTATTACATTTAGAAAAATTGTAAAGCAAATCAACAAACACAAAAATTTTTAGTTTTTAAAAATGTTTTTACTAACTTTCTTGCACACTGAAGACTTC
>JAOTQW010000004.1:9376557-9390838 GCA_026260075.1 Sisor rabdophorus | reverse complement strand
ATAGGGCGGAAGGCAGAGGGTACACCCTGGACAGGTCGCCAATCCATCGCAGGGCAAGTGGATTACATTTATCTTTTTTTTCTATATCTTGCAATAGGGGGCTAAGGGCCTTGCTCGGAGACTCAATAGTGGCAAATTAGAAAGACCCCAAGCCCGTGATTCGAACCCAGGACCTTCTTATTGTGCTAACCACTACGCCACCGCGCCGCCCAGCAATAAAGTTATTTCAATTACAAAGTTGCAATGAAGGTTGGAAAGTGTGCTGTGGGCAGATACCAAAGAGTGATACGTGACCAAACCTAAATGGAAAAAAACATGTAATTAAATGTTTCTTCCAAAAAATAATTAATGACAAATACCAACGTAATAAACAGGTGATATAATGTAGAAATCACTATATCAAGAGTAAAAAAATCCTGTACTACATCCTGAACCATTTTATACCAAATGTCATGTTAAAAAGATTAATAATAATAATAATAGAACTACCATTTTGATCAATTTGTCAATCCAGGCTGGTGATAATTAGTGAATTATGTTCAGCAAAATGTCTCATACAAGGTCCAAATTATAGTCAAAATGGGGGTCATAAGATTTTCTTAAACATATACACCAATACACATGCAATTATAAATCAATTACCACACCACGTGAGATGATTGGAAATAAAATATTGTAAAAGGAAAGAAAAGGCTTGGCCGTGTACAGAATAGGGAGACGTCAGAAGGAACCTGGAGAAACTCTACTGATGTTTGATATCAATGTGCATGCTAGTGGTGTCCATCATAGACTGAAATTAAGTGAGATGCTGAGTACAGACACACAGAGGAAATACAGCCACAGAGAAGCAAGAAAATTCCGGCTATAATAACACCTGCATCAACAAGGTTAAATGAATGATTATTATTATTATTTACGTTTTTTAGTAGTGGAGGTTCTGCAGTTTAAACTAAGAAGGTGGAGAAAATAATAGAAAAAGCTTATAAATGAACCCCTGACTGTCTGTTATTTCGGTGGTCTGGAAGATGATCTAAATAAATTCCTATAGACAGGTAAGAAAATAAACCTGGTGTTAAAATAAGCTGCCTGTCTTACCGTTGGACCGCCGAACGATATTCTCTAGAAAAGTATTCTGAGGGGCCACGAGTCCTCGGCGACCCCCGGCCATCCCGATTCCTCCTAACAGGGACACCGGGACTGAGAAATGATTCTAACAATCCCCTGAAGGACGATCAGTAAGTCCTGCTTTGGAGTCTACATGATTTCGGATGCTGTAGGGACAAAGATGCGGCACTGTGATTCTGAAGCACTCTGCCGTCTCTGGGTTACACTGCGCGCGCGCTTGTGTGTGTGTGTCTGTGTGTGTGTCTGTGTGTCTGTGTGTGTGTCAGGAAGACTCCCGCTACGGACCGGATTCGCTGCTCCGGGTCGCACCGCCCACATCGGACGCGGTAACGGAGGTAAACGACTCAGATGCTCTACCTGCTGGTGGTGGAAGGAACTGCATGATCAAATGGACAAGCTCCCGAGGCGTTTATTCAAGGTACAAAAGATTATCTTCAACTATAATCAATAGAAACACTATTCTAAACTATTTAAAAAAATCATTTATTCATCTTCTATACCCGCTTAGTCCCAAACCCAGGGTCACGGGGGTCTGCTGGAGCCTATCCCAGCACACATAGGGCGAGAAGCAGGGGTACACCCTGGACAGATCCCCAGTCCATTGCAGGGCCACACACACAATTACACACACTCATATTCACTCCTATGGGCAATTTAGAATCACCAACAGCAAGAAGGTTGTGGGTTCTCATATTCTTCCTGTGCTTGCATTTGTATACTCCCGGTACTCCCACAATCCAAAAACATGTACATTATGTTCATTGGTGACACTAAATTGCCAGTAGGAGTAAGTGTGTGTGGTTGTTTATCTATGTGGCTCTGCGATGGACTGAAGACCTGCCAATCGCCCTATGTGCACTGGGATAGGATCTAAAATTTTCTCGCTCCTAAATATTCCACAGTCAGCTGTTAGCTGTATTATAAGAACATGGAAGGTTTGGGAAAGACAGCAACTCAGCCACGAAGTGGTGGGCCACGTAAACTGATGGAGCGGCGTCAGATGATGTTGAGGCACATAGTGTTGCAAGTGTTGCACAGCGTTGCAAAAGGTTTGCAACTTTCTGTAGGGTCAATTGCTACAGACCTCCAAACTTCATGTGGCTTTCAGATTAGCACAAGAACAGTACGCAGAGAGCTTCATGAAATTTGTTTCCATGGCCGAGCAGCTGCAGCCAAGCCATATATCACAGAGTGGTGTAAAGCATGCAGCCACTGGACTCTAGAGCAGTGAAGACGTGTTTTGTGGAGTAATGAATCCTGCTTCTCCATCTGGCAATCTGATGGAAAACTGATGAAAACTCTCCTTTTTTGACGCGTTGTGCCAAGTGTAAATTTGGTGGAGGGGGCGTTGTTTTTCAGTAGCTGGGCTTGGCCCCTTAATTCCTGTAAAAGAAACTCTAAATACTTCAGCATACCAAGACATTTTGGACAATTCCATGCTCCCATTGGGAGCCCTTCCTCTTCCAACATGACTGTGCACCAGTGTACAAAGCAAGGTCCAAAAAGACATGGATGACAGAGTCTGGCATGGATGAACTTGACTGGCCTGCACAGAGTCATGACTTAACACCTTTGGGATGAATAAGAGCTGAGACTAAGAGCCAGGCCTTTTCATCCAACATCATTGTGTGACCTTTACAAATGCCCTCCTAAAAAATTATAAATAAATACACTTCTAAACCTTGTGGACAGCCTTCCCAGAAAAGTTTAAACTGTTATAAATGAAAGGGTGGACCCTATGGATTAGTACTGTAATGTCCCTTAAGTTCATATGCGAGTCAAGGCAGGTGAGCAAATACTTTTGGGCATATAGTGTATATATCTATAGATTATACAGTATGTCACAGAAGTAAGTACACTTACTCTTACACTTTTTGTGAATATATATTATATCTTTTGTCTAATAACACTAAAGAAATTAAATTCTGCTACAAAGTAGTGAATGTAAAGCTTGTGTAACAGTGTCAATTTGCTGTCTTATCAAATAAAACTCAACACAAAGTTATTAATGCAAGTGAGTACAAAAGTGAGTACACCCCTAAGAGGAAATGTCGAAATTGGATTCAAGTAGACATTTTCCTTGTCCGTTGTGATAAGACTCATTAGTGTTACAAGGTCTCAGGTGTGACCGGGGAGCAGGTGTATTACATTTGATGTTATTGCTCTCACTCTCTCATACTGGTCAATAGTAGTTTAACATGGCACCTCATGGCAAAGAACTCTCTGAGGATCTGAAAAAAAAGAATTGTTGCTCTTTATAATGCTGCAAGAAGATTGCCAAGACCCTAACACTGAGCTGCAGCACAGTAGCCAAGACCATACAGTGATTTAACAGGACAGGTTACGCTCAGAACAGGCCTCTCCATGGTCGACTAAAAAAGCTGAGTGCACATACTATCAGCATCATATCCAGAGCTTTGGGAAATAGATGTATGAGTGCTGCCAGCATTGCTGAAAAGGTTGAAAGGGGGAAGGGTCTTTCAGTGCTCAGACCATACGCCGCACACTGCATCAAATTGATCTGCATGGCTGTCGTCCCAAAAGAAAGGCTCTTCTAAAGATAATGCACAAGAAAGCCTGCAAACAGTTTGCTGAAGACAAGCAGGCTAAAGACAAGAATTACTTGAATCATGTCCTGTGGTCTGATGAGACCAAGATAATCTTGTTAGTTTCAGAGCATGTGTGGTAGAAACCAGGTGAGGAGTACAAAGACAAGTGTGTCTTGTCCTAGCTGAAGCATTTTCGTTGGAGTGCCATGGTCTGCGGCTGCATGAGTGCTGCTGGTAGTGGGGAGCTACACTGCATTGATGTCATCATGGAGGAGTGGAAGAGGATTCCAGTGGAAACCTGTGAAGCTCTGTGGAACCATTAAAATAATGGTGGCCATACAAAATCTTGACATTTTGGAGCAGAATTGGACATTTTTCTCTTATGGTTGTACTCAATTTTTTTGCCAGGTGTTTAGACATTAACGGTTGTGTTTTTAAAACACAAATTGACACTGTTACAGATGCTATTCATTCACTATTTTACATTGTAAAAGTTACATTTCTTTAATGTTTTCACATGGAAAGATCTAATAAATATTTACAAGAAATGAAAGGGGTGCACTTGTGTGACATACTGTATATCTTTTTATGGGCACTTAACAAGAGCTACCTAGATTTATCTTATTTATACAGAGCATTTAAGGCCCTTGCTCAGGGGCCCCGCATTGATAAATAGGTAGTGCTGAGAATTGAACCCTGATCTTTTAATTAGAAGTCCAACACCTTAGCCAATGCTTTACTAGTTACCCCAAAAAACATCGCAAACCATTGGACTGGAAATAAAACCCAGAGAACCACCAGGAGAATTTGTAAACCCTGGGCAGGCTGGGGGTGAGAACTGAACTTGAATTTTCAAGCTTGTATGTTGTTCCGGTTGAGGGCTTGAATCTTGAAGCTTTTTTTCAAATTTTATCTGTTTTGGTTCTTGTGGAGTGAAGGCAACCAACAGAAGAGGATATTGTTTGTATGGTTAAGGTCCTTGACTGTCTTCTGGCCCTGGTCCAGCAGATCTGGCTGAAAACAGAGTGCAGATATTATGCTCAGCCGATTGTGCTGCCTTTTACGATGTTTTTTATGGTTCATCTATAAACTTAACTTAACAGCATAGGTTTAATTGCATTAATCATTGGAAACAGTACATTCATTCATATAAAGGGGTTATGGTAACACAAAAGTATCTGAAACTGTCTTCACTCTTTTACTATGTTTATTGTTGAATCATGTTCAATTCCATTAGCAATCCCAGCAAGCGTTTAGAATAATATAAAGAAAAGAATATTATTTGTATTGGTAATTTTTATAGAAACTAACAATGTTTTATTTATTTAACATACTGGGAAACTATTAAAAATGCAGCTACATTTTAAATTATGGGGGGGGAATGGGGGAAGGGGTGGCCTAGTGGCTAAGGTGTTGGACTATTACCAGAAAGACCCGGGTTTGATTCCCAGCACCACCAAGCCACCACCATGGGCTCCTGAGCAAGGCCCTTAACCCCCAATTGCTCAGTTGCAAGTCGCTCTGGATAAGAGCGTCTGCCAAATGCTGTAAATGTAAATTTTATAATAACTCAGCTGAATGAGTTATGTCGTCATGGTTTAGTGCACATGTACAAATACAAGTAACACATCACATATACATTCATGCTTTTATTTATCTTCTATACCATGGGTACACCCTGGACAGATCGCCAGTCCATCGCAGGGCCACACAGACGAACAACCACACACACTCGCAGTCAGTTCTATAGAGTTACCAATCAACCTAATGTACATGTTTTTAGACTGTGAGAGGAAACCGGGGTACCGTAAGGAAACCCACGCAAGCGCGGGGAGAACATGCAAGCTGCGCTCAGAAAGACCCCTTGTCTTATATGTATATATATTATACATTCATTCATTCATACATTTATCTTCTACACCCACTTATTCCCTGAGGTCTGCTGGGGTCTGCTGGAGCCTATCCCAGCGCACACAGAGCGTAAAGCAGGGGGTACACCATGGACAGGTCTCCAGTCTATCGCAGGGCCACACACACAACCACTCGTACTTACACTATATTATACATATTATTTTTAATTTTATACATGAAAGCGTCTGTCAGTGTTGTGCTGCCATCTGCTGGTGGTCAATATTACATAAAGGTGTACCAAAATCGTATCTTTTATCATAATTATTTCAATTAACAAAAAAATAAATCGTATTATTAACTTTTTTAGCGAAAATGCGTAATTTGCCTAAATTATTCGTTCGTTATAGCTTATTATCTAGAAACGTATTTAATTTATTTATAAACAACTCTGACGCGTGCACTGTTTTACGTGCATTAAAATTCCCTCCGCCAAAGAAGATAGGTCGTGACTAAAACCCCACATAACCTGCTGGCTAAAAACATTTAATACTTAAAAAAACAAACATTTTTCTAGGCGTCGGATTTAAATAATAAGCGACGCCGTTTATTATAATAATCCACTGAAAACTGTAGTGGTTTATATTGTGGCGGAAGAATACAAATCAGAAGCGCTGTGGCTCAAGCTGCGCAGGGGAGTAATTGCTAGGGACAGGCTAGCTGCAAAAAACGGAAGCCTTAATGCACATTTATTTAATTGCATATTTATTAAAGTACTATTAAAATGCCTGGAATGATGGATAAAGGGCCGGACTATCTAGGAAAAGGTCGGTCTAATGGAACAAAAAGCCCTTCAAACGCTTCTAATGGCCATTTTTCTGATGAGAGCGGCAGCGACGACGAGCACGGTATAGCCTCGAACAAATACACACACGGAGCTTTTCGATTCGATTTTTTTTTTAAGATTTAATATTAAGGGGGAAAATTCAAGTTAGCCGAATGCTTTTGTTTTGCAGATGTTGGAATGCGTGTGGGAACCGATTATCAAGCCAATATTCCTGAATATGATCCTGGTACGGTAGGCTGACCGGTTTCCTTTGGAGTATTTGGCTACGTCTCAAGCAGCGTACTAGCGCTCTAAGTAGTATGCTAGGGTAGTGCGGAGCACGTGCGCGCCTGGCATACTGTTTAGATAAGTAGTATGTTTGTCGCTGATTGGTTGTTAGCCGAAGTGTAGTAGCCTCGGTTTACTTAAGCTAGTCTTGTTCGTTTTTTTTTGAGTTGTGTGTATGTTGTTAAGTGTTTCTATTAAGATTTCTTGCTATTATACATTTTTATAAAAAAAAAAAACAATACTAGTGGTGTTGTTTTTGCAGGAAAAATAACAGTTTTGCTAACTTTTAAAAAGTCAGCCTGGTGCTAGCTAGCAAAACGTAGTAAATAAAAGTACAGTGTCATTACACCTAAATAACTTGATAGAAGATTATTTTATTTTATGGATGTTTTAGTTTTCTACGTGCTTTTCCACAATTAACTAAAAAGTTGTAGCTGCTGTCCATTTTCTTTGGATTATTTTTGTTGGAGTGTAGCATTTTTTTATTTATTATTATGATGCATATTGTTCTTTTCCCTGGTGGGGTGTGCTTTACTTAGGTTCTACCAAATACAGTGATAAAGACTCTGGAGGCATGTTGGTGTGGTCTCCATATCATACTATTGTGGACCCAAAATGTAAGCCAAACTTAAGGTCTTCAGAGTAATTATACCTTTTCTGCCACTGGTGTAACACGTCTACGTTGGTGTTTTGTTCACAGTGGATGAGTACATCGCTATTGCAAAGGAAAAACATGGCTATAATGTGGAGCAGGTAAATGTTGTCTCTTACTGTTTGTGTGGTACCGTCAGTCCTTGATTCACAAACTCGATTCGTTCCCAAACTTGTTCCGAAATGTTTGTGACCTAAAGGTAATTTCTCCAATAGGTTTAATGGGAATACAATAAATTGTTCTTGACCCTTACAGACCATTATGTATTTTCAGTTTTATTTTACACACACAATAGTAAGCGAAATAAAAAAAATGATGGACTGGTGATGGAGGGGTGTACCCCTGCCTCTTGCCCCATGTTTGCTGAAATAGGCTCCAGCAGAAACCCCCTGTGACCCCCATTTAGCAAGTATAGAAGATATATAAATGAATGATTTTGAAAAAATTCGCGTTGGCTGACACGACTCTTGTCATGATGGAGGAGAGAAGAGGAGGGTAAAGCTTAGAAGATTATGGCCCCCAATGCGGCTCAGATGTATCCATGTGAGATGAGCGTTTGCTCGCATTTTTTCATTTTGGTTGTCGGACCATGTTAGAGTTTCAAAAATAAGTGTGTGAATCAAACAGCATTTTAATATGTATTTCCATTCAGGAATCAATTTGTCATGGGTTAAGTGGCTTGTAAATCAAGTCAGACCAATAATTCTATTTAAATTTCTATAAATTATGTTTAAAATTCTTTCAACCGTGCCAGATAAAACGTCTACATTTTGTTTTCATGGTAATATAACCTCACAACACTCCACAAAAGTGTTGATACCTGACCATCAAATCCATAATGTTTTTCAGATTATATTTAGTTTTACTCCAATAATAATCTCCACACCTCTAAAAAAATTTTTACTTTTTGTTACTTGGGGCCATATGGTTTATATTTAAGACCCCTTCAAATTGTAAATGTATTTGCTTCATAACTAAAAGAATGTATACAGTTTTAAAAATTGTTTCTTTAAGTGAATGAGAGGAGTCGTATTGAGCCACTGAGCAAGGCTATTAACCCTCGCTTTCTTAGTTGTATAAAACAATTTAATATCGGACTAATACATTTTGAAGGTGTCAATAACGCAACAGGATTTCTAAACTCCTGATGACTACACTGACTTTCTAAACCCACTTTTGCATGTGTTGAGCCTTTTCTAGCCAATTCTTTTATCTTGCGTATTTCTGTTTTTTCCCTAAAATGTCATTGGAATTTTTTTTTAAATGTGAAAATTAATTGCTTCTTTTTAAGATATTACATGACTATAAACTTTACCATGGTTATATTACTAAAATATATATCATATAGTTTATAGAACTATCTATATTTGTATGCGGAGTCTTGAATGAGCAGGCTGATGCAACTGTGTGTCCAACAGGCTCTTGGCATGCTCTTTTGGCACAAACACAACATTGAAAAGTCCCTGGCAGATCTGCCCAACTTCACCCCCTTTCCAGATGACTGGACAGTAGAGGACAAAGTGCTGTTTGAGCAAGCCTTTAGCTTCCATGGCAAGAGCTTTCACAGGATCCAGCAGATGGTAGGTCACAAGATAATCACATGTGGTCCGTGTAGGTTGAGTTGCATCATAAGCATTTTTACAAACCGTGATGATAAATTTAACACAGTTGCCAGATAAACCTATATCAAGTCTTGTGAAGTACTACTATTCATGGAAAAAGACCAGATCAAGGACAAGCTTGATGGACAGACAAGCAAGAAAGCTGGCAAACCGAAGCAATCACGATGAAAGGTGCACTAGTCACTCATTATCTGTTTATCATCCAAACCAGATCTTGTTCATAAGAAATTCTGTTGATTAATTTAATTCTCGATTATCTAGTGATGAAGAAATGGAGGAGGCTAATCCTATTGAGGCAAATGACAGTGATTATGACCCTACTAAAGAGACGAAGAAAGAGGTAAAGCATTATCATAATCTCCAATACGCAAAATAGCGTGGCCTTATGGGTGAATCATCTGTCTGAAATAGTCGTGTGCAAACGTTTCTGCACCCCTGGTCAAAATGTCTGTTAATGTAAACAGCTAAACAAGTGTAAGTTGAAATTATCTCCAGAATTTATGAAAATGAAATACTTTTTTTTCCAGTAAAATCCATGTGTTAAGCAAAATCACAATTGTTTTGGTTTTCTACACTTTTTTTTTAAATGGAAACTCTACTAGACTTGAGCTCTCTGATAACTTTGACCAAGGTATCAGACCTTAATGAGCCTGTTACAGTCATGCCGTGGTGTGTGCTCTGATTGAGGACAATAATATTGTAGTGTTGTGGATTTATAAAAACTATTTTGCATGGCGTCCCATGAAGAACACAGAACTGGAAGACTTTTGTAAGAATAAATAAATAGGCAAAAGTCCATTTTTAAAAAAACAACCTGAAAGACATTACATTATATTTCCAGCGTTCGGCAGACGCCATTATCCAGAGCGACTTACAACTGAGCAATTGGGTGTTAAGGGCTCAGAAGCCCGTGCTCAGGAGCCTACAGTCGTGGCTGGGTGGCTCAGGAGCCCATGCTCAGGAGCCCACAGTCTTGGCTTGGTGTTGCTGGGAATCAAACCCTGGTCTTTCTGGTATCAGTCAAACACCCTATCCACTAGGCCACCCCTTTCAGCCAAGACACTTGGCTGTCAAAAAAGCATTTACAAGCTGTGTAAAAGGCAAGTGTACTAACTGTGCAGTGTGCCCAAACGTTTGTTGCATGTCCTTTTCTCTCATTTAAAAAAAGCTTTTAAAGTGAAGTTGTTGAATTATTTTAAATTATAAAGAGATGTATCATATTTAAATGAATGCTTGTTTGAGATCATTTACTCTGCCACCTGCTTAGGGTTAAGCTGCTCTTTGTTTGTTCTCCAGAGCCATGTTGAGCCACAGATAATTAGCGCTAAGATTAGTATGGGCCGGCGAGACCACCAGACACTGCAGCATCGGCACCACTCACAGCGTTCTAAATGCCGCCCCCCGAAAGGCATGTACCTCACGCAGGAGGATGTGGTGGCTGTGTCCTGCAGCTCCACCGCTGCTACCACTGTTCTCCGACAGCTCGACATGGAGCTGGTCTCTCTGAAAAGACAGGTAAATGGCTCAGGAGGACTCCATAGAGTTTGTGATGAAGATTTATTGACAATCATTGTTCCTGTACCTATTTAAAGTTGATTTTTTACTAGTGAGGAAAGATATTTAAGCAATGCTACTGATCTTTGTCATCTTTTAGGTCCAAAATGCCAAGCAGCTAAACAGCGCTTTAAAACAGAGGATAGAATGTGGCATTGATGAATACCGGCTGCCTGAGGTAAATCATATATCACACAATGTATTTGTTTACCAAACAGTGAGTACTTTTCTTTTCCTCATTTTATTCAATTGTTTTAAAATGCTAATTTAACTTGGAATGTGTAATACTAAAAAAAACACTGTAACTGACAAAATAAATCTTGTTTATACTTAAAGCACATTTAAGTATAAACAAACAAATCTCAGATGTGCAGCAGAAGCCACTGCTTTGAGAGAGGGTTTTAAAGTAAATGAATCTACAATTATTTAAACCTCAAACATCTGCTGGGGGTTTTTGTTAATATTGTTTTTAATTTTATATTGTTTTTATTCTCTGCAGCTTGATGCAACCTAACGAAAAAAGTCATTCTCTGTTTATTTACAATGCAACCAGATTTTAATGTAATAGAAGTCAGGATTGGATTGGCAAGTTTTCCCTGAGGAATGTTTGTGTTTATAAACCAAGGAATATTTATTCAAAATGATAAATAGCTTATATTTTCATTAACTTAAGTATAATTAGCTGTATGAAGAGTGTAGTTCATGTTGTTTTGTTCTGTGTTGTAGTCCAACCAAAAAGTCAATGCTCGCTGGACAACAGATGAGCAGCTGCTTGCTGTTCAAGGTATATTTTAATGATCTTTACTTTTTTATAAACATGCATATGACATGGATTTTCATTCTTTTACATTTTTATTGACATTTTAAAATGTTTTACTGTGTTAGGAGTTCGAAAGTATGGCAAAGACTTTCAGGCCATTGCAGATGTTATCGGCAATAAAACAGTGGGGCAAGTTAAAAACTTCTTTGTGAACTATCGGCGGCGTTTTAACCTGGAGGAGGTGCTGCAGGAATGGGAAGCCGAGCAGGGAACTCGTGCCCCTAATGGAGACAGTACAGGCACTGGGGAGGATGGAAAAAATGGTTCCAACCCACCTTCAGGAAAGAGCACAGATGAAGAGGAGGAGGAGGTATGTTAATGTGCAGTGAGTCTAATCAAGACTGATATTGCTATGTATATATTGTTTACCATGGTTGTTTAAACTGTAATCTTAGTTTGGTCGATTTTCTTTTCACATTTAGGGTCAGGTGACACCTGTCTCTGGACCATCTCCTATAGCTGTAGCATCAGTGGCTATGGTAGCAGCAAGTGGCAGCACCCCCTTGAATCAACCTCCACCTTTGCTACGGCCCTCTCTGCCAGCCACTCCTGCACTGCACCGCCAGCCTCCACCACTCCAGCAGCAGGCTCGTTTCCTGCAGCCTCGTTCAGCCCTAAATCAGCCACCGCCCCTCATTCGCCCTTCCAACCCTCTTCCACCACGCCTCAATCCCCGCCCCGCTGCACCCACCAACTCTGGCATGGGCCCACAGCCCCCCACATTAATGGGCATACCTTCTGAAAACACCTCTTCCTCTCACTGAGCTGGAATTGAGTGTGAAACAATAGCACTTATTGTATGTTGTTGAATTTGTCACGTTTTCTATCAATCTTTTTGTTTTCTCATTAAGAGTGACTATCATTTCACCCTGTATATGTATCTGTAAAGCAGCTTTGAGACAACGACTGTTGTTAAAGCACTCTATAGATAAAGCTGAATTGAATTAAGAGAACAGTATTGCTCATAAAAAGCTTTAGACGAATTTTCAAGTCTGAGTCCTGTGAATTGGGAAGGAATCATTTAGGAGGAGACATAACATTATCCTAAATAGTGTGATCAATGGATAAATGTGTTCTAAGTAGACCTTTATAATTATTCACAGTGACTCTTAATTAAAGAGGTAATGCCAAACTGTGCCAAAAAAAAAATACAGCATTGAAAAGCCACTGTTGCCCCTCCCCCTACATCCCTTTTTTTGTCACTAGTCTGCATGTGTATGTAACCTTAGACTTTGACTGGTATTTGTATGTCTTATTTATTCAAATATTGTTAAACGGACACATGTTTAAATAACATGATCTTATGACTGCATAAAACTGTATAAAATATCTGTTCCTTCATTTCCTATTCTGCAATCCAAAAGTCCAGGAGGTGGAACTGAATTGGCTCCCAACTTTTCTTATAACGAGACAGATCAATACCCTTAACCAGCCTCAAACACGCCATGCTGGCTTTCTGGCCCGAATCTGTCTGATCAGAAGGAACTTCCACTTGGACATTTAATACTGCAGTTACTGTAACTTATTTACACTAAGAACCTGCCTTTTTGTTGATTATAGAAAGGGCTATACAAGTCCTGCTGTATTTCCTTGTAAGTGTCTATTGCACATTTCATGTATCTCGCATCATGTGTGTGTATATTTTTATACCTGGTGCTAAAGACTACAGACAGATTAATACCTATTGTGCAGATTTCACACCATGCAAGTGCTCTTAAGGTCTAAGAGAATAGCATGTTCATTTAAAATGGACATTTCAGACTATAAAAATTTCCTTGAATCTCTTCATTATATAATAATAAATAGCCAACTGATTATTATTTAAAGACTGTATATGATAAGCTAATTGATTACACTAAAATACATGACATGAAGGGTACTTTTAAAAAAATTGTAATAGTTTAACAAATTAAAAATTTTATGTACCACATGTTTATAACTTATTTTAGCTATATGCCTTAGAGGTATTTAAGTTTGACCTATCAAACAATTCTTGTTTTCACCACTAACAATATGTGTTAATTCCTGAAATGTGTCAAAGTCATTAAACAAAATAGCAAGTAAGTAAAACCAGATTTAGGCTTTTGAGTTAATTTCCATAATGGTAGTCCTATTTTTCCCCCATTATCCCTTATTGCATCAAATGATATACCTTTATGTAGGAAGTTTATGTTAAAAATGCACACTTGTTAATTTCATGCTGTCATGCTTTCCTGTACTTTCACTGTTGTGATTGCGTTTGTAGAGATGCTGGACTTGTGTTGTTTTTTGCATGTCACTATGTTTCTTAATCTCATGGCTATATATGTGATTTCATGTTTTTGTGTTGTATTTTATGCCATATGCTTTCTCTTCTTTCTTTTTTTTTTTGAACCAACTTTATAATTTTTTTAACGTAAATCTTAGTGTGAATGATATTCCTTTTTACACAGTTACCTCTTTGGATGTCAAGATTATTTATAGAGCTTATTGATCAGTAGAAACTTTGTCAATGACTTCATTTTTCTTCCTGTAACACTTGACACACGTTTACTTCCTTTGCATTTCAGCCATTAAAGCAGAAATGTCCATAGTAAAATTGGTTTTATTTAGTGTCTGTTATTATTAAATTAACATTATAATGTTAAGTATGGGTTACAGGGTACAATTGTGTAGTTATACTGATTGCTAAATAATGCAATATTTAATATGCGATTTATAAAAAGGATAAAACCAACATAAGTCACTTTAAATCCATTCCCATTTTTATATAGTTTTCAGCTGCGTAAAGCTGATGCAGATTTTGCTAGTATGCCAGCTAGCAGGCCTAAATATAAAAAATATAATATTATTTTAACAAATTTCAAATTTTATGTACCACATGTTTATAATTTATTTTAACTATATGCCTTAGAGGTATTTAGGTTTGATCTATCAAACAATTCTGGTTTTCACCACCAACCATATGTGTTAATTCCTGAAATGTGTCAAAGTCATTAAACAAAATAGCAAGTAAGT
>JAOTQW010000004.1:9335959-9352225 GCA_026260075.1 Sisor rabdophorus | reverse complement strand
ACACATACACATACACACACACACACACACACACACACACACACACACACACACAATGGATTCAGACCTCTAGGGCCACTGTGGTCAGAAAATAATAATTATTATAAACTGAAAACAATATACTTACCACCACTAGCATACTCCATTATCAAATAAAGTGTCTTTTCCGTTTCTATGACCTCAAATAATTTAACTAGGGAGAAAAGATAAGAAGGTAAAAATTGTGATGGTTTGGTATCAGCAGATAAATTGTGCTGAATAAAGAAGGATCGACGATACACTTAGACACTTAAAAGGTTACATTACAGTTTTCACAGCAGCTGCTGAGTAGCGTCTATGAATACGTACCATAAAATCAGGTACTAGTAAATCCACACACAGACAAAATTTCTAATATATGTTGAAATATTCATCCAAAGGATATGAAAAAGTTATTGTTAAACATTAAAATGGAAACAATATGAAAAACAACCTAATTAAACCTGCCTACAGACACAAATACTGCATATACACAACCTTTAACACAAAATCACACTGACGTCCAAGTTTATAGTTCTTGCAAACAAAGAGACTTTTAAAACGCAGAGACTCTGTTCATACCAACACTGCTTACAGTTAGACTTTCATACAGGTAATAAAACACTTCTAGGGGTGATTTAAAATTGCTACAGTGTGCCAGCCATGTGATCATTTTCCCGAGCGAAAGAGAGCACCAGTGTGTATGTACAGTTCAAGTATACTTGGTTTTAATCGAAAAAGGAATCAATCACAGACAAACACACAGTCTGTCATGCTGGGCTGCAAACAGACCATGTTGAAGACCGGAAGAGGTCCCATCATCGCAATCAATAAAGGTTAAGTGTGGCATAAACACAAAACTGCTGAGGAGGTGCCTCGCTACCAGTTATCGTACTACCGCAATACTGCAGTGAGGAACACAATCCAGTTTAAATCAATTCAAAATGTAAAGAAAGAGAGATGGAGAAAGGAAAACATGCAACGTCATGAAGGGAGCGTAAACGTGGAGAAGGAGAGGTTTGAAAACAAGCCCATTTATCAGACCAGAGACGTGTTACGAGGGAGATGGAGATTTGGATGGAAAAAAGAATATAAAAAAAAGGTTCAATAAAAAAATATTATGAAACATAAAAGGGTGGGCAGGAAAGAAAAAAAAGACAGGAATGGTTAAAGTTTATAGGGTCTATAGACTCATGACCGACACAGCCTCTGATCAGGCTTTACGAGGGTAATTTAGTGGCCTCTTGCTGGGCTGTGGCTAACTCAGACGCACACATGAACACAAACACACACACACACACACATGCACACTGGTATTAACCTCAGCACCCCTTTGCCATGGTGCAAACCTCTTCCCTTTGCTGTTGTTTTCCAAATTTTTTATTAGAGTTTTGTTGCTTCTTTTGTGGTTACGGTTTGGTTTATATCACCACCCGATTCCACTTAAATAAAGCCCATAGTTAAAACTCTAATCATATAATTATGCACAAGTTGAAAACAATTTTAAAACTATTTTAAAAACTTTTATGAATTATATTGAAAATATTGTACGTAGCAAAGTTGAAAAGATGGGTGAGGGTAAATTCTGTGTAATACTGTAAACAATACAATTCTGGAACTCTAAAGGTGAGACAGGAACACGAATATTTGGAACCAACTCATTTTTAAGGATCTTCTAAGCAAAACCTACTTTATACTGCTATTGTTAAGAAAGCAGTCTGGTAAGAAATAATTCCTGCAAACATAAATGTATTTAGGTTGATTGGTGGACGATACTCGTGAACAGCAATTTCCAAAGCTTTAAGCTGTTTCTTTATCTGTTCTTTTGGTTAAACTGCTGCAGCATAGCTATAGCGGCATTCTCTTTCTTTCTAGGCTGGAAGATTCTAGAATTGCCCTTCTCTGTTTAAACTTACCCCCAACCCATAAATAATGTCATAGTATAATGCAATTGATCAGATTAGATTAGCAGTAATACTAAATGCTACCGCCAACATGACATTGTTTTTTTTTAAGTAGAAAACAATGTGAGGTTGCTGCTAAATATGAACAGTGCAAACAATTTATATTTTCAAATACTGAGAAGCTTCAATGTGCCAACTTTGCCAACAGTATTCATGTAGCTTGCTTAATAAATCACCTTGCATCTAAAATGCGACCTGCAAAGTATCAATTTATGTGGTAATGTAAAATGGTCAGCAGAAATAAGTTGAGGGGATTCACAGGTACGGACAAATTATTCGGCTATGTGTATTTAGTATTGTGTGCTATTTTGAAAGGATGCATGACATAATACCAAAAACAAAGTACTAAAAAGAAAAAAGGGGTAAATACTTATGCGATGCAAGGCACTGTGCGAGCTGGGCTAATAAAAGCATGCTTAGTATGTAAATGTTCTTACCTATATTAGGGTGATTCAAAATCTTCATAATCCTTACTTCACGAAAAAGCTGTTGAAGGTAAAAAACAAAAACAATAAGCTTGTGTAAAGATTTTTCCCCCTACTACTAACAAATAATACAATAGTATCACGAAAAAGCAAAGGTTAAGACAGTCTCAATCATGGCTTTTTGTACACTGCAAAAAACATTCAATAAAATGCTTTTTGCAAGACTTAAACCACTTTGTTTCTACTAGATGACTGGACTGGGAGAAAACATAGACGTGGTGTGTAATTTAAAAATCTTTAGGTTGGAAAACTTTATTGGCCTTAGCGTGATGCAGTGTAAAGCATCAGTGCCTCACAGCTCCAGAATCGATCTGGAGCTCAGGTTACCATCTGAATGGAGTTATGGTGCAGATCTCCTAATGTCTGCTTACTTTGCCTCCGTCATTAGTTCACTTGAACCTCCTAAAAACATGCCAGGTGGTGGATTATTTACACTGTAAATGTGTGATTAACTCGTGTAGGGACTGAACTTAAAGTATATTACATGTATAGTGTTAACCTTTTATTAAACAGTTTTTCTCTTGAACTGTTTAAAAGCATAAAATTGCACATTTACTTTGTTACATTTTATTGAGTATATTTTTTGTTCTTTTACTTTTAGGAAATATTGACTGACTACTCGAGTACATTTTTAGTAAAAAAAATTTTTGTTTACTTCGCTAGATTTGATGCGTTCCTCAGTTACTGACAAATGATTTTTAATCTAATTAGTTTATAAGAATTGTTTGCAACTTTTGTGAATCTCGCTGCGTAAGGTTAATGTTCCCATATAGCTGAAAGATGAAGCAGTTTCATAACAAATTAAGTTTCATAACGTGATGAATGATATGCGAAACATAACTAACTGACATACAAGAATTCCAACTCATACAGCTCCAACCTGAAAAAACATGCAGAAGGGAGTATGAAAATGGTGCCTATTTGAACCCTATTAATAATCATTTGGTATCTATGGACATTTTAAAAATGATTGTTAAACCACATTTCACACACTGTCGAAACAGTTCTCTCTGATGCACGCAACGACAAATAATCTTACGAACCTACAAACAAATATATGTAGGCTAAATAAACCCAATAGCAAACTGAGATGTCCTGCATTTATACAACAGTCTGGACACCTCACTAAAGTGTAGAACAAACACACAAAATGACATTTTATTTCTTTCCTACCTAAATAATACAATATGTTTAGTTAGGAATATATATCTTTTAATAGGAGCTGAACTTAAGAGGTAGAAAATTAAAAGAGTTTAAATGTTTGAAAACCATCCGAGTGTGTTGAAGATAATTTAGGAATAGAGGATAAATCTTTAACATTTCAACCAAATAATCCTTGTAAATCTTTGATAATGAAAATGCAATCACAGAGCCTTAAAACTGTAAATACTTAATTTTCCATAAACACCATATGACCAACAACCACCAAAAAAGTGGGATTGATCAGAAGCGAATGCATAGCTAAGAACAAGTAAAGGGGCAACAATAGGGGGAACAGGGGGGAAAAAAGGGGAGTGGGCTCCAATATCCAACAATAAACGCTGGTGGATCAATTTATCACACTACAAAACACACGTGTTTTTCGGTGCTGATCTTTAATGTTGCAGAGGCATCAGAGGCTTTCTGTGAGAGCATGGCTTTAGAGAAAAGAATTAGTCGTCCACACATCTGTCAACCCAAATCTGGTTGAAATGCTAAGTACAATGCATTGTGATGACATCCTTCAAGTTTAAAAATTATAGTTTTGTGATTACTACCTCTAGCTGTTGTCCACTGTAATAAAGAAAACGTAAAACAAATAAGACATAGAGAAAATAAAACACATTTGCCTGCTTGGTGCTGCACGTCAGCTGTGGAGAAATCCAAGCCACTATTTTTAGAAAGATATTTCTAAATCCGACCACAGTGACGCAACAGCAATCCAGTCTGAAGCATATGAGAATATCACCCCTGTGGTGCGTTTATTGATGCTTTATTTGTTGAGATCTTTTTAGGCAGCCTAACATTCAATGGACACCACAGTGTACCACGAAAGTAGTAGAGCACAAAGACTACTTTTCTGTTATATAGTCTCTTACGACTTAACTGAACCACGGAGAGTTAATAGCTTTGCTATTAGTGCGGAGTGGTTGCAGCTTGGTGGTGCTGGGAATTAAACAATTTTCAATATAAAACAAGAGAGGTATAGGCCAAACCTCCTTTATACAGAACTACATTTTAGCTAGCACTTACTTCCAGGCCATTAGTAAGGTGTGCTATATGTAGTATGGTTACGGGTAAACTAATCCACAAGGTCAATACAGTTACATAACACGCGTCGTCCAGACAGCACAAATGAAAAGTTGAATATTTAACGTGAATGAAAAACAAGTCAAAATTATGCTACTTAAATCACATTTAGAGCTGTAAAAGATCAACCTGAAGGTGTAAAAATGACTGACCACTTTCTTCCGTGGTACAAAAAAGAATCGTGTCTTTTGTAGCAAGATCATCTTTATGCATGACAATGCACCATCCCATGCTGCAAGGAATACTTGTCTCTCATTGACTGCTATAGGCACAAAACAAGAAAACCTTATGGTGTGGCTCCATCCTCAGTACTGAGAATTACATAAATGAATGAATATACTGATCATTCTCAGTACTACACCTGTAGTTGTGAATACAAATACATACGGACATTGTCTTAGAAATACACATGGCACAAAAAAGAAAAAGATTTTCTACAGCTTTGTATTTGTTGTAAGTTTTAGCTTATTGTTTGATACAATATTGACATGTATCGTACAGTGAAGCCAACAGACAGCCAATTGTCAATAGAAAACCTTGCATACTTGGTTTCTGAATGCATTTGTTTTCCAGATTGAGCCCACAACCTCTAAATAGCCGTATAATTAGGTAGGCAACACCTCCTTCATTTGACTTGTGAGGTTCAGAAGCCACTTATTCACATTCAAGTCACACCTTCATTAAGGGCCGGTGAGAATCAGGCTACTCAACATAGTTCATGTTAAATACTGTGACGAACAGTGCACTGATTAATATCAGTCATTCTTTAAACCCTGTAAACAAACAGCTGGCGAGCATACAGCAACTTCTAACGGGACAATGACGCAAACAGGAGAAAAAAAGGTTCTTAAATTCCTTGAAGTAAATCTGAACCTTTCTAATTGTTTCCAGAGTCCACCAGATCACAGAACAAGTAGGATAGCTGAATAGGATTACAACTGAGACCCACTGATACTAAAAACCCATATTTATTATGCTTCTACCAAGCTAGGGTTGACTGACTTGGTTGACTGTGATTTATTTTATAACTTACAGTGTTTTGTTTTTGAAATGACAGTGAAAGAAATGGGGGCCAAGAACTCTATATCTACATGAGTCATTAATCTTCTTATCAGGGAACAAGGCACTAGAGATCAGTGTCATGGGGCTAAGACGCTCCAGTGATCATGAAAACACACACACACACACACACACACACACACACACACACACAGGCAAGGACCATTATAAATAACAACAATATAAAACTAATTATTATTGACATGTTTATTGGAACCAGAAAGAATTTAAGCTCAGCCAGAGTTAGGGAGCAGATCATAATCCAACACAAAGAAATATCAAAAGTGGGTACAAAGGGTGTGGCATGATAACCTCAGATTCTTGCACGTATGCCATCAAGAGTGCCAGAAATATGCAAAAAGAGCATATTGCAATTATGTTGCTACTTGTTCATACTTATTATAATGAGTATGAAGAACATTTAAAGAAATACTGTACCTCGGCTTAAGCACCTGCAACGGTGTGTGAAACCCTGTGTTTTCCACACCAAAGAACAAAACTGTTGAACAGAGTTGATGTTAAATATGACGTTGATGTTCGGATGGGGCAAAATCAATGCTCTCCCCTCAGTACTACACCAAGTTTTTCGTGGGTTTCGTCCGGGTACTCCAAAATGTACATTAGGTTAATTGGTGACTCTAAATTGCCCATTGGAGAGACTGGCGATCTGTCTTAGTGCGCTGGAATAGGCTCCAGCAGACCCTCATGACCCCGAATTAGGGGATAAAAGGGTAAAGAAGATAAATTATTAAATAAATGAATGTTCAGATGTCCATTTTCATTTAAATGAAGCAAATTCTCCAGCATACGTACATTTGTAAGTCGGTGCTTATGGGACAAATTTTTTCCACCTCCCACTATTTTAAATAAGGAAAAACTAATAAAATGATACCTAGGCGAATACCTACATCATACACCATGTGACAGACATATAATATTACTCATACCCTTGGATTAAACAGGCCTCACTGCAAAATATAAGAACTTATTACCAAACAATATATTGTGAAGAAAGATGGTGGTGTTAAGGGTATTTCATTGCTTGGTAGTTACTAAAATATGCTGGTGGTTTGGGAAGGTTGCGAATCAAACCCCTTGCCCTACGATAAACAAGTCTTAACTGCTAAGCCGCCACTCCAGAGTAAGTACAATTTGAATTTACTCAAATACACAAGGCAACATGAATCTCTGCAGCATAACAAACTGAACATCTGGAACTGTGGCTTGTGACTCACCGTCACTATGTAGATGCCAAGTGACTCAAATGCTGACAGATGATGACCCAATGACTCAGATGTGTTTGAAAAACATTTACTGATCACTCGACAGACTGAATGCTGTTGTGATTTATAGTATGATAATAGCTTAAATATAAGTGACAATTTCCAGCTATTTCTGACTATTGGGTGAAAAATCCTAGCAGAATTTACAATGTGTGTATCCTAATATCACAATGAATAGGCGATTTAATAATTCAAATAACGTATGGTCAAAGCTTTAAGTGAATGCAGATAGTAATATAACTGGCATGCAGATGTGGTTTTAGACAAGACAATCAACAAGCCACAAAGCATTTATAGTCAGCTAATCTTGATAACCCAGAGGCACCAACAGCTGCTGGCGGTGATATAGGGCCAACAGAAAGAAGCATCTCAAAACTTTGGCAGTATTATGGTTTTACAACGGGAAGGCCACATGCAGCTAGACGTTTGTATGCGGAAGCTGGCAAAACATAAAAATCTTGTGTGGCAAAGCGAAGGGGGGAACACTACAAATCTTTATAGTTACCTCAGAACCAAGCACAATTCGTATAAGCAAAAAATAAAAAAAAAGCTTTCTTCTAACACAGGTGACAGTGTTTCAAGAAAAATTAGTTTGTTATACATTCTTTTTAAATTTAGCATTAAATATCGCATACCACATTATTTAGCATGCTATTGCAAATCGACATAATGCAGCCTGGATAAGGCTAATTAAAAGGGTTTGATTTCCAGTACCAACAAGTTGCCACCATTGGGTTCCTAAACAAGTTCCTTAACCACAAATTGCTTGGATGTATAAAGGAGATTAATGCATGTGGCTCTGTATAAGGGTGTCTGCCAAATACCATAAATGTAAAAACAGGATCTGTTTTCACAGCCACAATTATGGTAGCCAAGATCACCAAAGCGGGTTTCATGCAATCCTTAAAACCCCATCATAAATCCACAGACAGGCTTTAGTACAACTAAACAGATAAGCAAACAGGAAAGTGGTTATAAACTGATGATTAAAAAAATTGCAGGTTTAATTCACAGCACCACCAAGTTGCTCCCACTGGGTTCCAAAGAAAAGCAAGTACCCATCAACTGACCATTTGGAAAAGTGATAACTAATGCTCCAGATAACTGAATCTGCCAAATGCTATAAATTTGAATAAAGCAGAAATAAACAATAAATAAATAATCTCACCTTTTGTAAACTAGTGGGGTTTAACTGCGTCTTGTCAATGATCTTCACAGCAACCTAAAAAATAGAGAAGACGGAAGGAATTGCAGACGGAAAAACAGAAGCGCAAACAATTGATTTCAAAAAGTGTAGGCCAGAGCTAAGTTAAATGAGTATATGCACACAGTTCATAAATTGAAAAACAAATAAATCAAATGAAGAGGTTTATGGCTAGATAATCTAGAACATAGAGCGAGGAAAAACAAAAAAAGGTCTTTACCTCCCGTCCTGTTAAAATGTGCCGTGCTAGTTTGACTTTGGCGAAGTTGCCCTTTCCGATAGTTTTGAGCAGCCTGTAGTTGCCGATGTGAGGCTGGTCATCTGTGATAGACGCTACAGAGTTACGACATCGCGGCAGACTTTGCCTGCTGGCCGATTTAGTCGGAGGAGCTGGAGGGTCAGGGTAGCCGTCCACAGAAGTGTGCTGAAACGTAAAAGATGAAATAATTATGGTTTAGAATAGCTCGTTATTAGCTCTAAACAGAAATCAGTTTTTTATTTAAAATTATTATTTTTTTATTTTGTACTATTCTCTGAAGTCCAACTATGATGTTGGGAATATTTTTACCAAAATAATGATCATTTAGAAGAAGCAATCTATTTTATCCCTGCACTGAACAGGTGACCTGTCCAGGATGTACCCCTGCCTAGAAGACACAATAGCAATGGGAGGTCAGCAAGCTATTTTGCAAGCCCTGGTCTTCCACAGGCTCATATTACATGAAATATGATTGACAAAAAAAAGAAATATGATTGACAATTTATTCCTTGATAACCATAAATACTGTCATACTAGTACACAGCACCCCCCTCCAAACCTGAGTGCACTTTGCGTTAGTATAAAGCTTATCTTATTAGTGATGTGTCAGTACAGCAAAGCTTTCATGAAATATTATTCATGTTTCACAACTCCCGCTTGCACCATCATGCTCCGGGAAACACCGGAAAGCAGAATGGTGAAAATGCTTATTTATTCCAGGAAACGTGCGTCTCCATTTTATCTCATTTTTATGGTTTTAAAGGCCAGATCATAAACAAACAGCCAAACTTGCTATGCATTAATCATTAGGAAAAAGCTATTTTAATTAAAGAATATTCCTCATGTGAATCTGCTACCTCAATCATTTACTCAACTTTTATACATGCTTATTTCCTTGTCGGGGTCACAGGGGTCTGCTGGAGCCTATCCCAGCAACTAGAAGTCAAGAGGCAGGGATACACCCTGTTCACTACCTGGTCCATCACAGGGCCACATAGACAACCAAACACAACTTAGGATCACTAATCAACCAAATGTACATGTTTCTGGATTGTGGGATGCAACCTGAGTACCTGGAGAAAACCGCAGCAACGCAGCAAAATAACGACCCCTTGCCCTGGAATCTAACCTCCACCTTCTTGCTATGAGACGACTGTGTTAACCACTACGCTACACCCCAGTCCGCTTTACAGTGTGATTAATCAAACACAAAAAAGATACAATAAAATCCCAGAAAACAGGACATGTCCTTTAGCCTGACATGTCCTTTAGCTCTCTTGATAAAGATATAAATTAAAACTTAATAAAACAAGAGACCCCTGACGGGACTGACACTGCAATTATTATAACAAAGACCATGAGGGAAAAACCATTTTAACCCAACACCATCATCACAGGCCTGATGGGATCTGGGAACAATCTTTAATCTTGAGGATGTGGTATATGAAT
The DNA here is from genome assembly GCA_026260075.1 of Sisor rabdophorus. NCBI lineage: Eukaryota > Metazoa > Chordata > Actinopteri > Siluriformes > Sisoridae > Sisor > Sisor rabdophorus. The sequence continues at coordinate 9,342,215 of JAOTQW010000004.1, read as the reverse complement.
TTACAAGTTAAACCGCATTAAGACCAGCTCGTCAACGCAACCATCAAAATAAGTATAAACATGGTAGACTGCAAAAATACCTCAAAAAACTACTGTTTATGGCATAGTTGCTTACACTGGACAACTGCCACATCCAAAGTCAAACATAATGAAACATCACTGGGAGTGAAGAGTGAAAAGCTTCAGGCATGGAAAAGTGACAAAAGAAAACATTGAAAGAACTGTCATCTGCAAAGAGAAAAGAAAAATGTCCCAACATTTTGTTCAAAGGATAACGTTTGCAGGCATCATACATAGTTGCTACCAAGCAACAACCAGCAGCGGACAAATAAGTCATTTATTCATCGATAGTGGATAACCAACTTATTAGATAAACCAAAATGAAATAAAATACCCAATAACACATTTCTGCCTTTTAGCAGAACAAAATAGGGCAATGGATTCGCAGGTTTATACTCGTCGCTAAGCGTCACTGTGCAGCTGATCATATTGCGAGATAACCAAACTACGAACATCTAAGACATAGCATTCACCAGCTGATAGCCAAACTCTAACCAGCAATAATACTTAGTCATTGTCCCTAGCCTGCATTAATACACTGGTTATGCACTGGATAAGTTATTCGTCGACTCGATTCACCCGAGGGGTTTTGGTTTGGGAAGTGTCAATGCTGTTTTCAAGCCAACAAGCGATCCAGAGATTTATTCCTCAATCCTTTGGTAAAAAAACCCCAGAAAACAAAAACAAAAAGTAGCTTGTGTCAACACAGTGCAGTCTAAATCATTATAAAATAATGTCTGTCGTTCTATAAGCTTATCTGTGCTATTACTGGACCTTGTAAAAAAGCATGTCCCAGTTCTGAGATTTATGAATTCCGCTCCAAACAAGCCAATTGGCTTATGAGCCAAACCATAAATCTGTCCTAACTGTAACCTTGGATATCCAGAGAAACCATAAAAGCTTAACGGACTAGCTAGCTGGGTGTTATGTTATATTAGCTGCTACCCCTTAGCTAAGTGTCAGCTAGCAAATACTGTTTACTGTATTAGACCACCAAATCATCTGTAGTGACAAAAATAAAGAAAATTACAATAACTTCTAGAGCTGAACGATAATTGGAGAAAAACTACATTGCAAATATTTATTTTTCTACTAAATATATCGCATCAGAGAAAACTTTTAAATAGCTATAATTGGAAAGAATTTATTATTTTAAAAGGATTGGAGTGATTTCATAAGCGAGTGCATCCGAACAACATACAAGACCCTAATTATAAGCATAAATAAACTTTGTTTTGTTTTTCCTGGGGTTTCAGATACAGTTATCAAATAAGCAAATGTAAAAACACAGTGTATAAACTTTTTCATATACATTTTGTACAATTAATCTTTGTTAAAGTTACAAAAGTGACATCGCTACCAACTGGATTGAAATGTTTACACAATAACAAAGTTTAACATAATGTGCAAATAATAAACTCTTACCAGATTTTAAAATTTTGCAATTAATCTACATATTGCATGTGATCTAAACCGTGGTGCAGGCAAAAATAATTCCAACCTGACCGTCCTGCAATGTGATGCTCAAGCGATATATTGTGTAGCCTTACTTACTTTTTTCATAATGCACAAATATACCCTGTCCAGAAAAAGTCAAGGCAGGAGTTTGTCATATAACAGCTTAAGAACCACAATTCTTCACACTGGGTAAACAACAGAATCTGATGTGTGTTCCCGCTCTACAAAAACTATACGGTAGCAGGTTCATCTATTTGTCTATCTGAAAAAAAATAGTTTATAACCAATACACAAGACCTTTTTTTATTATTAAAGTTAGATATACCAAGCAGCGAGCAAGATCTTACCTTGACTTTTAACATCCTGTTCGCCAGCTCTAGCACTACACTTATTCCTGCTTGTGCTGTGTTCCTGCTTAGGCTTGCATGGCCCCTTAAGCCTTAGCAACAGAGGCCTCTCTTAACAATAGTACTTGAGTAAAGCCCACTCACTCCTTCACTCCCTCACTCAGTCAGTGTGGTGCTTAGGACAAACAGCACAGACCACACGGTGCACAGTGACTTCTTGCGTGCCATTTTTTCCCACCATTATGGCAGCAACAAAGCCAGAACTTCTTAAAAATAGCCAAGTGGTTGATCTGATATGCAGCGTTCTAAATCCAGACAAAATGCCAAAGCATGCAGAGTTTGGGTTTTTATCTATTTTATCATCATTTCACTTCCCTCAGATTCATGGAACCAAAAATATTAATGGCTGGAAACAAATAACAGTTTTTCCAGACAACAAGCACTAGAAGTAATAAAGAGAATCTTGAGAAATAAAGCTCTCCCTCTGCTTTTTGTGCAAGTCACAAGTCAATAAAGCATTGATCGGCCAGGCTCACGAAGCTTCAAATTTCACTCTACTGCATTTGTGCTGTTCGGTGAAGGCACCAAGGTGGATTCAATAACCCGTTACGTACCACAGGCCCGGCATTGGGAAAGAAGTCTGTAGAACAATTTCAGTAAAACAATAAAAAAACCAACAACAAATGACACACCAAAATAGCGTCCTTCTCCTCTTTGTAAGCCACAATGCCCCTGTCATCACTATGCCTCTTTTTCCACACTAAAACCCTCCCCCAACTGCCCTGTGTGCCTCATAACACACCACAGGCAAAAAAATATAACCCAATAAAAAGCACATCCATCCAGTCCGGTCAATAGATAGGCTCTTCTTCTGAATCTTGGAGGTTACATAGAGGGCAGAGCTGCTGGCTTAGTGCCAGCCACATAACTTTATTTTCTAGCAAGCTAGAAACATCAGCCAATTTTCCAAGGTCTGCTTAAGGTTGCTTCCATGTAACCTTCCAAAGTCCCAACAGACACCTTGTTCCTTACAAGAGGGAAAAGCTATTTTTAGCAGCAGTTTGCAACCCACGTTACAGTACACTATTCACTCCTAGTGAGGAAGCAATCAGTTCAGGAACGCAGCCCACACTAGGGAGGAATTTGGCTTCTCAAGCTAATAAACTTAACACAATAACAATAACTCATCGGCATTCCCATTTCCGCCACTCAGTGGTCTGATTTTTCTACAAAAAAAAAGCAAGTCTAATGGCTAATCTACTTTGTTGTGTAATAATGAAATAAACTAAAACTAATGAAAAAGGCTAATAAAACTGGAGAAAGACTACAAAAAGATTTCACTCAAAATTACCTCAAAATGTGGTTACGGTTATGTTTCTGGTTTCCACCAACAGCTATAATTACACCACAGTACATGAAACTTATTGGAAAAAAAGGAGAAATATTGAGGTACCCTATCATTTTGCTATTTTTTTCAGATGTTGTTTATTTTACATATATATATATACAAGGAATGGCAGTGCTTCATATAAGTCACTGGGTTTTGTAAAGGTTTCCAAAACTGAAGAGTCTTTTGGGCATAGCACGTTTATGCTATGTGGTTTCTTGGTCTTCTTGGAAATGACAAAATCTAACCTAACACAGGGAACAGAGAATCAACATTTAACAAACAGATCATTATACATAAATAACAAAAAAAGGGCATGTATCCCATTACCACAAATATAAATGTTCTCATTGTTTTTTAAATCAAATGTGCAAAAGCCACTACAGATATCTGTTCTCTCCTTTAAAAGAGCCACAAAAAGGCGCAGCACAAAATACACATCGTTTTCGGTAGCTGATCAATTCCGGAACGCATAATTTTTTTACTGCGATAAAACCACTTTTTATTTTTTTTCATGCCAGAATTAATGCTGCCTAAATTTTAAGCAGCCATAAAAATTCACATCTGGCCTAAGATCTAAAACGTGTTCTCGGACACTAGTCGGGCATCAAAAAATTATGAAGAAGCATTTGTAACTGTGGCAAAACTTAGTGTAGAATTTGGCCATTGACTCAAACACAACCTGATCCAAAGATTTTCTCTAATATTGTCTATATATTACAGGAAGCAGCATGAATATCTCTTGCCATTTTTACACGAGGTTCAGTCAGCCTGCATGCAGACTTTTATCACATACGCAGCTTGAGTTAATGTTCGACAATACTAAATATCCCAGTCTCTGCCTCATCAGCATCGTTGCTGGTGGCAACTTGGTGGAATAAATCCTAGCAGCTACTATTTGATTGTTAGAAAATAAAGTGGAAATAACAAACCAGGAACAAATTATTCAAAAATTATCACCTCATTAAACCGATACTGGCCACTAAGCTACATTACATAAAGGTACTCGATCCTGAACGTCTCCCCTCTCTTTACCTCTCAGCCATGTACCTGTAATGCATCTAAAGTACACAAGCCCAGGCAACATTCTTAAGCGTCCGTAAACCCCAAACATGGTTCAGTAACTACTTTGTGGTATTGGCTTCAAAATCATTAGAAGTGCTACAGTGTTTTTATATTCAAAATCGAAAATATTATCTGATGAACCTGTGCAAGTTACACCAGTAGCAGGCATGCACCCACACAAGCACACTAGGGGTGGGGATTCGATTTGTTGACTATTTCAAATCAATGCATACATTTTTTTTCTAAAAATCCCTAAATTTAATCCCGCTTATTCCCTAAATCAGGGGCACGAGGGTCTGCTGGGGCCTATACCAGCTCTCTAAGGGCAAAAGACAGGATGGGTACACCCTGGACAGGTTGCCAGTCCATCACAGGGCTGCACACACTCACAGTCCCTACTATGGACAATTTAGAATAACAAATCAACCTGATGTACATGTTTTTGGACTGTGAGGAAAAAATGAAGAACTCAGAGTAAACGCTTGCTGGCGCGTGGAGAACATGCAAACTCCTGGACCTTCTTGCTATGAGGCAATTGTGCAAACCACTACGCCACAGATGTTCTATTCCGGAATGTAAAGCAGATCAGCAGAGGATATGGGACCTGTCCGAAATCCCATACCAACTAACTGCTAGCAAAAATTTTTTACCTTTAAGTTCTTATTTTAAAAAGAAAGGTGACTCCTGCATGGATACAATCCAATGTGTGAGACACGGCTCGCATTACGTTTAAGTGTTTTACTTACAGAGGAAAAAATGTATTCATCATCCTTGTCAAACATTGTCCAACTTTATCTTACCTGTCAATACGGAAAATTTCCATATTGTAAGCAAGTTTTCTTTCTTAAACACAGTGAGATCAAGTAAATAGGCAAATTAACAAATCACAATCATTTACACAGATTTAAAGAAACATTTTAATATACTGAAACATTAAATAATGAAAAAAATGAGCTTGTTAGCAATTATAAATCTCAGCATCAGCTCTGTTAATGGTTGTATTAATATATTATGTTCTCGTATTTGATTGGTCAGAGAGCTTTAAATAATTGTCTAAAACAGTTCTAAGAAGGGCGGCGCGGTGGCGCAGTGGTTAGCACTGTCCCCTCACAACAAGAAGGTCCTTTCGGGAATAAGCGGGTAAAGAAGATGAATGAATAAATGAACAGTTCTAAGAAATGTTTCGCCAGTAATCAAAGATAAATAAAAAGGGTTTCTATGATTGTGCTTAAAATACATCTGGATTTTTTTTTTTCTATTATTTTATTTTATTCATTCATTTTCTATACCTGCTTATTCCCTAACTCGGGGTCACAGATGTCTGTTGGAGTCTTATCACATAGGGCGAGAGGCAGTGGCGAATTTGCAGGGCTTTAACATGAATGCTATAGTATTAAAAAAGGGGGCACGTTGGCGTGGTGATTAGCGTGGTCGCCTCATAGCAAGAATGTCTCAGTTCTCTGGCAAGGGCGCTTTCAGAGTTTGTATTTTCTCCCCGTGCTTGCCCGGTTTACTCCGGTTTCTGGTTTCCTCCCACAGTCCAAAAACATGTTGAGTGGTGATTCTAGAATGCCCATAGAAGTAAAGGAGTGTGTGTGTGTGTGGCTCAATGATGGACTAGTGAGCTGTTGTACCCATCCTGCCTTGGAGCTAGGATAAGCTACAGCAGACCCCTGTGACCCCAAATTAGGGGATACACGGACTAGAAGATGAATGAATAAATGAGTTACAGATTGTAGTTTGACCTTGTCAGTTACATAGCATCTCAACTTTATTTTATTAATTTCAATTAATAAAGTATTTAATAATCATTAATTAATTGTAATTATTAATTTTAAGAGAGCCCTGCACAGGGGTCCAGTGATGGCAACAATTTACTTCATAGTCCAACTCTAAACTACCACTTTCTCTCTCTCTCTCTCTCTCTCTCTCTCTCTCT
>JAOTQW010000004.1:9320966-9331757 GCA_026260075.1 Sisor rabdophorus | reverse complement strand
ACACACACACACACACACACACACACACACACACACACACACACACACACCATTGAGACACTCCAGCTCGGGCTCCTCTTTATCCTGGCCCTCCTGCAGTCTCTTAGCTTTGCGTCTCTGCTTGCAGTAGAACATAAGGCCAAGTACGACGATAATGTAAGCAACAGCCGCGCCTACAGATAACCCGACGGTCTGGATCATTTTGTAGGGAGCCTTTTCATCATCCGCCAGAGTGTGCTGCACTGGCTTTTCTACAAACACACACACCAAAAAGTATAAGTAAAAGCAAACTACTATGTGGACTAGTTATGGTGAAAAAACTGTAGTATGGATAGTAAAGTAATGCAGGCTAAATATAGTTTATTGCAAGACAATTTAATATGTATAATAAAATGGTCGTGACCAACACTATCGTTCAGATCAGCGTTAGCACAAAAAAACCCTTCCAGACGCTACTGTAGATAAGGAAAGTCCAGTTATATTGTTTATATTATTCATTACTGATTGTGTATCTTAAAAAATTAAAGCTGATGGCTTGGGTTTAATGGTTTGAAGCATCATTCTGCATTTTCATAAAAGGTCATGACAAAAAAAAACAACAAATCAGTTATGGAAACATAAAAAGCCACTCACATATACAATTAAATTAAAATAAACTGCTAAACCATGTGTTTACCCAAGACAAACGAAAAAAACGAAAAAAAATAATATAAAAATTTCCAAAAAATTAATTCCATTAAGAAATATGAAAACTATAAATCCACTGCCTGTCTACTAACATCTTACCTACGACATAGAGTTCGGCAGACGTGTGTCCGATGTTGCAGCTGTTGCCAGCAATGCAGGTGTAGCTGCCCGTGTCCTCTGTACTGACGTCATGAATAACCAGAGAGCCGTTTGCCATGGTCTGGAACCTTTATCACACCAACAAGAGAAAGTATTCGAAAAGGAATTTGGACTCATAGAAGGTCAGTCACTAATTCTGGTCAAGCAGTTTTCACTTTGTATTACCTGCTCTTGTTAGACTCCAGGAATTTGTCTTTCTTTTTCCACTGGATGATAGGAAAAGGATCTCCTGTGGCTTGGCAATGCAGCACTGCAGTGTGACCCTGGTACACTGTAGTGTTTTCTGGCTTCAGCTTAAATGCCACATACACTAAAAGATACACATTTAAACAGGTTTCTTTATTAATTAAAAAAAATATTGAACACGTAAGAAGATATCAGAGCTTGTTGCCTTGGCCACTAACAGTGACACACTCCTTGGCTTTCACGATAAAATAAAGTTTAACATCATCCTATGGTGTAAATTTTTACATTTCCTTTTTTTTTAAATCACGGCTTTACTTTCATCCATTCTTCCCATAAAGATTAGTAGATTTTTTAAAATAAACATCAGTAAATGAATTTTGTTATGGCGTTATGTGGAACCTCCAGCATACTATCAGTGGGTTATTACTATAAAAACCATAACAGATTTAAAAAGTGCATTAAATCAGAATTCTATAAATTGGTATAAATTACAACTGGAATTACGGTCAAAGCTGTTATACAATCAGCGTTGTACTATAAAATAGGCTGCAAAATAGCTGGGAGGAGGTCAATATTAAAATCTCTGGCTAAAAAACTTTGTTTTCAATACAAGCCTTTTGTAAGCATTTATTTTGTGTATAGATGGAGAATTTAAATGTTTTAAACAAGAAAACATTTCCAAAGCATTCCCCTCAGATTAATTCTTTATAGTCTTGGTTAATTACATTAGCCCTCCAAAAGCCTTTGCGCGTCATTGCACCGTACCTGCAACAGTAAGCTGCACCACAGCACGGATCTCTCCTTGCAGGCTGTTGGAAGCCACACAGGTGTAGTTTCCTGCATCTGCCCGTGTTATTTTGGAGAACTGCAGAGTGCCGCCGTTCTGTACCACCCATGCTGGAATCTCAGTGCCGTCTGCAGGGGGCACCAAAAACACGCATTAAGTCATACTTGGATTAAAAACATGGCCATTCACCTCTTAAAACAACAGCTGCTACTGGAGCAACACATTCCAAAAACCTTTCAGTGCTCTAGAACAATAGCATTATTGGGGTACGGCTCCTGCACAATGAAGACGTTGCTCTAGCACATTCCCACACACGCACACCAGAATTTATTGATATTTAGCCGGGGTTCGATTGGAATCGATCTTATACTAATTTATTTTAAATTGTACTTGTATTCCGCTGTGCTTCATCAGTCCAAAAAAAAAAATATGTCGACAGAGACAAACAAATAAATAAAATAAATACAACTTGACTAAACCTGCAAGTCATCATCAATTTCGGACTGCGTGGATGTCCCCCAGCTTAACACAGAGGCACTATTCTCTCGATCATTACATGTGATGGGTCTATTAAAGTCATGAGTTCATTGAGTGAGTTATGACATTCCCGTATCAACGTTTCAAAGACAATGGACGCATTGGTGCATTTGGATGAAATAGATAGTGTTCGAAAATTTTTTGGGTGCGTTCAGAAAGTCATCTGTCTTATGTGAAATATTATCTTCACAAAATCAAGTGCTTGGATTGTATCTGCTATTTGACTTACTAAATGTGACTGTGTTTGATTACTGATGAAAATATTAACGTATATTATTTATATAAATCATCCTGCATTATATTAATCTCTGTGCATTTAGTTTATCTAGCAGGGAATAAATCTAGTTTGCTGGCCCTAGTAGGATGGTTTGATATGCTTTGCTTGCATTTTTTGGTTGCTTTGGATAAAACCTCTGTTAATAATTCAATGTCAAAAATTAAATTCTACTGTGTTTACACAAAAAGAAGAAAAACTTAACACACATTATTCAGGCTGGAATCTATTAAACAGAGTTTCCATGCCACTTTATAAAATCAGCTTAATTTTAGGCTTCCGGCATTTTCCGTGTTTTGTCTCCATGCAAAAATGGAACCCGGAAAATTTCATTAAAAGAGGCCAACGGAATGCCATAACTACAGAGAATATCGAATCTCTTTCTTCTGTGTGCAGATACACACCAGCTTTACTCCAGCGGATGGTGGGAGGCAGACGGCCCTTGGCAGAACACTGTAGGCTGCCCCCCTTATCCAGCTCCTGGCACTGTAAGGACCGTGGCGTTGGGGTGAATTTTAGTCGCTCTGTGTGGCAGAACAGAAAGAAAGAAAGTTAATAAAGAATGTAACGGTATCCACATAAAACCCACACAAGACTATCAAGGAATAAAACAAGATTAATAAAGTGTTTGAGTTTAAAATATAATAATCCACACTGGATCTAATGTGTTAAATCCCTACCTGGAATTTTTTAACCGTTGTACCATAGGAAATTTGTAAAAAACAAAAATGTGTTATTTGTACTGTATAGATTCTGCTGGGAAAAGTCCACAGGACAGGTAAGTTCGTTTAATGTACGTGCCATTCAGACTATAAATCCTTAGCAGCATCTTATGTACTGTTATGAAGCTGGTAACACACCATTTGTATCCTCCTAAAAATATAAAAAGCAATTTCCCCCTTACCCAGTACAGTGACTTTGGCCTGGGCAGCTAGTTTCCCTGCTTCGTTTTTACTCTCGCAGTTGTACACATGACCGTCATATACCTCCACATTGTTGATACGCAGGGTACCATTGGGGAATTGCTTAAAACGAGAATCCTGCAAAAAAAAAACCCCAACACACACACACATTAATGTGCATATAATAATAAATAATAATATACAATAAACGTTAAGATCTGAGAGGTTGGTAGTATAAAATAAATACCTCAAATTCTAACCAAGTCATCAGATTTGGTCTTGCATAAGACTACTTGCATGCAACCTATCCTATCAATTTTTAAATTCTCCTTATCTCGGAGGCCACTATCCTCCTGAAACCTTTTATTTGTTTTGGATTGTGTCAGCATTACATTTCAGGTATCTGTACAGACTTGCTTATCGGCTTTAGGATGTGAAAACATAAGGCACTCTGTGTCCTCGTCTTTTCTCTTACCTCAGCCATGATTGGCTGCATGTTCCGATACCATGTGACCTCAGGGTCCGGTATGGCATGGGTATAACAGTGTAAATACCCAGCATGACCCTCTTCTAATTGACTCTCTGTATCCGGCTTCTGCACCCATTCTGGTGGAGCTATTGATGATAAAAACATCGACGCCATTTATTAAATATTAACAAATAGCCGACACGCATCTAAATAAATTATGAAACCAGACAGAAATCAGATGATTGGTTTTACTTACTGGCTACAGTCACCATGAGTTCCTGCTTTCTCTGTCCAGCTCTGTTCTGGGCAAAACATGTGTAGCTGCCAGAGTCTTCGGCACGTGTCGGGTGGAACACAAGATCCGTACCCTCTTGGAACACTCGGCCCTCCGTAGGCACGCGTTGACCTGCCCGCTCCCACCACACATCAGGCTCGGGGTGACCACGAGGAGGTTGGCAGGAGACCCGTTCCATAGAGTTGCCCGTGAACACACGGAACTGTCGAGCCGGCATGTCATCGATTTCTGATATAGGGAAAAATTACAATTATATTTGCTGAGGCTTTACTGTTCTGTCGTTTGCTCATCGTGCTGTAATGTTGACAACAGAGTTAAAAATTGCATACTGTATAGTATATATAAATCGAAAAATACCCAGATTTTCTACTACTTTTGCATAGGACAAACATTTTCCTATAATCACCTGAGAGACGACTTGACACAAGAGAAAATGATGGAGCACGGTGGTGCAACATTTTTAAAGCTTCTTAGATAACTACGGAAGTTATAAGGAAACTAATTGTTCAATGTAGATTTTTAGCTGTTGTCACGTCATATGTTGCATGACCATGTGAACACAATGGATGAGGTGAAGCAGAATTTAATTCACACTACAGTATATAGCAGAGGTAAAATCTCCTAGCCGAACGTGACGATATTCTCACGCTATTGGCAAAAAAGTGTGAAGGAGTTATAATTAAAGTTACGAAAAGGCATAAAAATAAAAGTGAGAAAATATGCAATAAAAAAATTAATAAATAAATACTATGTGAACCTTTTATACCTGCTTATTCCTGAACCCAGGGCGAGAGGCAGGGGTACACCCTGGACATGTGTATGTTTTTGGGACTTTGGGAGGAAACCCACGCAAAGTGGGGGTGGGGGGTTGGGGGGGGGTGCAAACTCCACTCCGTGAGGCAAACTGTGAGGCAACTCCGTGAGGCAAACTGCTAACCACTACACCACCGAACCACCCTACTTTTTTATTAACACTGTTTCTAATATTTTTGCAATTACTCATTTCATTTAAGTTTCTGAAAAAATATTTTGCAGTGTTGACACATTTATTACTGTCTATACTGCATTGAAAAGAAGTTTTTAGTTGAAATATAGTCTTGTCGCATCTCATCTCTATCAAATGTGTCCAGGAAAAATGTTCAACCAAAATGAAGTTCTCACAAAGGGGCGTCACCTCAGTTACCAATAAAACTGATCCTGGTTTCTTCCACTACACTATATTGAATTACTATCTCTATTCAAGTCCAACACAGTCCAGTACAGCTCACTTACAGCCATCTGACCTTTATAAACTGATGAATGTAGGAGGGTGTAGCTAAATATCTTTATATTTCACACAATGTCACATGTCCTAGTATGTGTCTTACCTGCTATTCTTAGAAAGGCTTCGAGTGAGACCCGCTGGCCACGGAGACCTTGAGCAACACAACTATAACGTCCGGTGCTGCGCTGCTTGACGTGGTTGATAAAGAGCGAGCCATTGTTGTACAAAAACACTCTGTGGAGAGAGTAAGAATTAGTAAATACAGAGACAGACAGACAGAAAAACGGGGGGTAGCCTTTGTCACAGCAACACACCGACTCTTGTTGGAAATTAGCTCATCCTCATGGAACCACTCTACAGTGGGCTGCGGCTCAGCTGTGAACTGGCAGTGAAAATACGCCCCCTCGTTTTTCAGAACCACCAGATCCTCAGGCTTCACCACTGGTTGGGGGTAACTCTTATCTACAACAAGAAACATCAATAAATGTACTTATGCTTTTTTTTTGGACCAGACAAAACAAGAGAGTTGTGAATAGAAAGATTTCTATCCCCACCTATGATGTTGAGAGTGAAGTTGGGGCTGCTGCACACTTGGCCGGCAGCGTTTTTGGCACAGCAGTAGTAAACACCGTTATCATCAGGACTGGCACTAGGGAGAGTTAGCGATCGCTCTTTATTGTTGATCTTGTGGGTTTTCTCTGCTAAGAGTGCTCCATCTCTGTACCAGCGATTAGTTGGCCTGTAGGAAATAGACGAAATCAATGAGCAGAAATTTTTCGGGAGTCAAAGAAAACATCATCTGAGCCATCATGTTAAACAGACAAAAATGGTTATTTTGTGCTAAGAAGTATAAAAACCGAGGTGTACTGCTTTATTCTGCTTTTCACTGATTTCATTTCATTCTTATTTTTAGTTTATTGAGATTACCAATTTTTAACACCATTTCTGTTTCTATTTGTTTTGGATTCCAGGATAACATTTATTGGTTTAAATACGTTTGGTCATAAATGCTTTATTATTATTTACAAAACCTCAAGAAGAAAAAAAAAAAAAAATCACAAAATGATACTAGAATATAGGGGAGCAAGGTGGCGGAGTAGTCAGCACGTCCTGGGTTGGATTCCCGGGCAAGGGGTCTTTTCTGTGCAGAAATTGGATGGTCCGGTTTCCTCCCACAGTCCAAAAACATGTACATTAGGTTGATTGGTGATTCTAAATTGCCCAAAGGAGTGAGTGTGAATGTGTGTGGTTGCTTGTCTATATGTGGCCCTGCCATGGACCGGCAACCTGGATGTACACATGCCTTTCTTCCTATTTACGCGGGAATAGGCTTCAGCAGACCCCCATGACTTAGAGTTAGGAAATAAGCGGGTACAGAAGATAAATAAATGAATAAATAAATAATTAGAAATGATATACTTATTGTATAACATAAAAAAACTATTAAGTGTATTTTAATATTAATTTCAGGATTTTAATTTTTTCCTTTTATGTAAAAAATTATTTCAAGCTTGTAACCTAAATGAAAAGTTAGTGAAATAGTTTATAATCATAAAAATGTAATCATAAAGTTTATGGATCACTATAAACGTTCTCACCGCGGGTGTCCATCAATGTTACAGCGTAACACAACAGATGAGGAGCTCTCGATCTCCGACTCAGAGGCTGGACTCTGAAGAATCACACCACCACTTTCCAACCCTACAGCAAAACAAAAGCAGAACAGAGGGAATAAAAACAATTCCATAGTTTATTTAGACCCCACTTTAGTCTTATAATCAGACCATGATAGCATCTGGTCATGTTTCACACCCTCATTAAAAACAGGCCCTACTTTTCAGCTGACCCCTCAATGTTATCCAACCCAAGTGGTGAGCTGCTGCATTTCAAGCAATTGATCTTGGCAGAGATGTATAAAGGAGAGCTTTGTCTGCCCCCTTCACTGGCCCAAAATAACTTTCTCTCAAGCCAGAACTGTTTGGTTTTCTGCAGAGCCAGAGTGGTTAAGGGGTGGAACTGAAAATAAAATGGAACCCACTCAATGGTTCACATGTGTGCCTTTATAGTCTAGTTTAATGTGGTAGCAGACTAATGCCGGATGCAAGTTCTCCCAAAAAACTTTGAGGGTGGGGATGATTATACCAGGGTTTTTAGGAAACAGGAAAATCTAGCTTACATTTAATGTTGAAATTGGCCTCGCTTGTGCGTTCTTCTTCTCCTGTTGAGTTTTTGGTAGCCACGCACTGAAAGTTCCCGGAGTCCAGGGTTCGGTCAACAGCCATGATCTTTAGGTTGCCACCCTCCCGAAAGCGACGCTCCGAGTCAGATACAAGCTGGCCGTTGTGAAACCAGCTGTACGTGATGCCACCAGGGTCGTTCACTTCGCATCGTAACATGGCACTTCGTCCGTGCAAGGCATCTTGGGATTTAGGTTCCTTCGTGAAATGGAAGGATGCAGAGTGTATGCAAACGGCTGAGGAAAGAGGAACCAGATTCTAATTAGAGCAAGAAAATAAACAAGCACCTTGCAAAACGATATAGATGATTACTTAATACAAACTAGTCCATGCTGCATTAGGTGTAAAATGTTAACATGTACATAATATACATTTAAAACCACACATATTTTCAACTTTGCGATTATTTTTCACTCTTAAAATAAACACATAGCTGTAAAGACCTTCTATTAGATTGCCTCGTGGTTTCAAGGAAATCTTAATACTACAGCATTTTAAACAATTGTGTGCCACCAGCCTGTAAAAAACAGTTTTGGTCGAGTTGGCGAGAAGTTTAAAATATTTTGATAATATATATGAAACACATCCAGAAACTAACATTGCAAATGAGCAGTAAATTTCCACCCGCCAACCCCCCCCCCCCCCCATACTGCTTTATCAGGGCCATCTGTCACCTTCGGCCTCAGAAGCTAGAAGCATTCTAACTTGACCGGAATTCGAAAATATAGGATTCACTATTGTGTTTATGCAACAATATGTAGTTATTGAAGCATCACGTTATTAAACAAAATATAATATGGTTAAGTAAAATAAGTTTGGGAGGGACTTCGCTGTTAAATTCCAGGATCCCTGTGGAGTTTTACTTGTACTTCCTCTGCACATATCAGATTTCTCCTACCTTTAACCACATGCCAGGAGTGGATTGCTATGCCAAAAGAGCATTATATTTAATATTATGTGTGACTGGTTTCTCTTGCAGGGTGCATTCATGTTTTAATGTCCCAGCACCACCAAGCTACCACAACATTGCCTTAACCCTCAACTACTCAGTCAAAAAAAACTAAACAAAAATGTTAAAAAGCTCTGTATCAGGTCATTTGCCAAATGCTAGAAATATCAAAGCATTAGAAATCTTTTTTAAGGCCAAAAATATATACTGCTCAAAAGAAATAAAGCTCCTCCACCTGTGGACTTAAGGCCTTCAAACCACCCTTATGGTGTCTGTTTCTGACTGAGCAGACACATGCACATTTGTGGCCTGCTGGAGATCATTTTGTAGGGCTCTGGCAGCGATTCTCCTGTTCCTCCTTGCACAAAGGCAGAGGTAGCGGACCTTTATTTGCACAACAGTATGTAACATTGATTGCCAGTCAGTGTTGCTTTCTAAGTTGGCAGTTTGATTTCACAGAAGTGTGAATGACTAGGAGTTACATATTTTTGAGCATTTTTCTTTAAATCATTCCCGCCATAACGTCTACATCTAATACAGTTTGGAACAAGGCCTATGAAGTAGTATGAAACTCCTTCAAACTTTACCTGCTACCTGTTTAAAGGCCAGCTGTGCATGGTGCAGGTGGACTGGAGACACAGGGCAAGGCAAGGGTATGAGTTTCTCTTTCATGTTGATATAAGGTAGGTAATATCTTCTCCTGTCCTTAAAGCTTGACCTTTGCTGCTACAGGAGGCTTTTAGATCAGTCGGTGCCTTCAAACAGCACAGGTATGAGGGTGATTGGAATGAACATGCGGTCCGAGATCTGGAGACGATTACTTATACAGGTGGTCCATTGAGATTTATATTGCAGAAGACGTGATGAACTCTCACCCTCAACTTGTGGATTGATACCTCAATAATGGAAGATCAGATATTTGCACTATAAGGTGAGATTTGTCATGGGCTGGTCAGTATTTAGTAGTCAGACTCAACTATCTTTAGTTAGACCGAAAGAGCATTGAGACCCTTGTTATAGTACACTTTTCACTCAGACTACACTTCCCCGGTACATGACAGGCATCTCCAAACTGTCATCTGTGGCTTCTCTACACGCTTTTATCCCCAGCAGGGTGACTCCTTCATTTCTTTAGTCATTGCTTAACACAAACACAAAGAAACCAGTCAGCCCCACTCCAGAAGCAGACCCATGCTGGTCCAGAGTCAGTGTGTGAGGAGAATGGGAAATTAAGGCGAGAATTCCCACTGAGTAGAGCGCACAGAACATTGAATAAGCACGACGACAGAAATGATCCGGAATTCGCCTTTTCATCCAGTGCCATGTTGATGATCGGCGACTGAGGGTTTCACTCTAACTTATGATCTCATTCCTGGTCATACTTTTGCTGCATTAAAAAAAGGGCTAAACCTTGTAATTTCCTGTCTCTAACTGATAAACACCCTCCAAACTTGGTTTAATAACATCATTTACACTAAATGTAAAAGGAAAAACTAGGGAAATTCCATCTTTCATCTCTAGTGAATAGATTTAATATAAAGTAATATTTTTAAAAATATTTTAAAGGCTTCTAAAAAAAAAAAAAGAAGCTAAAAAGACTGAACTGGAACTACAAGGTGATGTTACTGTTACTCATGTTCAAGTTGTCCTGTCGCGCTCGCACGCACACATACGCCTTACTGTCTTTATGAGGTCCAGGCGGTGTCTTAATTATAGTTTCTTGTGTAAAAAAAAAAAAAAAAAAAAAAAAAAGAGAGGTAATGCCTGTGAGCAGGAATCATCTACTACGCTATAAAAAATGAGAGTAAAACTATAAACAATTGTAAACCTTAAGGTTTTTTAGTAAGCATCTTGTTTGTACTCGATTTCCACCGGATCCAATGTTTTCATTATATTATGATAAATTTATATATATATATATATATATATTATATATTCATTCATCTTCTTTACCAGCTTATTCCCGAACTTTCCGGGGTCATGGGGGTCATTGGAGCCTATCCCAGCGCACATTGGGCAAGAGGCAGGGGGTACACCCTGGACAG
>JAOTQW010000004.1:9305855-9319023 GCA_026260075.1 Sisor rabdophorus | reverse complement strand
AGCGTCACCGATCAACCTAATGCACATGTTTTTGGACTGTGGGAGGAAACCGAAGGAAACCCACGCAAGCGCGGGGAAAACATGCAAACTCCGCACGGAAAGACTCCGTACCCGGGATTCGAACCAAAGACCTTCTTGCTGTGAGGCAACGGTGCTAACCACTGTGCCATCCAACACTATTTATCTATCAATCACTCTATCACTCCATCTTAATACAAAGAGACAGAGAAAGAGAAAGAAAGATGGAAAATAATTAAAAAGAAGTAACTGCAAGCAAAAAGGCATCATTTTGTGTATAGTTTAATAGACAGTCAGCACTATTATAAAAGGTGTTGTAACTCACAACAGACTCACAAACAGGCTTGAATAGCGCGCCAGGAAATTCTCCTCACAGTATAATTTCGGCTTAGTTGCCAGGAAAAGTGGATTAAACACTTACGTTTAACATAAACAATTTCAACACACAATGATCTCATCTTGAGTGAAGCTGAATACTGAGTGTCTGTTCTCTTAATGAGATTAAAGAATGACCCTTATTGATGACGTTGCTTCAGAGTGGAAGGTTCTGCAGCTGTAAGATGTGATGAAAAGGCCGTAAAGATGAGTTGAAGAAAAAAAATGCACCTGGCTGACCTGAGGTTTTTTTTTTTTAATGATGTCAACACCACAACCCTGGTCTTGCATCAGCATACAGAGAAGAATGTTGGCACCGATTAAGATACAGATAAACTCCTTAGCTTGAAGCTATTGCCCTTTTATGCATTTATAAATTCAACCATTTTATTCCTCCTACACTTGCATATACGTGCGCATTCTATTATCAATAAATCTATACAATAGACTGCAAAAAAATGATGTTCCCTCTGCATTAAAAAAAACAATCACATTACAACCTGCGTTTTATTTTACCAGTTTAAACCACATGACGAAGGCAAATGTTAACTTGCACTCTTTTTTTTTTTTTAAACTGAGTGGAGTTTAGTGTCTACACACAAACAACATAACCCATCCTAACCCTGGCTAAGATGTAGTGGTTATAGAAGATGATTGAGTAAACAAAGTCCTCGCCATGCTTGAAAGCTTACTCTCCTCCAAGCACTTCATCTTCATTCCTATTGCCTTTTTATTAAACAATCATCAGAACCACTAATTCAAAACATGCAGAAATGCATTTTGTTTTGTTTGAGAGAGGAATCTTTATTTCAAAAATCCCTCCATGTACACGGTAATGTCTTTCTGTGACTGCAGAAAAGGAATTGTAACGCTAGAACAGAGACAAACAAATAAAAGCACTTTATGACTATTTACACCAGCATAGATCAGTTCAGATTGAGTTTGTGTGCTCCGTGTGAAAGCAGCGGATTACAGCCTAGCACGCTCGATCATTCAACAGAAAATCAAACATATACTACAACAGAAAACCAAAAACATGTACTACACACACGAAACAAGACTACATTGTATCCCTTCAAAGAGCTAGGGTAGGGTCCAGCAGACCCCTGTGACCCCAAATTAGGGAATAACAGGGAATGAATGATGCATCTATAATAATATATAAATGTTCACCAGTCCTATGATCGTTTTAGCCTACAAGCTTTAAACGCAACCTGTACCGCCTGTGAAGCAGTTTATTTTAACAGTGATCTTAGCCATTTAGGCAGGGCAAAATAAAAAACCCACCTTTTGTACATTTGTTGTTTGCACACAGGTATATAGAAAAGCAGCTAAAGGCACAACAAACTCTGAGGTAAATGGGCCACAATAGCAGAAGGTCGTATGGAGTTTTTATAAGCCACAAAGAAAAACCTGAAGCAACAGTTAACACGGGTTCAGAGGTAAAAGATTTCGATCGGGGAAAAAATATTTTATAATTTAATTAGACAGTAGACTATGACTTTTTATTCTCCTAGTGATTAAATAAAAAAAAATTATTGCTTTGGCTCTGAACAAATTCTAAATATTCACCACAGAAAATGATAGAACCACCCACAAATCTAGTGCATACTGTCAGGACAAACACTAATAATCAACGCTGGGAATCCGCTGCTTGTCCAGAGAGTCGTTAGACAGAGCATGAAGTGTAAAGCTTGTTGATAAACTCCCTCAGGGCTCACTGCTGTTTCTACACAAAGAACTGCTTTCATGCTGGGAGGTAAAAAAAATCCTCATGTTGAGATTTTTAAAGGATAGCTGTAGTGCAGTGAGGACCTACCTTCATTAGTGACCTCTAACATCACCATAAAAGAAAATAAAGAATCAGTGCACTTGTGTCTCCAGGGGCAAAATCTGAGCTCTAACGAACATCTGGAGACACTAGTAGGCCAATCTTGGTCTTGGTTGGGAATAAACTCATAATCAATATGGTTTACAGAACAGATGGTGGAAAATTTATTTATTAAATTCCAATCAATTCCAACTAACCAATCAGAATGGAAGAACTTGAAGGTGTATTAATAAAAGTCTTTAAAAAATTACCCTGAGTAAAAATAACCTAAAATATAAGACATTATTAAACTTAATAATGAGATTATATTTGATTTCAAATTATTTAAATTCAAAAATGTGTTCTGCCTTAATGGTTAGCACCGTCACAGAAAAAAAAGGGTTCCAGGTCCGATTCCTGGGCAAGGGCAACTTTTTGTGCAGAGTTCGAATGTTCTTCCTGCACTTGTGTGGGGTTTATTGTCTCCTTTATACATACAACCTTTAAAAAAAGATCAGCCAAAAAACAGATAGCCAAGTAAGAAAGATGACTTTCTGGTCAAACATATCGTGAGTTTTTTATTACCTTTAGAATTACGGTTTCATATTATTTTAGCCTTAAGTCCATATCGCCTTCATTAATCTTACTGTACAGCCTCTGCAGCCTTCAGATAGGTTAAGACAGGAGCAGTGAAGGGATGATTACTTAAGAACCAGGGATGCATTACAAGGTTCCTATTCAACACGAAGACCCTTCTGAGACCATGAGATTGTCGGTGACATTACTTTGGTTAAGACTTTTATTTTAAAAAAAATGGCACCACCTGCTGGATTTTAACTATTTAATTCTAACAAAAATCATGTTTTTCCTTTTAGAAATAAAAATATTTAGAGGTCTTTGCGATTTTTAAATCATTTACATAGATACATTTGTACATTACATAGACACAATTAATCTTTTTAAGGCAAATGTAAGTATTTGTCAAATACAGATGTTTCTGCAGTGAAATCATCTTTTTTTGTATGTACTATTGGATATTTGTTGATATTTAGCAACTCTACCATACCATGTGTTATCCATTCTGTCTTATTGGCTTGACTGAGGATACATGATGAATCATTCTTAAATTACTAAAACCACTGTGATTTAAAAATGAACCAGGCAGAAGACATTATACAGGTTTGGTTGTCTAGTATCACTGAATCAGCAGAATATTAAGGAACCAAAGATCATGAACATTGTTTAGGTCCTCAATAAAAACTTACCAGCTTGAAATAAAACTATAAACTTGCTTAGCCAGACCTAAGAGTCAGCAGATAAATTAGTTGCCAACTAGATCAGCAGCAGTCAGCAGTATGGAAGACTTGGCAAACACCTAACAACGAACTTATACCATCCAGCTGTTGGACTCCCTGAGGGTAACCCCCTTGACACAAAGACTTGCCCTGGTCCAACAAAGGCCTCTGTCTGAATAAGTCTCTGCCAGAGTCTCAGATATTTTCAGGGCACCCTATTGTTCCCAAGCATTAGGGACCAGTCCCAAGCTGGAGTTGGCCTGTTTTTCCATCTGTTCCTCTTATCAAAGATGTCGTATTTACATTGACATATTTAAACAGGTGTTTCTCTAAACGCCTTAAACATGCGTATCAAATCCCAGCCATGACAGAGCAGGGTATCCTTTTGCCGCCTTGTTTTTTTACCAAAAAAAAGAATGAAAGAAAAAGAAGAGAAGTAAGCTCTCTGGCACAGCCAAGAGGGTAATGTGATATCGGGGGAAGCTTACTTATTAAGGAAAGCTAATCCTCTCTGATTACAGCCATGACAGGAATAAGAACTCTCAAACCTGTGAGAGGTGGGAAAAGTAAAGTTTGTGTGACCCAACTGTCACCCTGATTTCTAAACACCCTTGTCAATCACATCTCTTCTTTACCGTTACATGCTTCTTTACCAAAGGGCACCGAAAAGGCCAGAATTAATGTAGTGATGCATAGTGAGACTATAAGATACGCATGGCATACACAGTAAAGGCATAAGCTGAAATAATCTTGCAACTGAACCAGGAAATCTTTGACAGACTTAAGAGTCTTGTCGCAGTATTGTAATAATGTCTGCATGCTTAAAATCCAACTCGTTGCGATATTTCTATATATTGTGAAGTCCCAGGTTGTACTGAGCATGCCTAGTAACTAAAATTGTAAAAGTGAAAAACTGACCACTTCTTCTCAAAGTAGGACCTGGTCCCCTTGTGGTTTTTTTTTTATTTTGATTGCCAAACAAAAATCATTCACATTGTCCTTCACAGACAAATGTTTTCATGGTATAGAAATTGCTATAAACTGGTTATATGGTCCTCTAACCTTCTTAGTAATTTCTTCTTTGTTTTTGTGGCCACCTGTGAGCTACTGATTCATCATGTGTCAAAAATCAAGCGTGCAGATCACCACACAAATAAGAATGGCAGATGGATCAACTTGCGCTAGCATAACAAAAGACATTTCTTTTCACATCTTCCCCCTTCCGCAAAGGCCACTGTCAAGGGTAGAGCCACCACAATACAACACACCACAGCACAGCACAGCACAATCTACCCGCTCCCCAAGCAACAACTTCTATTCACAAGCCATCCTGGAAGGTCAAACTACACCTCAATGCTAGTGGAAACCCTACACCGTGTATTATTAGCTAAATGAATGGGTAGAAAAAGAGGGGGAAAAGCACAAGTTGCTTGGTGTTTATAGTACACAGTCTATAAGAGCAGTGGGGGAAGGTGCACTCTCCTTGGGGTCCATGCCAGCCGGGTCCTGGGAATGGGCAAGTTTATAGTTCTGCTACAGGCTAAGAGAGGAAAAGCTTTTTTTCTGGCTAAGGTTCAGAAATCGATTTCCACCCTACAGGGATTCAAGACCACCTCCATGTCTTACCTTCTTCCTTTCCACCTCCAACAATGCCAAACACACAGTGAGAACAAATGCAGCATGCATAGCCCATCTCATTTGGTTAATCTAATCAATACTTTGGCTACACAAAGATCTAAGCAAGCTACAGTGTGAAGGGCTTCTCATGGGATTTGTTCACACTATACACCCTGCTGAAAACACACACACACACGCCTACTCCTGCCATGCCTGTCCTTTTTCACACAGTGAGAGATGTTATTGGAATGTGGCATAATTACCTCTTATAATGAATCAAACGCACAAATATACTACTCACATTTGCACCAGATCCAAAATACCAGATAATGACTACAAGGGGGGGAAACTATTCTTGAAGTCAGGCGTATGCCTTGAAGTATGCCAAAAAGTTTAAAAGTTTGACAAAAAAGGTTTCCATATTATAACACTGTCCAAAAATGTGGGAATTTTGCTTTAGGCCGTCTTTAAAAGTCACATAACATGACATTATAAAATAAAGGCACAGATTAGTCGCCTAACGAGACAAACCGCATCACTGATCTCTGTGAGAACTGAAGAGATTTGTATCACAGGAATTATGATGGCAACCATGGGGGAAAAAGTTTAACCGCCTTAAAGCTGGTAACAAAAAGGTGCTTTTTTTTTTCCAAACCCAAAGACGACAACATCCACCAACACCAGTGGTGTTTCTTTCCTAAATTGTTGCCACAATGTTGAAAGCATTGCATTATTTAATTACTACAAGACTCAAATCCTTTTGGTCCAGTAAATTATGTAATGTATGTGTGAAAATATTTGAGTGTCCTGCAATACTAACTTTACTAAACACATCTGTAATAAACTGGAATTGCACTTCAAACCTTACTGACATTATATTTCTATATTCAATGCTATGTCAATTGCTAAAGCAGGGGTGGGCAATTTAGGTCCTAGAGGGCCGACGTCCTGCAGAGTTTAGATTTAACCCTAATGAAACCCGCCTAATTAAGATCTTGCGAGGACTATTTTAAACTTACAGGTAGGTGTGTTCAGGCAAAATGCAGCTATGATCTCCAGGACTGGGATTGCCCAGCCCTAATTTAGGGCCATGCTCATTGCTAGACAATACAAACTATGTTAAAACATGGTTGCTGTACAAAATAATCTCAGGCAAATATAAAATGTACAGATATTAAAATTTAACAACGGTTTTTAGGTTATGATACAAAATCTAAAATCGTTTTGCTGCTAAAATAATATAAAATTCGTCTTTCAAAAGGACAGTTCAGAAAAATATGTTTGATGGAGAAGTGGGTCTTGTGGATACCTATGTTTAAGCACCACCTCCACTGCCAGTCAGCCATTGTTGCATTGCTGTGCTAGACGGCATTGTTGTGACTCTTAACTGTTTCCGCTCCAGGTGCATTAAATCACAGCTGACTCTGTACAAGAGTCGCAGCCAACTTACTAAGATGGGATAGGCAAAGAAACTCGAGTTGGCAGTGGAAGCTCAAACGGTTAAAGTGCTGAGTTGTTGATTGGAATACTCGGGAGGCCTGAGCTCAAGCCCCACCAATGCCACTTTTGGGTCCTTGAACAAGACTCTTCCTGCTCCAGTGGTGCAGCAATTAAAGCTGACCCTACCTAAAACCTAAACCTTTCAAGGTATGATATGCAAAGAAAAAGATTTCAGTGTATTCTGTACTGTGTATAATCTGAAATTTGGAACGGTGTAGCAAAAAGGTAAATTAACAATTTATATGGTTTAGCATGTGGAGTTGCATCTGGAGTAAAATAAACCATGTACATTTTTCATCAACAACGTCGTGTTTATTCACTCATCTTCGAAACCTGCTTACTCCCTAATTCTGGGTCACAGGGGTCTGCTGGAGCTTATTCCAGCACACAGGGCGAAAGGCAGGAGTACACCCTGGACAGGTTACCACTTTATCACAGGCCCACACATAGACAAACAATCACACACACCTCTTGGGGCAACCTAGTGTACTTGTTTTTTTGGACTGTAAGAGAGAACTGAAGGACCCCAAGTAAAACCACACAAGGGCAGGGAAAACGTGCAAACTCCACACAGAAAGACTCTTTGCCTGGAAATCAAACCACTACGCCACTCTGTTCTGTGGTTATTTTTAAGATAATGGTTGAACTTTAACACTCTGTCAGCAACAGGAATATATGTTAATTGTCCAGACTTGTAAAAACATTTTTATTTTGTTGATTCATTTTAATGCAAATCCCGGTTTTAGTCTATAAGCAACTCTACACATACAAGTTATTGTTCAAATATAACTAGTGTTTAGATATAACTAGTAAAAAAGTAATATAGAAAATATTCTATAACATAGCAGCATAAACTCAGTTTCCTAAAGATCTGCGGTTGTCCATGAATTGCACTGTTGCATGTCATCTTTAACAAAACAAAAAACAAAACACCTTTTATTCTTTCTTTCACTCGTCACAACTACCGCTCAAGTATTAACGGGGCAGGAGTGGGCATGTTTCACCTAAAATAATCCATGTGCATTCCTTTTACTGCATAAAAAGCCTACACTGTAAAGAGCGAGAGAGAATTTTCTAAACAAAATCACAGCAGGACAAAAAGCAAAAAACGACCAAAGGATGTGCTGCTTGAGCTCATTTATCTAATAAAAACTGCTTTGTATTTTAGCAATCGAAACAAACTGGCTCTTATTTGCTCCAATACCATTCTCACTATATCAAAGAAGCTTTTTACATTGCAGTATACACATTCATTAGAGCAAAACTGACAATTAAAATCACAGGTAAATGTTTTAATCTGCCGTTTAGGATTTCTAACCTTGTAATCAGAGGGTAAAGCATGAGTGTGGATTAAATAAGGCACATTAAATAAAGACTTTAAACTCTCCTGCAAGTCAAATTAAGGTAGTGATAGACAGAATAATAGTAATAGTAATGTAAAATAAACTCATCAAATCAAATTAATATCCAGATGGGAACAAAGTGAATATAAATAGAGGAAAGAATCAAACCCCCAACCCTGGAGGCATGCGACAAACATGCTAACCACTATCCTGACACTAGAATAACTTGTTAAAATGTTTTAAATTAATTTGTTTCCCTGCTTGAACTTCTATTTTGGTGTCCCTCTTGGTTCGGTTTCTAGACCAATTAAAGTTGGACATGCTGGAGCTTGATCAGGTTAAAGATGCCTTAACCATCTGTTGAATGAAATTACAGGTTGGTTGTCCTATGCATGAAGTCAAAATAATATTTTTAACAGTTGTCGACCCAAAACCAATATGGATTACAGCTGTAGCTGGAAGATATTTAGCAGAGGATGACATGTTGCTAATGTTCTCATAATAAAGGCTTAGTCATCTGGCACATAGACTTATAAGAACTGCTATGCAAACTTTACTACCCATTGTATAGGGAAGTGGTGGAACACGAAGACAAAACTTATTGTACCTTGAACCATTGTACCTTGTAGTTAAATTGCACTCATCGGATATCATTTAAGTTCAACATTATTGCTACTGTTACGTCCTATGGTAGATCACATACAACTATCAAAATGCCACCCGTAGTACGTAGTAAGATTCATTCATAATACCGGTCATCATAATAACCATACTGTACTTGCTTAGCATTAGAAAAGTAGGTTTTTACTACCGTACTACCTAATGACTTACTCAAGTAGTATGTAATTTTTGGATGACATGCTCAACAAGAGAAACTGATTGTTATCTCCTACCATGCAGTCATGACCCACAGAAGTGTTGCCTGATGAAAGTCTCCATTCCAGTGTGAAAAAAAATTACCCTTGAATGATGTATACAGACTCCTCTGTATTTCATCACCACAAGTACAAGTCCCGCATAAGGGAGAGCCATGGCTCAGAGCTAAGGCACCATCATGGCCATCACTGTTTCACCTAATAAAACTTCTGATCTAATGGCTTAAAAATGGCCTCTGTCCACTTTTATATAATTGTAAACCAAATTCAGGCTCTGTTTGGCACCTTGATAGTTTGATCTGGACCGTTAGTTATATAAAAAAATATAAATTGTTTATTATTTAATTATAAGCCTTTTAAATCCAAATCCAGCATTGAGGCTACTTTCACAGCCATTACACACTCATGTACATCGCACTAGTTCACCTGACATACATGTCGACTGTGGAAGGATACTGGGGAATCCAAAGTAAACCCATGCAAGCATGGAAAGAACGAACAAAAACTCACCTACCAGAATGTTTTGGTGGTATAAAAATAGTCTGGATGTCTTTCCCTCTTATACAATATAAATTACATAAACATTAAAATGCAACGTTTGTGTATGATTCGGGACAAACCCATAGCTAGAAATTGTATTTATTCTGTTTTACAAATCTTGTGAATTTCTTACTTTACTGCCTCATTTATCATTCTGACAATACAAATGGCTCCTACTGTTTAAAACAGGTCTATAGTCTGGGAACATTGGACTTAAGGAACTGCATGAAACGCCAGTCCAATGTAGGACACCCCACCATTCCCTCATACACACCAGCTGCTTTCTCCATCAGCATGGCCACTATTAACTAAAGCATATGTGCGTGCATGTGTGTGTGTGTGTGTGCGTGTGTCTGTCTGTCTGTCTCTCCCCGTTTCTCTCTCCCTATCACTTTTCAAATTATAATCAGAGACTGACAGGTGGCAACAGCCAGACCGCAGCAAGTATGATCCATCATTTTAATCATGCTGGCCTTTCAACACTGGGTATGTGTGGAATTACGTTCCCTGATGACAAAATGTAACAAACCTAGTGCTGCTAATCTACCAATTTCTTTAGAAAAAAATCAGTAAAAAAAGATGGAACTTAGTAGACAAAGGGAACTTATGTAGAAAGCCACGGAAAACGAAGCTAAAGACCAAAACCTGTAGGTGTAAGAAAGCAACACTACTATAAGCATGATCATGCAGTCCTCTGAACTATATAAACACTAAAATAAGTTGACAGAAAACATAAATTTTTTTCTGTATGATTTAATTTTAACTGCTAGACAGACCTAAAGGTTGTTAAAGTTTAGTATGTTCTGTTATTAAATGCTCATCAACATAAAGACAATCCGCTGTTAGTCACATCAAGTGTTGAGTGATGTTGCACAGACCAACCAGAAGTTTCCTAGTAGTCCATCGAGAGATTATCTGAAGTCCTGCCAACAAACTAGTTGTAAAGCAAACAATTTGTAAGGTATTGAGTGCATTCCACAAAAAATGTTTATTTCTTTGGAAACTGCTGCAACCCGTCATTTTGAATTCTGTGGCCAGAAAAACACACAAAAGATAGAAATTCCCCTGGATGTAACTGGGGAACTGCGTTTGGCATCTTCTTGGATATTATATATATATATATATATATATATATATATTCGATGGGAGAGGGAAATCAATGTATTATATATATATATATATATAAGTAGTCTGCTTTTAATGACATGGCTTTTTAGCGACTTAATAATAAAGTGCTTTGTAATTCTAGCCTGTCGAGCTCTGGAGGGAATTTTTGAACAAGAATCTTTTCATGATGCCACCAAACCACAGAGTAAGTTGTAGAACATAATATCCTCAAGATGAAAAAATACAGTCATCCTGACTTATTAATGCTAGATAAAACAGGCTTAAAACACACACATTTTAGATGTACAGATTTATACAGCCTGGTGGGCACCTAAAACAGTATACACACAGACGAGGGGGCTCCTGTCAAGGTGGGAACCGAAACTGAGGTACAAAATCTTTTAGGAGTTTTTGAGAAAGAGAAAATGCATAAAGGTTAAATGTATCGGTTAGGGTTAATAATGGGGCTAGGGGATAGAAAATACAGTTTTTATAGTAGAAAAAGCATTACGCATGTGGAGAGTCCCTGCCAGGATAGCAAACCAGACCATGTGTGTATGGGTCTAAATGAGAATAATAGACACAAGGAGGCATAGACACACAATAGCTTGTGTAAGTAGACATTCCTTACATAAAATGTTACTTTCTAACAATCTTAAATAAATTTACACAAGAGTTTACACTATCAACATAATATAAATACACTATTGTGCTGGCAGGAAATAAATGTGCTAGGTTAGGATGGGCACATAAGTATCGACAAATCTTAAAAAAAAAAAAAAGAGAGAGCTCGATCAAAAATCTAGATGGTCCTCACACCTTACACATTTATTGGACCATTGTGAGGAATCTGCTTTCCCAGACCTTCTCCAATTAGCACAACAAAGAGGTGTGACGGCTCCCCTGATGTTCGTAAACATCAACCAGAGACTTCAAGTACCTGTGAAGTGCTGCTGCCTTATGTGCTTTTATCTTTCAGGCACCCATGCAAATGCTTCACTACTTCCTCTGTGAGCCCTGAAGGAATACTTCAACCATACACAGAACAGCGTTCTCTTCTCCACCCCCATTTCACAGACCTCCCTTCCCCTACCTCACCTGGCTCCCCTGGGATGCTTCAAGCAGACATAGCGTTCAGTAGTCAGCACTTGTATAAACAGCGTTTTTTTTCTCTCTCGGCCCTTTAGAAATAAGGGGCGCAATCAGGAGCATCTATGCTTCATGCAAAAATACACTGGGAGTCTGGCATTAATCCGAGACAGGTCGTCTTTGCTTGCCAATATCATGAAAGAGCTTGTTGAAATGAACATCTAAGAGTTGTGCAACATTGCGAATCCGGGTTAGGATGGACCACCGCAAATCCATCCCTGGTTTACTGTAAGGAATTTTATTGTTTGAAGAGCACACAAACAAGTAAATTTTAATGATCGAAGCAGTTGTTTTAATTGAAATAAATATGCAATCTTAATTCTTTACAACGTCAAATGCAACCATCCTTTATGTTGCAACTTAACCCTGTCCATTGTGCAGCATTGCTTGGTAAGGATTCTCCATCACCCAGGACAAGGAATCACACAACATAAGTTTGGTAAAAGCTTTAGCTTGAATGTTAATATTAAATTAAATACACATGCCTAAAGCAAAAAACCCACGCTGAATAGTTAAAAAGCAGGACTGGAGGCGTTAGAAAACGTACATCCTCTCAAGAACCCTGGGAGACCTGTGGATCCGAGCCATGTTGGATCCACCAGAGTTAATCAATGTGTACGGATTCATTTATTACAGAAAAATACACTTCAGCAAAAACATTACATGTGATAGTGTACAACATAGTGAATGAAGCTATGGAGAACATCATACCTTGCCAAAGCAGCATGAAGATCGAGCGAACAGCAGTGGGCCGGGTCCGGTTTCCCTGCCGCAGACTTTCCTCCTTCATCGACCAGCTCATGGTTTTAACTCAAACCAACGCAGAAAAGGCAAAAATAACAGCAGATCGTTTTAAAAAACAGCTTCCCCTTTCCCCCGTGTTTTTTTTACAGCAGGAGAACAGAAGCCAGTGTAAAGGCAGGGCACTGGTTCAGGAAAGAGGAGCTACAGATCCGCAGGGGGGATGTGGTAGGCGCTCCATGCTGCTTTCATTACTCCCAACTAACTTTCTTTCCTATAATGTCGCTACAGCTCTGGATATTTTACCGCTTCTGGTACAGCTGCATCTGCATCTGGTTTGGCAGGAAGTGCAGGAACCATACGGTTTTAGTTTGTTCCGTCAAAGTGCCAGATTACGGAAAAAAAACTTTCGGAAATCGCGTCTGGATAAAATCGCGACGGATTTCATTGCTTGAGAAAAGCTCCGCCCCTTACTATCCAAGTCCCGCCCACAGACCAGCGCTGGTTGGATGGAAACCTCCGGCGTTGTAGTAACACGGTCGAATCCCGAAAATCACCGAGTGCACTACATAGTCACCATTCTGTCACTATACCTAGTTAGTGCACTTAATTATTATCGGACGGGTTATTTAGAATTTAGTTTTAGGGTAGTGACGGTGGGTGGAGTCCGAATCGTGTAGCAACCGGTTGTTACTCCCACGCCCCAGCGCCCCCCAAACACCGAAAAACTGAAATAAGCAAACTTCATTCATTCATCTTCTTTACCCGCTTATTCCCGAACTTTCCGGGGTCACGGGG
>JAOTQW010000004.1:9270815-9284151 GCA_026260075.1 Sisor rabdophorus | reverse complement strand
ATATACATTTTTCTACAAACCTTCCTTTCTTGCTGGTACAACAGCCAAGAACAAAACATCGATAACAACAACATCCATGTAGTTTGAGACACAGGCTTCAGAGCGTTTCCACAGGAAATTCCACATTTTGGGTTTTTTTTTTTTTACTCAGTCTCCTTTTCTCCTCACACAGTCACTTCCTCGCTTTATGAGTCGCAGGCCAGAGAAAGTTCTAGAGTTCTAGGGCATCACAGGCTCATCACAGGGACTTGGTGTAGCCGAATATTCCCACAGGGAAGTGTTTGACATGGGTGGGCCACTGAGCGGCCAGCTGGAAAAACTTCACATCGTGCCACTCCACACCGTCAATGGAAACTGGAAAAGCAATAAAAAAGAAGTGTACTGTAGCATCAAAACTAGAAAACAAGTAAACATCAGCCATAACTCGTATTTATATAAAAATGCATGTAAAAGTATTGGAAGTATATGAAAGTAATGTGAACAATTTTTTTTTTTCGAATTGTACAATTAATCCAATCTGACAGATTATACTAGAAAACAAAAGGGGGAGGCGTTATATAATTATTAAAAACCTTTGTTGCCATAATAATGTTTATGATTGTTCCAGAACGGTATCACAAAGTTTCAAGACGCACCAATACAATAGATGAATGGATGAATTTTATTGTTTTAAATGTTTAAAAACTTATCCGTTTCTTTTTTCTTTTTTATATTTTTTTACAATTGAATTAAATAGCAAGAACAGACCTATTTACACCCTTAAAATGCTAAACAGACCTATTTAGGACCTTAAAATGCTAAACTGGTGTAATAACATAATAAAACCAGCAGATGGCAGACATATTCTGTTAGAAACCTTACCTAACTTAATATGTGTGTATGTGTGTACGTGTGTGTGTGCGTGTGCGTGTGTGTGTGTGTGTGTGTGTGTGTGTGTTTATATTTAGGGCTGTAGATCTGAATGTTATTTTTACATATAAAATAGTTCACAATATACTGAAACAAATTTATTATTGTTGTCAATGGGGAAGTTGTGCAGATTAATTTACAAAAAAATACAAATTAATATAATTAATTTTATGAATTAAACTGTCTATAAACATACAGCACATTTGGCAGCTATATCTTTTACATTATAAAAATATTATAATTTAATGAATTAAAGAAAAGTCACACTTTAGTTGTCTTAAGAAGGTCTGTGACACATGCTGACAGGCCCAATTTTGTCGGTGGCATGTAAAAATTTGGTAAAATATAGGGAGACGATCTTTACAGAACAGAACAGAACTCGTGTCCTTGAGACACTCATTTCACACAATGCCAGCGCGAATTATAATTTCATGGTTTAATTTAGGAGAAGTGTTATAATAAGTGAGTGACAAGAAACATCTCTAAACCTTGATAAAAAATTAAGTCTAACAGTAAAAAGACTCAGATTCAGAATCAGACTGTTAGCAGGACTTCATTTCTATACACTATAAAAAAAGAATCGATTCGATTCAGCTAGATTCTCTAGCAGGAGAACGTTTTATACAAATTTCTACCGAACAGCTAGATGCAAAAATCTACCTTACCTATCCTTACTTATGTCCTTATGAATGGTGTCAGAAGTTAGCTTTTTAATTAGATGCGATGCCCTTAAACTGAGAAATGAATCAGGCTTTCAAAATGATTCTGATTGCTGGAACCTGTTGGATTTCTGATAGATGTGTGTCTTATTTTTTCATCACCACAATCTAATAATTAAGACTTGTGTCCAGAAAATGATCCATTGCTCCACATTTCTAATACATTTGGTTTTTCTTCTTAAAGGCCATTGTTACAGCAAGTTCCTAAATATTGCCCCCAATGAACTATGATTCACTGCTTCACCTGTCACTTAGACCTCCTCTGCCATGTAGTCCAGACTTGAATGGGTAATCTAAAAGTCTGGCTTTTAGACAGTCCTTTAGACTACCCGTTCAAGTAAATAAATAAAAATTCATAATAAAGCCACATCTCTGTCCTGCATGATGTCTTCACTAACCAGACATAAAAGGGTTTAAATAATAAAAACGCTAATAAGTGAACAAAAGCGTTTTACTATCTGAGCTATTGCATTTGGGCCTGTAGCAAATCACTAGGGTGACATTCTTAGTAAAAAATTTACATAAGTATTAAAAACCAGAAAAGCCCCAACAGAGAAAAGGCTGAAACTTCTTGTGAACTTGTCTCCACACTCGATGATAATATTTTTTATATTTTATTGCTTTTATTTTTTGAACCAAAACAGTTTGTGTCTGGATTTCTTTTTTTTATGTGTGTGGGAGTGAGAGTAAGTGACTGAGTGCGTGAATGAATGAGTGAGTGAGTATGTTGTTTATGTTAATATTTATTTCTTGTCCTAAACAAGCATCTAATCAAAGACGGTTTATGTGTAGCTTCTACTTTAAGTCAAAAAATTGAAACCAACTTTTACGTAACTTCATAATACAACTTTTACAAATTCATAATTAAAGTTTATTATTTTTGAATGTTATGTTATTTTTAAATTGTCAATAACATTTACCTGATCATAAAAAACATGAAACTTTAAAAAAATGATTTATTAATGTTAAAAAACCTCTATGTTAGCTTGCACGCTTATCATCATTATGGCCTGAATCTTTTCTTATTTTTCCCCTACTGGGAGCTAATCAAATCTGGTTTTGAATTATTTATGTCGTTATGGGGTGTGTGTATGTATGTGTATGTGTGTGTGTCTGTGTGTGTGTGTGTGTGTGGTTGAGCCGTTCTTTACCTCTCAGCATGGTGTGTTGGTGTTTAGCTGTGCAGATCAGCCTACTAATGCCATCGATCACCTGGCTCTTGGAGTCCACGTCCTTTTCCTTCGGTTTCTTACTGAGAAAAATCACTACAAACAGAACAAGGGACACAAAATGCTCAGAGTGGCCTGCTGTGTCAGCTCTAATAAATCACAAGGAGAAATCACAAACACAATAACACACCATCTGCACTCTTTCGGACCCTGTGTGAATGTGATTGAAAGCTGTGTGCATAATTAGGACTTAGGACACGAGCTGAAAAAATGACATGCTAAATAAGAGTGCTGGATCGAACGCTAGGTCATACATAATGCTGTCTGAAAAGAATTAGAGCCATAGTGTTCAATTGAAGCAGTGATTCATAAAACTGGAGTGGAGAATTTTTGGAGTGAAATATTCAAGTCTCCTAACAGTCTCCTAGTTCATGGTTGTTTTTTTTTGGTTTTGTTGGAATATTCCTGCATTCCCCTGCTGTAATCTGTGTGCGACCAACATAATAGAAAGCAATCAGTCTATAAAGAGTAAAGATTAAAAGTAATGACACATCATAATGTAATGCTAGTGAAAAGAGAGTGTGTTCTGATGGTAAATTAAGTTTAAAAAACAATAAGAAAGATAATTGCAATAGTAATATATATATATATCGACGAGAGACTGTGCTTCGACAAAGTGCAGCGTTGTGGCGAGTTTGTAAATATAGACATAGCGTTGAATTATTATTTCTAACACCAAAGAACAGTGTCAACAGATAAGCAAAAGGCTGCACACAAGGCTGTGCTCCCTGCTGCCATCTATTGGTGTGTCTTACAACTTTTTGATACCCCTCTCATATAAAAAAAACCCCACAGATACCACAGATACAAAGACCTGGACTGCTAGAGTAATTTGTATAATCTGATTGCGGCTTATAGATAAAAAAAATTAAATGTTTAAAGCATCTCAGAATTATCGTTTTCTCATGAAAATGTTACCCTAAATTTTTTACTTTGGCTGTCAAAAAGTCTAACTAAGACGATTTGTAATATAGCTAAAAACTGAAGAAATGCCTAGGGCTTCTGATGAATCCTTCTGCACTATGGATGGCTAGCAGTTCCTTCTCTCACACAGTCTAGATCTAAAAGAAACTGTTTCAATCACCACAGCAACAGATTTATACATACTGGTGTAATAATAGTTCACCTTGCAGTTCTATTCTCATATAATAGCATTGTGGTAATCATGACAACGCTGACTTCAATACACTATCATTGTGTTTAAACCTGCAGATCATATTGCCAAAATATAATCTTTTCACACTTTATACCAAATACACACACAAAATTTTTATATTAATTATAGATGTTGTAGTGATGTTTATAGATGTTGTGGTGTGCATCATTGTATTTGTAGGTGTGATACCTTTCTTATTTTTCTCCTTCATGACGATAGTCATGGCCATGCCGTGGGGTGCAGTCAGCTCTCCTCCACTGGGAATGCGTGAAACCTGCAGGGAGCGGAAGTTGCTCTTCAGCGTGTTTTTCATCCCGACATCCTTTTTCTCTCCGTCCTTCTTTTTCTCAGCACCTTGACATGTCCAGTAATCCACCTGCAGTCCCATCACCTCTCCACCTGTGCCTGGAGAACTACACACACACACACACACACACACAGAGTCACAGAAGAAATTTATAGTATTCTTATTAATTTGGAAAAATAAATTCTAAAACTATACATTTACTGTAGTTTAAAATAGTTTCACATCTGACAGTTATAATAACCCTTTAAAACATCATTTTCATTCATTCATCTTCTATACCTGTTAGTCCCTAACTCAGGGTCATGGGGTCTGTTGGCGCCTATCCCAGCGCACATAGGGCGAGAGGCAGGGCTACACCCTGGAAAGGCAACCAGGCCATTACAGGGAAACACACAGACAAACAACCCCACACACTCACACTCACTCCTATGGGCAATTTAGAATCACCAATCAACGTAAGGTATATAGCATGGGTAGAACAGGCAAACTCCGAGCGAAAAAGGACCTCCTCTCTGAGGGCAGAAGAATGAATGGGTGATGTCCAGGATGGGATA
This sequence comes from Sisor rabdophorus, assembly GCA_026260075.1. Lineage (NCBI taxonomy): Eukaryota > Metazoa > Chordata > Actinopteri > Siluriformes > Sisoridae > Sisor > Sisor rabdophorus. The sequence continues at coordinate 9,279,277 of JAOTQW010000004.1, read as the reverse complement.
TGTCCTTAATGATGTCTTTGATTCGTGAAAAATAACAGGAATGGGAGGAGCTTTTTTACAGGTGAGCATTTAGTGATATTTTTGGTTTTCTTAGATGCTGCGGCAGAACTGCACTGAAATGCAGTACACGAATAAACTTTCTGCGGTAGAAAGATACTAGCAGCCTACACTCGAAGTTGTTCTCCCTGAGCACTTTGAGGAGGTGCAGCTGCAGCTCTGCCTTTATTGACTGTAGGCATTAGCAGACCAGCATTTGACATAGATATAGTCATGTACACAGGGTATATTACTCTTTTTAATTGTTTCATCTTGTAAAAAACAGCATAACCAAACCGGCTCGAATAAATCTAGCTGAATTGTGCTCAGATTTTGGTCTGCTGTATGAACTACAGTATGTGCACAATTTAAATGCACTAATAGATTGTCAGATGTTTGTAAGCATTATCTTCAAATAATGTAAACATTGTGATAATTCTAAACTTTTATTTAAAAAGATTCATTTATTCATTCATCTTCTAACCCGATTATTCCTGAGCTCAGGGTCACGGGGGTCTGCTAAAGCCTAGTCCAGCACACATAGGGCGAGAGGCAGGGGTACACCCTGGACATTCACTCCTATGGGCAATTTAGAATCACTGATCAACCTAATGTACATGTTACTGAAGTAAACACATGCAGGCAAAGGGAGAACTTGCAAGCCTTCCAAAGAAAGACACATTTTTGTGCTTTTAGTATGTATTAATCACATATTGTCAATATTGTGCCATTGAAGGTAATAAATGAGCATAAAATCTGCTTAAACATATGTTGGAAAATAGAAAAAAATGTGTGTGTTTGTGTGTGTGAGTGTGATGCCATGTGATGGACAGAAACCTATTCTGAGTGCTTAACATTATGTCTAGTAATAGGAATTGTATTCATTTCGAGCCTGGATGATACAGAGTGGTTACTGAAGAGCCTTTAACAATAATACGCTTTTACAGGTAGACTCCATTACCTTAATCAGAAACACAGCAAAAACTAATATTGTATGTTCAACAAAACTGATCTGCTGTATTATCTAAAGAGATCCCTCTGAGTGGGAAAAAGTGCTAATGTACCCTGCTCCAGAAAGATTAGCTGAGACGGAGGGGGAGGAGGGAGGCGTGCACGTCATATCTTTTCCATATGGTGCCCCAGACTGGGCTGGAGGTGAAGACAGCATGTTCATACTGCCCATTACGTTGGCGTCATCAGAGTCCACTAAACAAAACACACACACACACATTAAATTACATTCACATTTCAGGCCACACTTTCCAAAGCGACATTTATCTTTTCAATTATACAGCGGAGCGCTTAAGAATTAAGGACCTTGCTTGCGGGGCATGGATTTTCTGCAAATTAAACACACGATCTTCTAATTAGCCACCTTAACAACTAAGCTACCACTTCTCTCTTACATGGTTCACAGTGGTATGTACTGAAAAAAACTAAAAACCCTGTTTTACAGTATGTTTGTGGTCTGTACATAAAGGTTCCTACCTGAAGTGGACAAGTTGTGCTCAACAATGCCGACTTTCACCAACTGGAAAAAAAAGCAGAAACAATAACAACAAACATGGATGAAAAATATTCAGTTTTGAAATGAACTGGTAAACAAAAATCAGTCAGTGCTGCACACCAGCTTACCCCAATGAACGGCACAAACTTCTGGCATGAGTCCTCGTCCGGGCTGTGTGGTGAAAAAGTGAGAAAATATTAGAATAATGCAGCTGAATTTTACTGATGCAGTAAAGCAGCTGAGTAAATGTGTACTAAGGTGTCTAGATATGAGGAAACAGATCATGTCAAGGCTGGCTGAGTGACACAGGCATGGCACCACCTCCTGGTGGTGGGTGGTGCTGTGCGGAAGCAGGTGGGTCATGCCATGAAGTCATGAGTGAATGCCAAGATAGCTGATCAGGTGCAAGGCTGTGGACAGCAGTGTGTGGCAGCAGTGTGTGGTTATTTGGCTATCGTCTTAACTGCTGTCTCACCGAACACTAGCTTAAAAGTGACAGGTGGTGAATGCAAAGTCTGTCATTTGCCACAAATACACTGGGTAAAAACTGCTGTCTCACCGAACACTAGCTAAAAAGTGACAGGTGGTGAATACAAAGTCTGTCATTTGCCACAAATACACTGGGTAAAAATAAAAGTGGACACCTTACAAGCAAATAAGTGTGTCTCTTCCAAAACACACGTTAAAGCACACATTTGTAAGGTGTAGCATTGCCTTATTTCCTTACTGGAACCAAGAGACTATTGCACAAAGCCCCTAAGCTTCATAAACACATAAGACCTGACCCCAACCCCACTCAATAGGAAGAACAAATCTTATTTTGGTGCTCCTGATGCTGACAAGCTCGTGCACTTCATCCCATCATGTGAATAAAGTCATTTGACTAAAATACTCAATTATCTGTTTTATTTATCAAAGAAGTTGGGGGTAAAGGGCCATGTTTAGGTGGCAGCTTGGCTGACCTGGGAGTCAAACCTATGATCTTCTGGGCAGAAGTCTATTCATACCACTGAGCTACCACTTCAACAGTGAACATACCAGTGTTTAATTAGTTTTGCCATAAATGATCTTATCACCTAAGCAGGAATTTGTGTTTTCAGAGAACAGGACAGCTGTGTGACATTTATCCGGAGAACTGCCACTCTCCGTTGATGAACCGACAGAGGTCCAGCTTTGAGAGGAAAGTCACCTTCCTGCTGTTTTTTCTTTTTTATCCTCTTCATAAATCGACCATCGTCTCATTGGCTTTCACGTTTTATGAGTTTTAATGCCTCTCTCACTGCATCACTTTCACTCTCTCACTTTCACTTTCTCACACTCTCTGCCCTCCACTGTTTCACTTCCTATATTCTCCTCTTTTTGTATTCTCTTTTATGTGTGCTGATAATTGGCTGTGTGACCTTTCAGCTTATGTGTTTGTCCTTCCCCTGAGGACATACAGACCTGTCCAGACTAGTCATCCAACCCTAAGCCTCATATGCGTGTGTGTCTCTGTGTGGGTGTGTATTTGTGATAGCTTGCTGAATTGATTTTCCTTCTTAGCTTTATTCATAAAAGAATAATCCAGAAGTTCATTGCTGGATTAGTACTGTGGGAGAACCTGCTGAGAGGCAGTTGTTTAGTACTATTTTAATGTAACAGTATAATATATTCTGTCCTACTGTTTTTTTAAATTAGAGATACTTTTAGTTTGCAGACTCTATCTGGTAGACCTCATTTTTCAGAGTGACAAATAACCGCAACACATGCAGCGGATCCAGGGTCAGGAAATAGTAGACCGCTATCCAGATGTGGAATGAGCAAGGTATTTCATTCCTTTCCGTAGCTGCTCCTCAGCTCGGAAACATTCTGCACTCTAGCGCTCTATCAGGGCTGCTCAAACATCTAGCTAGCAGTATTATGCATTTTTTGTTTCATATTCTATTTATCAAGTCTGTACTGTTAAGAAATTTTTGTTGCTATTGTCCTTAGAGCTAATTTGATTTGAACCAATTAAGGGCTTGAAAAATAGCTTCAATATGTACAGAAAAAGTAGTTATAGTTTAATGAACTCAAAACCCACATGGGGCAAATTCAATGTTGTATCCAACTGCAGACTTGTAGATTTTAAAGGTATTTAGCGGAAGGCATCTGCAATTATTAAATTATTAAAATGTAAACAACACAACAGAATGATAAAACTTAATGAGTAATGGACAAAGCACATCAGATGTCTGGGGCTGGTAATGTAAATCAGTACTATGACACAAACCTCTTCTCCATCCTGCTATAAAGTAATCATTAATGATGATGGATTAAATGGTAGCTAGTATCCTTATTCAATTATTTCATGTTTAACTGGAGATGAAGTTTATACGATAGAGAAGTTTTTATATTAATTAACATGGTTGAAACACTCCAGTCCACTCAATTAAAACTGAACCAGTCTAAAAGAAAAAGAAAAGAACAAACAGACACACATTAAAAGTAGCGGCGTGACGTGTCGAGTATGAGTGGGTTAGACACAACAGGGCAAACTGGGAACGTCAAACCCACACAGGATCATGTACCTGATGTAAAAATCAAAATACAAACTCCTTTTCCTTGAGTGCAAACAAAAGACAAAAAGGGAAAGAAACCCAAAGCAGAGCAGTGTTATAAACATGTTTGTTTGAAGTTGTTTAGTAATGTTTCAGAAATGCAAAATAAATCACATACATACAAAATTAAACCAGAAAACATGCTGAAAACATGAAATCATAACATTAAAGTGATTTTTTTTGTACTTTTACTAATAAACTTAATTGACTTAATCTTGGAATATAAATCCACTGATATATATTACAACATAGTTATTTTATAATTTTAATTGGATATAATTATTTATCAAATGCACATTTGCAGAAATACTATAGATCAAAGGGTAATCAGTTTTACAATAAAATTCCTGATATATATAATCTTATTTTTATATTGTAATGTATCGCATATATTAATATATTTTGATAAAAATATCACATAAAAAGATACATATCACAATACATGCGATATGTACAATGAGTCACAATATGTTGCAAAACAAAACATGCCAATACATTGAAATACTTCATCTTCTTCATCAAAAGTCATTCATCTTCTATTCATGCTTATTCCCTTGCATATGGAATCACTATTTAACCTAATTTACAAGTTTTTAGACTGTTGAAGGAAATCTATGTAAGCATGGGGAGAAATTGGAAACTCCACACAGAGGCGGCCGTGCTAACCACTCTGCCATCACACCAATGTTAATTCAAAAATTTAATAAAAAATTTAATGAAATAATAAAAATGAATTTCTAAAACACAACAAAGACGAAGCCATGTTAAATGCCATGTTTGCTTCTGAGACAATGGTGTATGTGGCGACAACTGCTGGAGCAAGTCTTTTGACACACACTAAAGGTTTAAAGAAATATTTTTTAAGAAAAATGACAAATAACAATGTAAATATGTATCGTTACTAGGAGTTAAAATGCTGATACAATACAGTGGAAAAAAGAAATTGTGATAGTTAGCTGTATCCATATTTTTACACATCTACAATTAGACCTAGTTCTAAATAGTTTTGAATATTTTTAGATATTTTTAATAGATAATATTTTTAAGTTTTAGATTTTTCTCTAATGCTATTTTCACACTAAATGGGAATCAACCATGTGCATCAACTTAATTACTATAAATTACTCACTGTAATTTTCGTTATGTTTTTAATTGTAAAATATAATTTTAGGTTGCTTTTTCTGATTGGCTCAGGCAATAGGATAATGTGAAATTTTAGTTCAGGTTTAATGCACAGAAGATGCATTTGAGGTGTAGGTCGCAGTTAGAAGGAAAACGATGCCTCTGTTTGCATCTTTGCATTTGCATTGTATTTAATATATGTAATTTTTTTTTATTAGTTCGGTACTGCTGTTTTCCTTGAGTCAATAAAAGAAGAAAACATTCATGTAAATATTGTTTTATGTAAAATATAAGCTAAAAATCCGTTCTGCATATCAGTTATTGAATAAAATTTTTAAATAAACATGCGATCAATCAGTATCTATTCAATATCATATCTAATACACACACATGGACGTACCTTTTCTGTTTGTAAGTGAGCATGGCTTCAGAGATGGGAAAGTGATGAGACGTGTTTGCTCCTGCCAAATACTGAGACACTCGGCCGGCTACATCAATGTTGTCTGTACAGGTAGAAAGCAAATATTTGTGATTTCCAATCGCCCAAACACTGCTACTAACTACTGTACATACTATTAATACCTAAATAATTCACTATTAGACTCTTTAAACAGCAATGCGCCATACATCATTTGTTTCTTGCGCATAATTCAACATATGCAGAACTTCCTGGTTCCATTATCAATCCAATGATGTTTGCATGTCCGCTTGAGCAGATTGGAAAAATCTACAATCCAAACAATCTTTTAATCAGATTCAATTCATTCCGATTAACATGTTTACATGCCACTTTTTAATCTGATTATGTTTATAATATCTAAAGTTTATTAATGAGTTGTGTTTATGAATCAAAAGTCTTACTGTACATACTATCAATACCTAAACAAGTCTCCTATTACACTCTACTATATACGGTATGTCACAGAAGTGAGTACACCCCATTACATTTCTTGTGAATATTTATTATATCTTTTTATTCAAAAATCTATAGAAATAATATTCTGCTGCGATGTAAAGTAGTGAATATAAATTTGTGTACCAGTGTAAATTCACTGTGAAATCAAATAGAAATCGACACAAAGCCACTAAAGTCCAAAACGCCAGACAACAAATGTGAGTACACTGCAAAAAATTCCAAGTTGGGCCCAAAATGTCAATATTTTTGTATGGCCACCATTATTTTCCAGCACTGCCAGAACACCAGAGCTTCACAGGTTGCCACTGAAATCCTCTTCCACTGTTCCAATGTTAATCTTTTCATTTGAGAATGCCCCACAGATGCTCAATAGGGTTTAGGTCTGGAGACATGCTTGGACAGTCAATCAACTTTACCCTTAGCTTCTTTAGCCCGCTTGTTCTTGTGTATCATCTTTAGAAGAGGCTTCTTTTTGGGACGACAGCCATGCAGACCAATTTATTGTAGTGTGCGCATGAGCACTCGCCTTCTTTTGGTCGACCATGACACAGACTGTTCAGAGAGTTCTTTGCCATGGGGTGCCATGTTGAACTTCCATTGACCAGTATGAGACTTTGAGAGCAATTACACCAAATTTAACACACCTGGCCCCCATTCACACCTGAGACCTTGTACAGGGAGAGATAATTGCTACTTGGACCCAATTTGAAAATGTCCTGTTAGGGGTGTACTCACTTTTGTTGCCAGGGGTTTAGACATTAATGGCTGTGTGTTGAGTTTTTCTGATGGAACAGCAGATTTTCACTGCTACACAAGCTTTATGTTGACTACTTTACATTGTAGCAGAGTTTATATTAATAAATATTTACACAAAATCCAAAGTATGTACGCACTTTTGTCACATACTGTGATTATCAGCAGTTAATGAATAATAATGTACTTCACAATGAAAAAAAAATAAAGGCTGCCATAATCAGCCATAATATTAAAACGTAGTAACGTTTTATTCAGATGGCTTAACGATGTTCGTTGGTTACTTAATGGCGGTTTTAGGATCTCAAAAATTCTACAGAATTTAAAACAAATCAAACAGTAATAATTGTAAGTATTTTGCTGAAACCTGATGTTGGGGCTTCTAGCCTCCCAAATACATCTCTCCAACCAGCATCCAGGAAAATGCTGCTGAACTTATTATCAAAAGACGAGATGTACTTCGCCACAGGATGGCAGCCTGAAGAATAGAGTTATCAAAAACCTCAATATGATTAAATACACAACAATTTGTGATTTGAATTAAGATCTGTGGAGGGGTCGACTTACCGACTGGAATGACCAGGAAGCGGATATAACTTAGCCAATCAGGTGTCTTGTTAGCAAGCTGCTCCACAAAACACCGCAGCACAGTGCTCAGGTAACTTTGGTCTCCCGCCACGGCCACCTTAATGGTAGGTGGCGTCTGTGCATTGCAGTTACAACTGAGAAGAGATGGATTTCTTATAAAAATACAGATCCCTATCTCTTATCCAATAGGTATTAAGATATGAAGTGGCCTTCGATGCGAGCTCTATTTTATATATAACGGCTGCTAAGACAGTCAGGAGCTCAGTGTAAACCAATGCTAAGTTTTGTGGCAAACTGACACTTACAATCTTTGGATCCTGGTAACGACAGTGTTAAAGGCTGCCTGCACATCAGCAGCTGAGATGGTAGAGACGATGGGCTGCTTGTGCTCGAGGAGAATTTCATTTAGGTACTATAAAAGAGAGAGAGAAGGAAAAAGTGGGAGAGAATATAAGAATATGAAATCTAATAAAACAAAGATAATGGAAAAATCCTTCAGCTGCAAATAGACACCAAATGCTACTTTGGTTTTTATAAAATGTTCTCCTAAATCATTGCTTTATTTGATTTTTTAGTTTTATAAATGTGATTTATTATTATAATCTGGTTTTAAGTCTTCTTCTAAAGTCTTAGAAGCCCTTCATATAGCCTGTCCTTTGGAATATAAATCCAGAATTATATCTTAGAATTATATCTTAGTGGCATAGTGGTTAGCATGACAACAAGAAGGTCCTAGGTTTGAATGCCGGGCTTGGGTCTTTCTGTACATGAGTTTGCATGTTCTCCCTGCGCTTGTGTAGGATTCCTCCGAGTACTCCACATTCAAAAACAGACATTTGGTTGATGCATTAGGTTGATTGGTGACGCTAAATTGGCCATAGGAGTAAGTGTTAATGTTTGTGGTTTTGTGTGTGTGTGTGTGGTCCTGCGATGGACTGGCGACCTGTCCAGGGTGTACCCC
>JAOTQW010000004.1:9243124-9255016 GCA_026260075.1 Sisor rabdophorus | reverse complement strand
TGTGGCCCTGCAATGGACTGGTGACCTGTCCGGGGTGTACCCCTGCCTCTCGCCCTATGTGCTCTGGGATAGGCTCCAACAGCCCCTGTGACCCTGGGCTAGGGAATAAGCGGGTTGAAAGATGAATGGATGAATGAATAACCAAGTACAGAAAATCTTTACTGTTTGATTACTATATAAACATTCTTGACTATGGTCTACTCACCCGAGTTATAGAGGTAGTTCGGATCATTTTACGTCGTGTTTTCTTTGGCTTTCGCTGGACATCGTCGTCCTCATCATACAGGTCCTGTAACAGATGATGGACACATTTGACAGCAAGAAGATCATCAATTTTAGCAGGACATGTATATAAAACAAATAGGAACATATAGGAACATCCACAGATGAGGTAGCTCTGGTGATGTAGCTACAAGGCCACAGGGCGTATCAAAAAGGTCACATCAACAGATGGCAGCACAAGGTTTCCTGCAAAAAGTCTTTGGACTTATGTGTTTATTTGACCTTTAGCTAAAAATGTACTTTGATGCATGTCATTGAATGAAAACATTATTATTTCCTTCAAGGAAGTATCATAATAACATTTCTTGAGATTCCTATGCCAACCAGCTCTTACTTGGGTCTGACCAGCATCATCACTAGCCTCCTGCTCTGACGAGTAACTGTCATCATCGTCCTCTGAATAATTATCCATATCTGGAGATCGGTCTGAAAGGAAAGCATTAGAACTAGCATGAGAAAACTTTCTCTTTACAGCCTTTTAGCTCGAAAGCATTAATCAACAACATATCCGTGTAGCCAAACCCTAAACTCAATTGTATTTCTTCTCTCCTGCAAAGAGATCTTTATTGTTAACAATGCATGCCATGGGTAAGATGATTTCGCAGTGCTTTTAATGCATTACAGCTGGTTTCGTTCTTCGGAGTGTGGGAAAGCTGTCGGAATGCCGCTGGCTGAAGGATAGGAAGACCTTTGAGAGGGGCCCCTCAGCTGCCTTAATGTGAACTTACTATAAATGCTCCAATAAGCTCATTGTTTATGTAATGTTGTAACAGACTACAATGACATTGTGTAAAACAGACACTAATGGAACAGCTGATCAAAAGTAAAATGGCCAACCAGCTTTCCAACAGGTTCAGAACCCTGTCTGACGTCTAAACTAGTTCAACCGTTTGAGTAGCTATTTAGAAGATTTTTACGGTAATAACGTTTATTAATGTAATACACATGTTTACAATAGAGAATTTGTATGTCAACAATATCAGTCCGTGTGACTGTATCCCAAAATCCTGCATTAGGCCAAAATCCCTTTCGAGTCATGTCATTACATGTGTCTTGACTGCTAGGAGTTTATATTACACCATCCTGTGCTTGCAATTTTACCAATTTGAGTAATTTTCTGGAATTAAAAAGTTTGTTTTCCCCAAGGGTTTATTAGATATTGTGAAATAATAGCAGGTTTTTACTTGCCATCGTGGTAAGTATTAATCAATTGAACGATTTTATCTAGTAAAATTTAGATTAGGGCAGCCCAGTGGCTTAGTGGTTAGCACAAGTCTGATTCTGGTGCAGGGGCCTTTCTGTGTGGAGGGCAAGTTTTCTCTGTGATTGTGTAGGGTTACTCTGGGTACTTTGGTTTCTTCCCACAGTCCAAAAACATGCACATTAAGTGATTCTAAATTTGAAGTGAATGTGATTGTGTGTGTGTGCGTGTGTGTGTGTGGCCCTGTGATGGACTGGCCACCTGTCCAGGGTGTACCCGTCCTGCTTCTTAGAGAGATGAAATAAGCTCCAGCAGATCCCCATGATTCAGAATATGGTAATAAGCGGGTATAGAAGATAAATGATTGAATGAATGAATATCTATTTAGATTCTGAATTTACACTGTCCTTTTAAGCTGCTAATGCTGATGCCTTTAATTTCAAAAGTAATGGCACTGTTGCGTAGTTATTATGTTAGTTTTCCAAGATTTCGGTCTCACCTGAAGCTTTCACCTTTGTCCCTGGCTGCCCGCTGCCATCCTCATGATCAATGGGCTGACTGGATAAAGAATAAACACTTAACTCTGCCGCACGTACGGGGGCTTCCTTCACGTTGCTATGGAGACCCAGAATCTGTCCTCCATCTGTCGGGTGCTGCATCACCTAGTGAGACAAGCGAGCGGTTGCATGAAATATACACACACTCTTGAAACATGCTTCCACAGGTAGACCAAAATATCTCCAGTACAAGGTAACCAAGTCCAATTTCCTCTGATTCTCTTTTTAGCTGTCAGTCACAGCCATAGCTCTTTGTTTTCCCAGGTGGCCATGTGCAGGAAAATAACAGCCACTTCATCATTTAGATGTGAATATTTCGCATTCAGAACTTGCAGAGACTCGACTGCAAAAACTAATTGCAGGTATCTGAGGAAATGGCAGGAGGCGTCAGAGATGGTGTGAGTGTGCCCCCGCTCTCACATGATAGTGCACACATACACACACACATTCTAAATGCCAGGTTGGTGTAGTGAAGTGAAATCAGTGGGGGCAGCACTACACATTATTAACCCAAGAAGAAAACCTCAGGAGACGGCGCTTGCAAAATGGTGTCAAACTAACGAAAGAAAAAGCCTTTCTGTTTTATAGATTGAGGCTCGAAAATTGCCCTCTGTTTTTGCTGACCCCTGCGAATTCACCAAATATGCTAATCTCAAATTAAATAGTAAAAGCACTGAGTTGTTGATTAGAAGACCAAAAAAACATGGCTTCAAGCCACACCACCAGTTAACTGCTCTGTGACCCCAACCTTGGGATATGCAAATAAAAAAATGCCACTGTGCTGTAGACTTTATGTGACCAAAACAAGGACATTTAAATTAGTTTACTTTTTTGGGATGTATTATAGGTACTCATTTTATGTACCTCTTAAATTTTTTTGCATTCTACAATGCATGAGTTGCCATCATTCATTTGGTGGTATTCCTACAAGGCTAAGCAACTCTTTGTAGACAACTCAAATGCTAACTCAAAAGCTGTCAGTTTTATCTGTTCAGTGCAGGTCTTATAAGTCCTTCAAAACAAAATTCAGCATGAACATTTGTGGGGAGTGTAGGTAGATTGCAATTTATTGATGTAATACCTGCATAAGCTAAAGAATTTTATTAGCTGGATCTTATAAAAAAAATTATTGATATAAAGCTATAAAGTTTAAGTATTATACTATATAGTATTACTCATATATCACATGCTTATTGCACATATATTAGAAGGATGACTTGAGTCTTGAGTCGTGTGAGTTCCAGCTGTACGAACATTTCTAACAGTGTGTTAGCTTGATGGTATTTTTAGTCCCTCACTTGCTGTACTAGCATAAGGCTATATCTAAATAAAGATTGTTACTGGGGAGTCATAAAAAGTAAGAGTGCCAACCAAACAACAATATAAATGTACACATTTCTCTGTTTTTATTCCCACCTCGGCCATATTGATTACGCCCACAGCGAGTGTTTTGTAGCCCAGGATAGTCCGGTTCTTATAGCGTTTTCTCCTCTGGAGCATGATCTGCAAGCGGTTAACATCTCTCTTTAGGAAGTGGGGATACTGTGGGAAAAAAACAAGTTGAAAAAACAAATTAGGAGAGGAGTCTGTGAGAGAAGGAGGCAAGATTGAAGAACATCATTCTAGTTTGAACTGCTGAAGAGGTCTGTGTACACCTGATCTTTAAAGTAATATTCCTATTATTATGTAGCTAGTCCGAAGGCAGACACAGAGAAATTCCAGTCAGCCAGCCTCGAGATCTGATTGTCAACAATCAAGTTTAGATACAGCTTTAAATTTCTTTTTTCGGCTCACAGGAGCACTTCTGTTTTTTCTTTTACTGAAACTCAAGTGTGGTAGAAGTTTAATGTGTTGTCTATTCCATCCTCCTGCTTTCCATAAAGCGTGTTACTTGAATGAAAAGTATTTTAATAACCCTTACCTTCCTGTCAACCTATGTTCCTCCAACCTTTCCTGCCCAACCCACTGCCATACAACTCACTGGATTATGTTTTATGTTTTTCACACTGGTCTGTGTTAATTCTGGCAATTTCTGTGCAAGGATATACCAGTTATTTAACAGTTTATAACACAGTCACACCAACCTGTCTGACATCCACTAGCTAATCATCTTGATAATGTGGGATGGCTGGCATCCACCAGCTTTTTTATTTAGTTTAAATGTAATAGTTGGAGTTTTAATTTTAGCGCTGAAAGTTAATTCGTTTCGAATAAATAGCATCTCTTAGTGTTAAAATACTTTTTACTACCAAAGTGATGAGCTATTTTGAAAACTTTCTAACTTGGTTTGTATCTTTGTCCATGCCTGAAAATATGAATGATACATTGTGGACAACCAAAGAACATGCCTATAATTTTTTTTCAATCATTTATTCATTCATTCACCCATTTTCTATAACTACTTATTGCCTAATAATAAAATGGGAGTCTGCTGGAGCCTATCCGTGAGCACTTTGGGTGAGAGGAGTGGTATATCCTGAAAATGATGCCAGTCTATTGCAGGGCCAACACACACTCCCATTAAATTCTATGGGCAATTAAGAATTGTTACAAAATTGTCTTGGCACAATACTGCCTAGGATTGCATGTATATGCTGAAAAATGTACATTTTCATCCACTGGAACTAGGAGGAAGAAGATCCCAGGTTTGATTTCCAGGCTCCAGCAGATCCCTGTGACTCTGATTTAGGGAATGAGCAGGTATAGATGAATGAATAAATAAATGAATAGATGGAACTGGGATACCCTAACACTGTTCCAGCATGACAATGGCACTTTATGACATTCTCCATGAAAAGCCAATGGAAAGACTCAGCACTTTCTGTGCAGAGTTTGCATGTTCTCCCCACGCTTGTTCTCCGGGTACTCGGTCAGTCCACAGTCCAAAAAGATGCGCATTAGGTTGATTGGTGATACTAAATTGCCCATAGGAGTGAGTGTAAGTGCGTGTGGTTGTGTGTGTGTGGCCCTGCGATGGTCTGGCGACCTGTCCAGGGTGTACCCGTGTCTCTTGTCCGAGTTTGGGAATCATTGAATGAATAAATGAATTAATTAATGAATGAATGAAGTTAAGTGTTCTGCAAACTGTTGACACCCTCAATTGAAAAACATGTATAGTAATGGTATAGAAGATGTTCAATTGATGTCCACAGCAACAACAAGAAAAAGTATTAAGCTTAGTGTTAATTTCCAAATAAAATCCCAGGACTGAGATAAATTGAGGGAGATATAGTGGGATGGGACTGGAAAAAAACAAGACAAAATTTAACTTAGGTTGAAGTCAGCACCTTAAACCACAAACACCACGGAACCGGCACTCATGCACTGTTTTGACCCGGGTTCGATTCTGCCTTTCCGGTCTCATTCCCTTATCTCTTACCTATTTCATCTCAGTCCTTCTTATCAAATGCTCAAAAATCTTTAAAAAAGAAATCTAATAAATTCTACAAAATCTTAGTACCTGTAGAGAGAAGGTGAGCTCCAGGTCTGTCTCCATCAGGCCACTGGGAGGGAGCATGTACTCATTGGACCTTAAAATACGTTTGGACCCCTGAGGACACAGAGGAAAAAGTTACATTTTATAAAGTTTTTGCAACTTAAACCAAATGTTTCGATTATAGAACAAACTTAGGGAGGCTGCTGGACCACTGAGCATAACCCTCAACTGTTTAGCCCATCAATCTTAACAAACAAAAACTGATTTGTTTAATCATTAGAAATATTAACAACTAAGAAAACAGAAAAGCCTGGTATAATCCGATCCAATTCTAAAGAAACTTATATGCAATAAAAAACCCACAGCTTCTGTGAAATCTGTCCATAAGTCATTATTGAAGTGAAGTGATAAAAGCACACCGATCTACCAAAGGCTGGGAATAAAATAAGTAAATACGCAAACGTTTTCCAGCTGAAGAACTGTAAAAAAAAAAAAAAAGCTTTTCGCTGCTGAGCTTTCTATGTCTCCAGTGGTCGAACCACCAGCTGCTTTGGCATCTGTGTTATCCAACAGCTGCCAATAAGCCCTGCCAAAAATACAGAAGTAACTAATTACATTTACATGTATAGCCTATTCATATCAGATTAAATTGTATATATATATATTGCCAAACGATCCATATGTGGTTCTGCTCCAGAATGTTGCTACACATATGGAAGGACACAGTTGTCTAGAATGTTTCTGTATATTGTAGCATTACATTATTTCTTCACATGAACTAAAAGAATCCAATGCTGTTCCAGCATGACGCATGATAATGACCATGAGCACAAAGCCCCTAGGCTCCATTACTACATGGTGTGTTATTATTAGAATTGAACAAAATAAAACACAGTCTTCGGGTTCGGCACAAAGCTGAACACCCTGCTGAACACCTTTTGAACTAGAATGCAGACTACACCCCAGACCTCCTTACCTGACATTAGTGTCTGATCTCACTAATACTGTTGAAGCTGAATAAAGATCTCACATTCAACAATTACAATGGAGAGAAAAGTTCTCAAGAGAAGAGTGGAGCTTAATCAAATAGCAAAATGGGAATAAATCTGGAACAAGATGTTTGAAATCACATGTGTTTGTGATGCTCAGATGACCACGAACGTTTGGAAATATAATGTAACTAAAGCTTAGAATTATGTAAAAGTTTTAGATATATATATTTATTTTGTATATATTCACCCGGTGTGAGAGTTTAGTGAAGTCAGAGTGGGGTATAGTACATTCATGACTTCTCAGATTGCATTTTGGGATTGATGTTCCTGGAATCTGTTGGAGCCTTTCAGGTCAGGGTTTTAAATTTTTCCTTTGCAAAAGGGACAACCTTTGTTTTTACATTCCAGACGTCTTTAACGTTTCTATTTCAGACCTTAAGTATTTCCAGTATTTTAGTATTTCTTTTATTTTCTTTTCCTTATCTTTTATTACTGTGTCTGCTTTGTTTGTCTTTGCTTGTTTATTTGTCTTGCTCTGGGGGTTTCACAGAAGCTTAGTGCTTTCCAGTCAAGACTGAGGAGAATTCAGCTAATATTCCCTAAAGAGAAAGACATATACCATCAGTTTGTTGTTTTTACTTATTTCTTTTCTGTCAACATTTTGTTCAAATTGATAGTTCTGTGCTTAATTAGTTATCATAGATACTTACTTGCCTACTTTCCTTTTTTTTTTTTGCTTTGAATGTGCTAAATCGTCTTTCATTTCTGGTGATGCTCTAATCATTAGTTTTGTGCAGACAATGTTGAGACTTTATCATATCTGCTGTCTGTTGATGGTACATGTACTTTGCAATGATACCTACCTAGTTACGATGTTATCAACAATTCCTATTTTTAACATTCCTATCCTGTTGAAGCACATAAGGTATTCCAAGACACTTTTAAAAGTGGATTTCATGGTTCCTAACACCCCCCCCCCTTACAGTTGGCATGTACATTAGAGGCTTTTGTTGAAGTTGGAGCTATTCTTTGTTTTATGTTTTGTACGTCACTCTGGATAAAAGTGTCTGCTAAATGCTGTAAATGTAAATGTACAAAGACCAGAAATACCTTAAACGGCTGTTGCTCTTACCAAAAATAAGAGATCACTGACACAATAAATCCTTTGGCCAAACATTTTAACTCTCTCAGATGGGAATTGGTAGTGCAGTGGTTAAGTTGTTGTCCCACTGATGAGAGGATCAAGAGTTTTATACCAGGCACAACCAACCAGCCACTGCTGGGCTCCTGGTCAAGACCTTTCACAGCCAACTGCTCAGTTGAAAAAAAGGCATCTGCCAAGTGCCAGAAATGTAAATGTAAATGATCCATGGGTGCTGCATCCCTGACCACAAGCCGGAATGTGCAAAGCTTTTTTCACTGTGTTATTTTTGTATCCGTGACATTACACTTTTGGCAGGGATTGAATAAACAACTCCAAAAAAGATCCATGAAAAGTAATAGCTGACCAAAATGAATCCTTCAGGGACTGTAATTCTACTAAGTATCTGTTAATGCATTTTCAATGCCAGTACTGCAACAGTACAGAGGAAAATGTTAAAGGACCATTCCGGTTACTTTAAACAAACATATTTTTTAAGCTGTGGAAAATAAGCAGAATTGCCAAAGTAGGCTCATAAAAATGTGTGAATAATATAGTTCCTGAATTTACATGATCAGCCATAGTTTTGTTTCCTTTAATGACATTCCAGGACTGCAGGGATTCCAGATGTTGACTCTCTGATACAAGTCATACAAACAATGTCCTGTCCTGATTGACCTTTGATGGAAAAAAGGGAGCCTTGACCTTTAAACAAGACACAATAAAAATTTAGTACTCTGTATTTGCAGCTACTGTATTATCAAAATATAGACTTTGTGTGAGTCAGCAAAATATGTTAGGTCTAAAGTTAATACAACAAAGGCAGGAAAGGATTAAAGCTGATAAAAAACAGCTTGGTCTTCATAATAAGCTCCCATCTAGTTTCCATTTCCTTCCAAGACAGTCTTTGGAAACAACACAATGGATTGATCCAGTCTTCATGAAGCAGAAAGCAAGGTGAGAAAAGAAGTGCCAGACAGAGAAAAGGGAGAGTGGATAAGGACTTGACGAATATTTGCAGCAAAATATACACATGTCCACAACGGACGTGAATAAAAGGAAAGTTTTAGCAGCTTATGTCTCCAAGCAAAAGTAAAGATAAAGCGGATGAGAGTTCATCTGCGTCATTGGCAAAAATACAGCCTACTCTAAAAGTTTTACATTTTCACATCCATCTGGTCTATGGTTTTGTCGTAGAAAGCAAAAACTGATTTGGTCCACACCGAGGGGAATCATTAGAGAAAGCAATACAAGATATTCTTAGTCAGTCCGATAAAAAAGTCACTTTTTAAAAATGTTTTCGCAAGCAAACTTCCTTCTCTGTGGTAGATAAAGTGTTTGGAAAGCTTTACTTCCATCTCATGCATGACCTCCGTTGAACTTCTGCAGAATCCTCTTATGCGCGGTAATTATATACTTTGCAACAAATAACAGTCAATTAGGACAAAAGCACCAAATAACGGTTGAGAAATAGCTCTCATTTTTTATATAAAAATAGCCTAATATAATATTTTTTATTTCCGACTGTGAATTACTCCATATGTTCTTGAAATTATGTTAGAAATAAAAACTAAAAACATAAGGATTCATGGCATTACAGTAAAAAAAATTAATAACAGTGACGCCATACAAGCCAAAATGAGTTACTGTTACCACCCCAGAGTTTACCCTTTTCCTATGCGATCCTTTATTCAAATACTTACTGCAAAGTTCCGAAATGACTGGAAATAGAATGATAAGTACTGTGATAAGAAATCACAATTAATCTTATCCAAAAACGATCATGTATCAGCTGGCTGCGAATTATTAAAACTTGATACAATCTTTATAGCAGCATCTTTATAACTTTATATTTCACTCTGGTGTCAATGTTCAGTGTCACACATTTCATAAGGGTCAGTAAATAGGGTTGAAAAATGGTCTACAGAATGTTATTAGATCTCATGGTAATTATATATATTTTAATATATTTAGCTGGGTTTACATTTGGACATCTGGAGGTACAGCAGTCAACAACCCTCGCTATATTAGATGAACAAAAGAGGAACAGAAGCAGTGACGCTGAGTGTGTTTTTAGCTGACACAGGATTGACTTGTTTATCATTTGATCTTAAGATATAAAAATTTATTCTAGGGATCCGAATTTTGAGCCAGAATAAAATGAAAGGCAGCGGCAGAGTATAAGTTATTCATCTTTTTTAAGCTTGCTTTCCTGATGAGCACATCAGTTCTGCGATCATCTGAAACTGGAGCTGAATTTAAATTGTTAGAACACATGACCCATGAATGACCCTAATTATTGGGTTCAGGTTTAGTATTCTCCCCTCAAACAGAATAACAGGCTGCTTGTGTAAGAACTGCACACACACACACGCACATACACGCACAGACACACACACAGATACACACATACTTAAGGTAACCTTTAAAGAATGTTGAGGGCCTCCTAGTGCTTCTGAAGTAATCCTCTCATCATATCCCAGCATGCATCATTTCAGCTCCCACCCCTCTCGCTCCACTGTTTCTGCTGAACAAGCTGTCACCCTGGCAACAGCTACCAGTTTCTACAGAGCCGGGTGTGAAGAGCTTGTGTGGATAAATACAAAAAGACCAAAAAAAGACACAAACTCATTTTGTCATACCTGAATCTTGACAGCGATGACCACAGAGTTTAGTTCGCGGTCCAGCTCCTTCAAAACAATCAGCTTCTTCAGGGTGAGGCTGCATAGCCTGGGAGAGGAGAAAAGAAAGAAAGGAGGAGGAGGAGGAGGGGAACAAAAGAAAATGGGAGGGGGAAAGGATACTCATTACTTGTTTTTTGACAACTACCAACACCTGAGACCACAGATTAATTTTCTAAAAATGTTTTCCTTATTTTCAAGCGGTAACTTGAAGGACTTTCATTTTATTGTCATGCTTTATATCTTTCTATTTCTTCATTATTTTTTCATATACATTTACATTTACAGCATTTGGCAGACGCCCTTATCCAGAGCGACTTGCAATTGGGGGTTAAGGAACCCACAGTGGTGGCTTGGTGGTGCTGGGAATCGAAACCCAGTCTTTCTGGTATCAGTCCAACACCTTAACTTATAGGCCACCCCTTTAAATATTATTTAATTGTTTATTTAATTATTTATTTAACTTAACTACAACTAACATTTTGGTCAGGACCAATTAGGTCAAAAACAGATCACATGCGCCATGAAGAGCCTAGACAGGAAAACAGCAGCAACCTGTTTTAGATTCGCCAATCGAGTGCTTAGAGCCCAATGAGCTGATATCAAATAGCGTTGGGTTGCTTTTTATTCCAATCAGCTGTTCAGAATTCTTAATATATAGCATTCACTGTTTTACTATTAACAGCACAAAACAATGTGTTATCATTTTTCATATTGCACTATGACCATTGACACCTGACCATCAGGTGCTGAAAATCAAACACCTTAGGTCCAACACCTTAAAAATCAAGCAACCCATTTTCAAATTAATCTGTTGTAAAGGTTGTGAAGTGTGGAGTTATAGTATACATACAGGTTGTATATATAAATAATTAACATTATAAATATTATAAAACAGCTTTTAAATGTGAAATGGCATGATGAATGAAATCAAATGAATAATAAATAGGCAAACAGAATCAATCAATCAAACAAATCAAATAATTCTGTACCAAACAAGCACAAAATTTAAATATATGTTTGTGGTTCATTTATTTATTCATCGCTTACTCCTTACTTCAGGGACATGGGAGCCTATCCCAGGACCTTCTTGTTGTGAGGCGACTGTGCTAACCACTACGCCACTGCGCCGCCCTCATACAAGAATTACTTTGTTAAAAATATTTCACACTGTGCAGATATTTTTTGTGCCAATTTCCTGCACCTCCCGAATCTAATCAATCAATCTAATCAAACACGTACAGAATAGATTTTGTAAATACTAATCTACACAACGTGGACAGCAAGTCTAAAACATTTTGCACACTCACACAGTAAACAATAGTTCCTCTGGTACATGCCCTTATTTCGTAACACAAATCCCACACAACACTCATCATTTGTCATGTTCAGAGTAGACGAGACAATCCCTTAGTTGGAAGGCGCACCTCGATATGATGAGCTCAGTGACTCAGCAGTCACTGTAGCATTTACACATGTGTTTTTGTGTCTGTGGTTAGTGAGTTACAGATGTTTCTAGATTTCCAGTTGAGATATTGAGCAACTCTGGGCGGCGCGGTGGTGCAGTGGTTAGCACCGTTGCCTCACAGCAAGAAGGTCCTG
>JAOTQW010000004.1:9166401-9186266 GCA_026260075.1 Sisor rabdophorus | reverse complement strand
ATGGCACAGGCTGCATCTGTCCGTCTGCACTCACATGGAACGAGTAGGCACTGCAAAAAAAGGGGAAACATGATGTCATCATAATATGCTCTAGGGAAAAAAGTTTGCTGTTTAGGACAAAACATGACTGAAATGCAACTCAATTGTTACATAGTTTTAGTTAAACTACAAACAACTTTGCAATCTATAATCAGTGGCAGAATTTCTAAAAAATATTACAAATAATAATCTAAGATTGTCTGGCACTTTTCTCTGGAAGCTGCTGCATCTATTGAGTCCAAAAAGCTTTTGGGAAAAAGTTTAAAAGAAGTTTAACAGCATTCATTTCACAGTTTACCTGCACTTTAACGTGAGTGAAAATAGAAGAAGTGTGTTAGTTAACAGTGTTTAAAACACACTGCGTATTTGCATTCATGTCAGAGAATTAATTGAACATTTATTAGCAGTGCAGATATGCTGTTTAAGTCCAGTCAGTGTTAGAGACAGAACATTAATAAATATTCCTAGAAATATATGACTGGGCTGATAGTATTTCACTCTTCTCAATTTTCACACATTTGAGAATATATTTGAGAATACCTCGTGGGGATTTGTTCAGGTATTAACAAAAATTTTATTAGATACTAATCATGGGTAAGAAGGTCTGAAGTGCAGACAATGTTCCAGTTCATCTCAAAGTCAGGGTCTTTGTCCAGAACAGTTGAGTTATTTCATTTCAGTCAACACCTTGTGTTCATGGAGCTCAAGGGATTTGTGCACAGGGGCGTTGTCATGCTAAAACAGTGCTTCGGCCTTTAAATACTATAATGTGAGAACAGTTTAGACACGGTCATAGGTGTGCTAACTAAACATGGAGATGCAAAATGGTATGTATGTATGTATGTATACATGTGTGTGTGTGTGTGTGTGTGTTACAATGCTGTTATTGGAATATAATATATATACTTTTAATAACTGAAGAACTGATACTACTAAATCCCTAACCTAAAAGTATTAAACAAAAAACATTTACTAGACCCAGCCTACTGTTCATGCCTAATCACAAAACATAGTAGAACCTGATACACTCATCATAACAATACATTAACAAGAGTGGCAGCAAGTATAAACACAGAATTTTGGAAACATACCTAGATATACAAATAAATAGACACACACATACAGTAATATCAGTTGTTATTATAAGTTGCCTTATTGATGTGGGGATGTGCAATGTGAAAAAAGCTGTACAAATCAGTCTGACCTGACAGTCAGCAGTGGCAGACTGGTGATGCTGGAAATTGAACCAAAGTCTTTTGTCCAGCTCCCCTAATTACAGTACTACCACTTCCTACACCCACAACTTCATTGTTTATTTTCTTGATCAGAAGATGTTGGGTACTGCGTGCTTGCTATTCTGCTGTAATAAATCTGAACTGAACAGATATTAGAGTTAGATGCTATCTCAGCTGATTGTCGCACAGTGACCTGCATTTGAGCGATTTGATCTTTCCTTAACAAAGACTCTATGGAGAAATGACCAGAAAATTTGAGCCTTTGCAATCTTTAGTGCTCAGGATAGAGCCTTGTGAGTGATTAGGGTAAGGTGATGAAGCTCAACTGATTAGCCTGGCAAACTGGTGAAGTTCCTTCGGTCGCCTGGCATCTTATAGCTGTGAGGAATCAGCATTTTGAAGAAGTTGTTACAGTCCAAATAAAATATATAGTATTAAATCCTAAAATTATGATTGTTACCGGAAGAATCTTTAAACTGTTCGTTGCAGTATTAATTCCTAACATTACACATAACAAAAAACTTTATCTTGTTGTGAGATCCTAGCTGGTGAAATGTTGATTTCTGAAAGCCCCTTGATGGAAGTAATTATATTAAAATAAACCTCTGACTACAAATTTAAAATTATATATTTATTATATTTACATTTGTTACATAATCATTATATATTTCTCGTGAGCAGATTTTGTCAAACGGTTCAATAAAGTTGTATCTTGTCTTGTCCTGTCTTATCTCATCCTACCCTATTTCATCATATCCTCCCATCCCAGTCCCATTAAATCATGTCCTGTCCTATATCCTATATCCTATCATATAACCTATCCTATATCCTATCCAATATCCTATATCCCAATATCCTATATCATATCCTATCCTATATCCTATCTTATATCCTATCCTATATCCTATATTCTATCCTATATCCTATCCAAAAACCCATATCCTATCCTATATCCTACCCTTTATCCTATATCCTATGCTCTATCCTATATCCTATATAATAAATTATATATACTGTTGGATACTCACAAATATGTAAGCTTTTAACATGAAACAGTTTGTTCTTAAATTTTGCAGCACTAAAAAAATTACATGATTTATCCGTGGCCCACTCTGGGCTTTCTTTTTAAACGAAGATTGTTTAAAACACCTGATGTTGAAATACTAAAAAAGGGCCAAATATACTAGACACACGGACAACACAATCTCTTGCCCATTCACGTGCCCAGAAAATGGATTTACTAATAAATCGCAAATAATATTAGTCATATAGCCAAATAAAATTTACATTCTTTTTTCCCCAACCATAATACATTATGTCTTATGAGCTCGGGTGTTTTTGCACAGACATTGTAAGTTTTTTAGGTCAGGCAGCGGTTTAAAGAAGACATACTTATAAGTCCTTGTTAGTTGTCCAAAAACTTTTGGCCATACAAGTATGTGTTGTCGAAAAGGGCGGTTATATGTAACAGAATTAACAGAGAAAAAAACAGAGCAGAACATATAGGGTATAATTTTATTTGAAGCCTGATTTTAGGAAAAATAACATTCCACTGATCAGATGGTAATAAACACACGGCGGATGTAAACATCAATATAATCGAATAAGAATGAGTTATCTTATTAATCTATACAATAAACATCAGACTTAAAGATAGAATTCATGGCACAAAGAAGCCATGATATAAGATGGAGGTTACATAACCCAAAGACTCCACAGGGCCACATCAGTGTAAAGAATGATTAACAAATGAAGGTGGACTTGTGTGCTTAATTCTGTAATTAAATCGAGTGGAAC
This sequence comes from Sisor rabdophorus, assembly GCA_026260075.1. Taxonomy (NCBI): domain Eukaryota; kingdom Metazoa; phylum Chordata; class Actinopteri; order Siluriformes; family Sisoridae; genus Sisor; species Sisor rabdophorus. The sequence continues at coordinate 9,183,195 of JAOTQW010000004.1, read as the reverse complement.
ACATTTTGTACCATGTGATGTGTTTAGCAAATTTCACCCAATTCTGTGTACTATGTAGCCATGTAAATCAGCCATTTAGAATTTCAGCACTATCAAGACATTATGCAAGTGCTGAAAAAATCTGAACAAAGGATCTGCATGTGAATTGATGAAGAGGTTAAGTGACACTTTAAATAGATGCACAGCTTCGCATGTAGCACTCTGGCATGGGCTTTATTTGATACATTGGTGCTTGTACTTATTTCCCGAATAATTCATCCACACTTTATTTTTTTTTACTGAATAAATGCACTGTACTGTCTTGGATTAAGCAAAAAAACATACTTGATCTGTCTGAGGTGAAGTGACCCAAATAGTAAGTTGTTACTATAGAGAATTTAAAGCAGGGTTGCATGCTGGGGTGATACCGCCATTCAGGGACAATCACGTATAGTGTTAATACCTTTGTACCTCGGTCTGATTGTGTACTGCACTGAAATTCTAATGGAAAAGGGATTACATGGAGAGAAAAAAATAGGACCCACCAGCACAAATTAACATTATTATGAAAAATACTGTTAGGAAAATATTTATTGATAATGAATAAATAATAAATAACAAGTACAAGAATGTAATTCAGGTACTGATGCATTGCTTCCACAGACTGGGACATCAATTGTACAGCATGTTGCACTGTATCCAAAAGTACTCTTACTGGAACCCATGGTTTTACCACAAAAAAACAGGTTTACCGCGGTATGTGTGCTTATATACAAACGGTAATCAATGCACAAAAAAGAAAAAAAAAATTAAATAAAACCCAATAATAATAAACTATATAATAAAACCATTGCTTATATATATGTCATGCTGTGATCTTGTATTTTTTTCCCCTAAATGACTGTGTGCATTGCTGTTACAATATTTTAATACAGCAGGAATGACCTACCATAGTAAAATATTCCAAAAGCATGAAAGCAACTCTGCAAACACACTAGAAAAAAAAGCGTGATCTAACCTGTATGGCATCCAACAAGATTACCCAGAATTTAAAGCAATGTGATGTCAGCTTTACGTCCTCTATACCAAAAGTAGTTGAACAGCATAAATGTTTGGTGATTATTTTTGTCTAAAGGTTATCGTATGTTTGGCATTGTGTATAGAATAATTTTAAATTAAAAATATCTTACATTGACAAATATATCCAAAATATTTGCAAATGGGCACAAAGAGAAAAAATAATATTATTTTGAAAGGACAGCAGTGACACAACTCCGATGTTCTCAGGTAAAAATATATAATGTGTTTAAGATGCAGCCGGTTACTAGAAACACATATCCACAAGTGGAAAAGGACCTCTGTGACCAAAAGTATATTTTTGTGCCTGCATGTAAAACAAATAGAATTAAAAAATGCACAAGCGAGTCACACAATGGTTATTAGTGAGTGCTTCAGAGTATTATGCATTATTCTAAAGCAACATTAATGCTGTGACATACGGCCTATACGTTCTCCAGTTTTAGTGCATCTGTGTAATTCAATCCAAACATGGAGAGATGTTAAGGAAGAAAGCCTGAAGCAAAACCCCTAAAAGGGGAGAAACTCACGGCTTGCCCCCACTGGAGCCAGGCAGAGAGGAGGACAGCCCTGAGGGCCTGAGGTGAGAGCGTGATTCATATGCCACCTACAGAACACAACAGGAGGCACAGCAATATTTTAGGACATTAACTGAGAAGTACTAATTATAAATAAATAAGTACTAATTATAAATAAATGTTACACTTTTAACATTTACAGACTTTGGCAGATACGTTTATTCAGATTTATTTCTTTATACAACTACGCATATTATGGGTTAAGGAACCCAATACTGGCAATTTGCTTAGGGACCCAATAGTGGCAACTTGGTGATGCTGGGTATTAAACCAATTAGCAGTCCAACATCTTAACCACTTTCCTACCATAATGTCTGTTACAGTACAATGGCACTGCAGGTTATGGAGCTGTGTGTGTTTTTGTATACACGTGTTTGTGTGTGTGTGTGTGTTTACCATGGGGCTGCGTGTGTAGGCACTAGCTGAAGTACTGATCTGGGGTGAGAGAGTGATTGAGCCACCAAAGCTGCCTGGACTTGCCAGCTCTCCGTTCAGTCCAGCATGAGACACAACCCCATAATGAGCTGGATAAGAAGCTGATGTCATAGACAGAGGACTGCGCAGTGCTGCTAAAGAAAGACATACTTGTTAGAGCTTAACCTTTTTTTTATGTTGAATAGTGAATTGTTTCATTTGCTTTTCTCAGAAAAAGACTAAAATGCTAAAGTTTCTCAGCAACAAAATCGAATCAGAAGCAAATAGTGATTAGAACAGCTGTTCTTTACCCATGGGATCTGCTGAGGACACAGGCTTAGTGACTAGCCGTAGACAGGAGGTGCTGGGTCCGGGGGTAAGGGCCTCACGGTGTGAGGGAGAACTACTGCCTGACTTTGAAGATGGAGATTGGCATTTTTCTGACTGCAGAAAAACAGAAATTCTGCATTTGGTTATCATTTGCAAATATAAAAAAATAAACCAAAGGCAAACGCTATTTTTTTTCAAAAAGAGCAAAAAATTTATATTGTCTTTTGACAAGACATCAAAATGAATTATATGCATTTGTAAAATATTTTCTTGATTGAAAACATTATCAAGCAAAATCTTTTTTTGAAGTAACAATATGAAAGCCAGATTTTTTACTGGAAGACAAAAAGGAGAACTGATAGAAATGCTCTACCTGTACAGAGTCCTTGCTCTTGCCTGGAGCGGGGCTGTGATCTGAAGGTGAGGGGGCAGGAGGGAGACTTGGGGATCTGGGGAGCTCCTTTCTAAGCATAGGTGCTCTGTCTAAACCGTTACCATGAGGAGAGTGGGGGGTGCTGCCCACAGGAGAAGAAGGATCCTACAAAAAATAAAGCAATATCACAGACCGTGAGGAAGAAGAATGTAATTAAAAAATGCAAAGGTGGGCAGTGTTAATAAAATCAATCAATTCTGTTCTTAGCATACGATTGATTTTAATCGGCTATAACATGGTCACCTACGGTACGCGATTTTAGACATCATGCATTTTAATAGCTTCATAACCTCTCACTCTCTCTCTCTCCCTCCCTTTTTCTCTGCATCCCTTATTCTTTTTCCCATTCACTCCTCATTCTGTGTTTTTTTTTCTCTGCTCACTGATGATTATCTATTATGCAAGACTGCAGAACACTCACACAGGAAGACTTTGTGTAAATCGTTTTTGGCCTGTAAGGCAAATAATGGGGAAGAAACATATTTCGTTATGCCACGTAATGACACAGAGGAATTTCAAAGGCTGAAATATTGTGGAGAAATGATGAGCGTATAGCAAACTAATAACACCGCCTTTGCTAAGCGATGAAAGAAATACACCATGGTCTCGTTAACTCATTGAGCAAAAAATGAAAAATAAAACAGCACTGTGCTGGAAGACAGTGGAAAAGTCTACTTAATCATAGCAAAATATTCTATTTATCAAGCTTCAGGGAATGGATTAAGGAGCTTCATATAAGTCATTTAATCAAGTGTTTTCTTTTTAAATATAAGCCATTCATTTACTTTAGAGACCAATTAAGATATAATTTGCTTAAATGTATTGTTTAACTTTAAAAAGTAAATGTATTCATCTATATTACACTAAAATCTATACTAAAAAATAAACTGGAAAACAAAATTTATCAGCATATTTTTGGACACAACATTCAAATAAAAGATTTTTTTATGAAAAAATTTAAAGAAACACATATGGTAAGAGGCAGGGAGCACTCTGGACAGGTCGCCAGTCCATCACAGGGCCACACATGAGCAAACAACCAAACACTTACACTCCCTCCTATGGAAAATTTATAACCCATAGTACCTTTAGTACACCCACACAAGCGCAGGGTGAACATGCAAACTTCACACAGAAGGAACACTTGCCCCAGAATTAAATCTGGGACATGTGAGGCGACCATGCTAACCCTTATGCCACCGCACCACCCTCTGATTGTGCTAACCACTACGCCCCCACAACCACTCCTCTCGGATTGGGCAGATACACGGTCACATACACAGTCACAGGATGGTCAAATTAAAAATGTCAATCAGCGCACAGTGCATGTCATTGGACAGAGTACCAAAAAGACCTTGAAGAACCTTTAGCAAACATGCAAACTCCACACAGTATAAATGCATTTATAAATGGTATATCAGTGCTTACCTCATTTGAGACATCTACCACCAGATTGTCTTCACTCTTGTCAGCATCACTGTCCTAAAAAAATCAACAGAATTGCAAACATTAAAGCACGTTTATCCACACAAGCATCGATCCTTAAAACATTGTTACATTTGGTTATATTCCTCAAATAGGCAGTGTTTGTAAGTCTGTCCATGTTTACTTATACTAAAACAGTAATCTTCAATCTTCAGCAAGCAGCAGAACTTGGACTACAAGGTTAGCACTAGCTCTATACTCTGACGGTATACTAAAAAACTAGATTGGGTAAACAATAGCATTCTCATGAATTTTTTTGGGACTGGACTTTTAATAGAGATAAGAAATGGCTAAAAGGGTTAAGACAGGGGTGTCCAAACTCCTGGAGGGCCGGTATCCTGCAGAGTTTAGGTCCAACTCGCCTCAACACACTTTCCTGTAAGTTTTCAGTATACCTAGCAGGATCTAAAGAGCTAAACTCTGCAGGAAACCGGCCCTCCAGGACCAAGTTTGGACACCCCTGTGTTAGGATGGATTTCTGAAAGAAGAATAAGGACATGTCCTAATTTAAAGGACTAATATATGTTTATTCAAGGCTTAATCAAAACTAATGCAGTCTGCTGATTAAAAGACAGAATTACAGAATAGGACTGTAAAGACAAAAAGAGTTAAAGCTCGAGATTCGTGTATAATGGCATCTCCTTAAATGTAATTGTTAGAGTGTTGTACATAATGCATGGCTGCTAGTCTGCTGCAGAATTTTAGCTGTTATGATCGCTATTTGCTGATCATAAACAAAGTAATTATTTATTCATTTAGACATTGTGTAAATCAACAAAATGAGTATTCCTTCTGCATCTATGCTGTTCTGTTCAGACAGGGGGCTGATGAGAGTTAATGAGAGAGTTGGCTTACACGTCGTGTTTGGAATGAGCCTGAAGAAGATTTTTTATATTTTCTTTTTCTAACAATAAGATAAGATAAGTTTCTGTTTTAAGTCCCTAAGTTGGCCCTCCAGACACGAATGTATCCAATGGTGGACAGTTAAGTCTACCTAGAGCAGATGGGTTATGTTAGGAACACATTTTTATGGGGCCAGAATTAAATAATTAGCTATTTAATAAACAACAAATAAATGTGAACGGTAAGAATCTTGCTTTCGAATGATGCTCAATAACTCATAATTCCACTTACCTCTTGCAGAAGGTTTTGGTTGGCAGGTAGCAGTGACAAAAAAAAAACTAAACGCTGTCTGAATGTGCTTGTAAGATGTACAGACATCACTAACTAATGATATAATAGGATCGCTGTGATGTCATTTCTGTGCAATGGGACATACATAATGTGATGGGCCATCTTTATCATCACAGCGTCTCCTCTTGGCGTCATTGCTGGTGTGAGTGGAAAAGACTCCCGAAGGGCCCTGGCGCTCCTCTATTGCCTGACTGTCAGTTGATGACACAGACTTACTCTACAATGAATTGAGAGAGTGTGAGAGAGAGAGAGAGAGAGAGAGAATGTAAATTAACACACACTAATGCACAACTGAAAACAATAGTACATATACACACACATACACTCACAACATGGATGAGACCATCACACATATACAGAGGATAGTGTAAAGGTGCAGCTAGTTTAAAAAAAATGTATCAGTCATATCCCAAATGTAACATTGTATGGTGTTTGCTTTAGTCTCTCTGTATCCATTATATTTCTGGACAAAATAAAAAGTAATATGGACTAAGCTAAAGGGGGAAAAGTGCAGTACTCTCAGCAAGCATTTTGTGTTTTATCGGCCTTAGACTCTCTGTCTCCCACGCTCTCTCTCTTTCTCTCTTACTTTCCTGCAACCCGAAATGGCATCAAATGGAAGGATAATGACAATAGAAGATTGAAAGTTCATGCTCATTACCTGTCACATGACTCATATATTTCACTGGTACTTGAATGGGAACCTGCCAATAATCTAATAAGCCAATCATGCGGCAGAGGTGAAGGAACACCATTTGGGATGTTGTAGAACGGGAGAAATTGATGAAGAAAAACTGATCAGAACCCTATAGTATGACTTTCGTTATCATTTTTTTTATGTCTGTTTCTCTCTCTTTTGCTTTCTTTTATTCTCTCTTATTCACACACTTACTTACTCATTTACTCACTCAATTTTTCTCTCTCTTTCACTTTTTCTTACTCTCTCACTTCCTCACTCACTCACTCATTTACTCACTCCCTCACTCTGTCTGTCTGTCTGTCTGTCTCTCTCACTCTCTCTCTCACTCACTGGTCCATTTGTCTTTTTCTCTTTCTCTGTGGAGCCTGTTTGTGCTGCTAATTTAGCCAGCAGTGTTTTATACTGACTGTAAATGAGAAATAGCAATAAAATGTTCCGCATTATCATTCAGTTTTATTGTACCAAGCACGCAGTGATAATGAAAATCTTTTCAAGCGTTGCCAGAGGTCGATACTGCAAAATGTTAAGTTGCTGGTCCTTGAATAAGGAAACAAGTGATAATGCTGCTCTATGGTTTTAATGCTTTCTTTCCTTTAGGTATTTCATATACAAATTCATTTACTTCTATGTATAATATGTTTATACCTTCTTAAGTGGTATGATTTTTAAAATTAATTACCAATGCTGGCTGAATAGGATGCCATTGATAATGATTACAACTATTTCTATTAGCATTATTACAGATTTAATTAGATTTACAGATTCATTGTTTTAGATTTATTTACATTTCTGGCAGACATTGTTATCCAGAGCGACTTACATGTATCTCTTTTTTATCTACCTCGACTGAGATTAAGAGCCTCACACAGGCCCACAACAGTGGCAGCTTGGTGGTTCTGAAGCTTGAACCAACACCACCGAGCTAACACTTCCACATTCGGCTACTCCAAGGCTATGTTACTATTCTGGTTTTGGATTGAGTAAGTTGAAAACATCTTTTACACATATATGAAAACAATTATCATAAGTACACACAAACATTTCTTACTTACCCTGCTGGGTGCACCCTCTGAGAGCAGAAAAAGAGTGTGAGAAAAAGAGACAGAGAGTTAATAGCAAACATAGATAGTTCTATAATTAAAGAAAGAAAGCAAGTGAAGAAATTGATGTCACTCTGGATAATAATAACCAGCTAAGGGCAAGTCAAGGTCACAATGAAAAAGTCTGTATGGCTGTAAAAACACATCTATCGCTACATTTCATACCTCACAAAATGTATGTTTACCATCAGGTATAATGTTAAGTTTCCACACTTTCAGAAGTCAATAATTGCATTCAAAACCAGTGAAACCAAAGAAATCTCTTTTTATCTTGGTGTATCATTAGAAATGTAAAAAGTTGTTACGCTACACAAATAGAATTAAATTAAAATTACATTTTTACTGCAAGAAATCCGATCAAATGCAGGCATGATAACTTTGGCTTTGTATTATGGAAGATTAAAAGTTCGTGTTCTTTGTCTGTCATATTATATTATTTATATTATTATATTATGATGCTTACCGATACATTTCACTGGTACTCTAACACGAACACTTACACACCCGCCAATCTTACGATAATCTAATTAGGCAACCTTGTGGCAGCGGTGCATGAACCCCTTTGAGATGTTTCAGAATGGGAGATTTGCAGACTACAATTGCAAAAAGCACAAATTGATAATTACTGGGATGTTTTTGGCTTGGCAGGTAAAGTGTGATCAATTAGGAAATAGATTAAAATGTAACATATAGTACAACCAAATTGATGTTAAAATTAGGAATGGATTTAGACCTTAATTTGTACAAATTATGTGTAAAAATGTGAAGGTTTATATAAAGAAACAATCTTATATTATGCTAGTTATTTTACGTTTTTACTCCAGAAACACAGCCAAATCACAGAGCATGGCCTTTGCTTAAATGGTCCAGTTTTCTTTTGCTTTAAGTAGATCATTAAAACATTGTTAAACTATTTAATCTTAAATAAACAGCAACAAGAATTTTCTAAAAAGAACTGGAAATAATTTTTTTGTATTAACTTCCTGCTTTCTGCTGTTATTCAAAATCTGGAGACATGCCTATGGTCAGGGGCACCAAATTGGGAGTGTGTTAGTGTTAGGACAAATCTGGAGGTCTATGCACTTTTGAGGCCCCTGGAGATTTGTTTCATTAGTAGAAACAAACTGTTAGGGTACCATAGGGGGGCAGCATCATAATCTTTTCATATGCACAAACTTGCTAGCAGCACGCACTGCCCATGGGATCGAATACCAAACTGCATTAAAGTGGAAGGTAAATCTGATAGTGTAAAACATCAGACCAAATGGTGCAATGGTGAATATTGTATACTTGAATGGTGCCTTTTGTGTGAGATTCCCCGGTATACACTTATTTTCTTATCCAGGAAATGCTATACTAACACTGTAAAGCATGCTTGTGTTTTTAGTACCTCGAAGGTGCTCAGCATCCATGTTATTGCGCTCCTCTTTGTTGCTCAGGTGAGCGGAAACACCGAGAGCACCAGTAAGAGCCAGCAGACCTGAGGCACTCCCCAGTGCCAGGCCTGAAGGGTGGGGGGTTAGCGGGATACCAGGGGTGTGGTGAGACAGGTGCTGGAGCTGCTGCTGCTGTTCCACAAGCATAGGTCAAGCAGGAAGAGAAAAATAAAAATAATAACAAATTGATTAAAAGAGCTCTCGGGTGTATGACAAAAGTACAGCTGGTGTGTGTAAAGTTTATTTTAAGACTAGCTGCTTTTAAGCCAGGGGGTCTTCAAAGTCCAGCTCTCAAGCCAAATCTGTCCTATGGATGTCTAATGATGTTTTATATGTGGCCTAGCAAGTATAATTTATAAATCAAGGAGTTTCTTAATGTCAACACAAGTGACAGCACCAAATTTTTAAGAAAGTGACATAAGTGACAACAATCTGTTTATTTACCCTGTCATTCATCGATTGCACAAGAATTCTTGAAATGAAAATGTAAGGAACAGTTCTGTCAAAATACTTTCCAATCTGCATCTTTTATATTTAACAATGAATTACTGCAGTAACATTAACTGTTACTGCAGAGTTTCCACTCATATGAAAAGTGAAATGCACAAAACAACCTTTAACAACAACATCTGTCCTTTCTATAACTCCATTAAGACATTACATTCAATATGACTACATGAATCTGGTCCCCATTTAAAAAGTTTGGACAGCCCTGTGTATTTGGACAAGCTGTTCTGACACTCTCCAGCAGAGTTTCTCTAAGTTCTGATCATATTACATAAGTTTAGCTCAACTGTAACACAGCTTAATAATTCAATAGCAGAGAAAAATAGAGAAAAATAAAGGGGCAAACAGACAGAAAGAGCTATAGACCTCTTGGAGCATTTTACATTTTTTTATTGCATTCGTTAGTCCCTCTATTTGGAACGCAAAGCAGCCCTACAGCTTTGTCATGTAGCTTAGTTTATTAAAAGAAGAAACCTTCAATTTTTTACAATTTTTTTAAAGCTCAGCCATGATACAGACGACCTGAAGCAAAGAAGGTTAAAAGCCTTGCTTAAGGGCCTGATAAATTTGATTCAATTCACTTTTAGTTCTATAGGGCTTTTAACAACAGATATTGCCTTAAAGCAGCTGTACACGGAATGCATTAAAAGTGGAAATTGTAAGGTTGTTCCCTAATGAGCAAGCCAGATGCGACTGTAGCAAGGGAAAACTCCCTGAAATGAAGATCTTTATCTTAGTGACACTGGAATTACAACCTATTGTAACAATGAGTTATTTATTTATTCATTTTTTATACCCGCTTATTTTCTAACTCTGGGTCACAGGGGTCTGCTGGAGCCTATCTCAGCACACATAGGCCGAAAGGCAGGGGTACACGATGGAAATGTCGGTATTCTCCTATAGCAATTAAGCATTACCAATCAATTTAATGTACATGTTTTTGGACTCTGAAAGGAAACTGGAGTAGCTGAAGTAAACCCACGCAAGCATGGGAAGAACACACAAACTCTGCACAGAAAGACCTCTTGTCTGGGAATTGAACAGGGACCTCTCTTGCTGTGAAACAACAGTGCTAACCCCCTAAGTCACTGTGCTGCCCAATTGGTAATGATGAAATGTTACGAATGTTTTGTTACAAATGAAATGTTACAAATGTTTGTAAGTGAACTGTAGCTTTGGGTAGGTTGAGTAAGGGGAAGTTAAGTGAATTCCATCATTTTAGCTCTTTAATATCTGAAAAAGGGGCAAAATCGAAAAAGGAAGCTTTGCCATGCTTAAGCATGAACCTTTAACCTTTTAATCAGTAACCCAAAGCCTTCATTATTGAGCCACACTGCAAGTAGAGCAGCTATAAAAAAGTTGCAGTTAACAACAACAACAACAACAAAACTATTTTTAAGCAACTTTGTTGTGACTAACCAAATTAGGTCAAATTGCTCTTTAGCTGCAATAAAACCACATTAGAGCTAAGCTGGACTCGGACCAGGACCACATCACTTAAACCTTCAACATCCAGCATGCATTTGCGGTATCCCGAGCTGTTACATGAACCGTACCATGAGGGAAAACACACCAGGGTCTGATTTAAACACACTGAACACTGTGTATATGACAGCATTTTTTTAGACTGTTGAAATGGAAGCCGGCTGTTCTGAACACCATTTCACTGCAATTTGTTTGGCAGCACAATGAATCAAAACAAGCCGTCTGGAAGAAGTCCTGTAGCATTAGTCCGCTTTCAGGTTAGTCATAGTGCATTCTGATTGCAGCAAAAAACACAATTCAAGCCTAATGCATGCTGACTGCCGGAAGTTAAGCTGTGGTTGCAGGTGGGTGAGGTGTGTGCCAGAGGACAGAACTGGAGATCGCCGTATGAGCTGTTCTAGATGTCTGGCTCCAAAATAAGAAAAAGTAAATGCTTAATACAGTTTACAAAACTAAGACAGTTTTTGATGTCATTGATTTTTCCAAGCAACACCAGCCTTGTGTTCAGTGAAATTCTACAGATTTACAAAAGGGTTTGATAGTTTTTTTTTCTCTTTTATTTCTCACCATGTTTCAGTAAATATAGGTATATCTTAGTTTCTAGTTCCGTAAGCAGAGAAAATGAACCAAAAGTGGCAACTTTATCTTTATAGACTAAAAGGCAGAACAGGAGACAAATTTCATCCACTTATATACTTAAATCTGTTGCACTACATAACCTTTTCCAAGGTGAATAATACACATAATAACACAATAAGTACAAATCACTCTGATTGTATGGTAGGTACATCCTGATGATTGAATATAAACTCGAAAGCTCTATATTTGCCTGTGTGTATTTGTAGTCTGTAAGAAAGTGTGAAAGGTGAGGTCACTAACCCCAATGATAGCATTAAGTTCTGCCATGGTGACCTGCTTAGCCCGCTCCACAGCCTGCACCACCTGCTGCTGGTGCTACAAAACAACACACAAACACACAAGAACATAAAGGGTTAAAGACTGGAAACACAGAATAAAGATAAGCCAAATCTACACAAAATGGTGAGGAGGAAACAGTGGAAAAAGTGGAGCTAGAAGAAAACACAGACACCACAAACCAAACAACTAACAAGAACATGTAACTACAACTATGTGTCTTGAAACAATGTGAGCATGTAACTACATGTGTCTTTAAAAAACACTTTATGCAAGCCATTTTTTTTCGAGAATCCTAAACAGGCTTAGTTTTGTCACACGACTATGGATAAGTTCATGCATTGATCTCTAGTTTTACTTGTGGTTTTTTTTCAGATTTTTTTCTATACACACTAATTTAAAGTCGATTTACTAAGTCAAACTCTTTAAGAATCTGCTATTCTGCATTTCTTCTGATAAATATGTCCTGACTAACTCAGCCTGGGTGAAATTATATTATCTTAATTTGACTGTTTTCTATTTCCTTTTTGTAATATGCAAACCAAGAGAAAAGATTAAACACAACTGTAAAACTCTGAAGCTCAATGAGAAACGACTTTAAGAATTTTCTGCAGAAAACCAACAAGGCAACAACAGCAAAAAGACGCTTTGGGAATTCACCAAGGTTTATTTAGCCTTCTCTACAGGACTGTGATAAGATTAGATTTCCCAGCAGCACTTGCTGAAATAAAATACACTTACAAAACCATAGTCCTCATATTTTAATATTACTGTGGAATATATATAAGTTAAAAAACAAAGTTGGAAGCAGGATGCTGCTGATAGGTGGTTAATTAATCTTCTTAAGTCTTTCTTATTCTGGGTACTATTTTTGTTAGTTTTTTAGTTGTTCTCTGTTTGCTTCAACTTGATCCACATCTTTGGCAAGTAGTTTTCCACAGATGCCCTTTCTGGCCCAGATATTCATTTTGTCTGGTTTTGGGCCCGGCACTGAAAGTTAACCCCTAAGCAGCCAAGTTGGTTCCTGACATTTGTTTATCATGGGCCAGCGTTATTAACGTAAGAAATGCAGCATGTGGCAAAACCAGAAACTGCTCCAGGCAGGAGTTGTGATTATTTTTTACATTGAAATTATATTTTGCTGTACTAAAATGAACTGCACTAAATGATTCTGGTGATTTAATTGAAATAAACTCAATGATTTTGCTTAAATGACTGAAATTAATGGAACGATTCTACTGAAATGAATAAATTGATTCTGCAGAAATGACTGAAATGAACAAACTGGTTCTGGTAAATTTTCCCAAATCACTCTGAAAAAGATTTGTAATTTATCAGCGATCAGAGGTTTGGATCATTTAATGACTCAAATCGTGGAATCTTGTTCAAGCATTTGGAACTTCCCATCATTACTTTGGACCATAAAAGTGTGTGATACTTGGCTGCTGGGTCCCCAGGGACTATAATTTACTATTGAAATGGACAGAGAAAAACTTCAAATACTTGCAGTTAAAAAAATATCAGAAAAGAAGAACCACAGGCAGCAAGCATGGAAGTAACTAAAAAATTTACATCCATCAAATATTTTCCACTCCTGCTGGTGCAAGATGATGGTGCAAGAACAGTGAATTTTCAAACAACTGCACATAATGAGTCAATTTCCAACACTGAAAGTTACTGAGGGCCAGCAAGCCACATTCATTGAAACAGAATAAAAAAAAGGTTTTAAGGTGCATGACAAACAGATGCCTGCTATTTAGAGGACGCTCATCAGAAAAGTGCTGATACGGCTGAAAACAGGTGGAAATAAGAGGAAACCTAAGTGCTGTTTTCAACAAGGATGATGAAACGTGCGCTGATGTGCATGTGTCTGTGTGTATGTGGTGGTGGTATGTGTGTGTGTGTGTGTGTGTGTGTGTGTGTGTGTGTGTGACAGAAAGATGAGTCGTCAATCATTGACAGCATACCTCCTGAGAGAGGAAAGGAATGATCTGAGCGCAGATCGCGCTGAGCCTCTTTACGATCTCTGCCTGCGAACAAAACACACGTGTTAGATTAGAATATATATATTTTTTTATAAATTACTGATACATTCATTACTGATGTATTAATAGTGTTCTGAATAATTGCTTAGCTACAAAATATACAGAACTGGATTCTAAGATCTTCCAGGTACACACAGCAGTATTTATATTGAGTTTATGTGATATGTTTAGTGAGTAGAGGTTGCCTACATTGCAGGGCAGGGGGAAAAACGAAAATTGATTTCCCTCTGCTTTAATATAACAGATACTTTTGTGTAGATTCACTGTGCCATTTTATGGCAAATACCCTTAGGTATGTTCAAATGTAATTCAGTTGAATCTGTATAGAGAATTTAGGAGTGGACATTGTCTCCAAGCAGCTGAACGGAAATTCACAACAATTCAGGGTAAAAAAGTACAAAGGGTGAAATTAAAATGTATTTTTAGCCTTAATGATCAAGACAGAGGAAAGGAAGAAATAGGATATGAGGAAGAAACCAGGACTCAAAAGAGAACCCATCTGGGTGAAAACAGACCATGTAAGGAATTTTCTTTTCGCAGATATTTTGGGCAATCAGATTAAGTTCTAACTTTATTATACACTCAACCTAAAATCCTTCCTGCTAAAGAATGAATGTTCACTGATAAAGAAACGGGTGTATAACCCACCACAGCAACCCCAAGACAAAGCTAAGCATTACTGCAGGTCAAAGCATTCACCACAGTCTCCAAGCAGAACTGCAGGTCAATGCCTTTGCCATGGTCTCCAAGCAGTACTGTAGACAGCAGGGCTGTACGTTAGGGCCACTTCATTTCTTGGCCCCCCTTATTTGATGGTTAGATAATAGTTCTAAAAAGAACTAAGCAGGGCTGTACGTTAGGGCCCCTTCATTTCTAGACACCCCATTTGATGGTTAGATAATAGTTCTAAAAAGCACAGTGTAAGCAGGAATTCATTGTCTAAAAGGGTCTAGACAAGTTTGAGGAAATATTTTTAAAAGTGGAACGATATAAAATATCGCGTCTGTGTCTGGAACAGGGACCCGGTATGAAGGAAAGGAAGAAGCAGGGAACACAGGGGGGAAAAAAGGCTTTAATATAGTCACCAAACCTAATATTCTCTTTGTGTTCTGTCAAACATCATGTCAAAAACAAGCACACTTGCATAGCACAGCAATGTTGTAATTACAAAATCAAGAACTCGTAATTTTCTATTCGCTCTGAGTTTCCGAGTCAGGAGCGTTTCAGTAACGAAATGGGGGCCTGCAACATAAACAGGATGTCCACAGCGAATCATTTGTTTAGTGCAGCTGTGGGTGGTACAATATTTTTTAATAAAATTAGATACGTATATTGATGCAGGATAGCAAAGATACAGTTTTCATCTATTTTTGGTACCAAATTAACTAGAACACCTAAGTAAATGGCTACAGCATAAAGCCGTAAATACTCCAAATGCATTTTTTTACGAGTGGCTCAAGTATTAATTATACAAAGAGAGAGTGCTGCTTAAAGATATAATTAATATTTGAACAATACCATAAAACATGAAAAAGAAATCAAGTAAGGGAGAAAGAAGAAAAGGGATACAAAGCCACTGAGAATATCCATGTTACTGAAAGATGTGAAAAGCTCTTCATTTATGTGGTTTGATGTGCAGTGTGAGTGTACGGAGTGTATTCTCAGTGTAGCTCCCGCAAGAGGAACATGTGAACACAAACATGGCAACATTTGCTAATTATGTACTCGTTAGAGAAAAAACACACACACACAAACACACAGACACACACACACACGGTCCTTCTGCAGCTCTGTGTCCCTCCTCTTTTCTTTCTCCTCTTAGGGGCTCTCTTGCTCTAACCATCTTCCCACACAGCCATTATTTTCCTTTCATCTCTTTTTTTCCCCTCCACCTCTTCTCTAATTCCTCACAGTCCCTGCAACATGACAGACCCGTCAGTCACACACACTCTTTTTCCATCTCTTACCAGCTCTGTTCATTCCTGTCTCTCTTTCTTTCTCTCTCACACTCACATAAACCCAGAACATTTTATAGTGAAAGACAAAGCATGTCTGTACATGCAAGTTATGTTTTATATACGCTCTTAAGCAGGTGTGAATGTAGATGTGTGTGTCTGTGTGTGTGTGTGCTTGTGTGTATGTGTTTATGCATGTACGTTTCCACACCTGATACCACCACCATCAATGCTCTCCTGACCATGTACCAACACATCCTTTAAATGTGGTGCTCTGGTATGCAAACATTCCTCTCCTTCAGCCTGCTCTTGGAGCAGTGCCAGTGTGTAACTGAGCGAGAGACACCATGGCAGTAACAAAGAGATTAGACAGTAACATAGCTTCAGATCTGCATGCGGTTAAAGGAAAAAAAAAGACGAAGACAAGAACAGACCAAGATAAAGGACAAAAACAAATTTCCAAAAAATTTCACTTCATATTCCTGCTTTTGGCTGCACAGTGGTGTAGTGGTTGGCACATTTTCCTCACAGCAAGAAGGGCATAGGTTCGATTCCCGGGTCTTTCTTTGCAGAGTTTGCATGTTCTTCCCGCACTTGCGTGGGTTTTCTCTAGGTACTCCGGTTTCCCCCCTTAGTCCAAAAACATGTACATTAGGTTAAATGGTGGTTATAAATTGCTCATAGGAGTGAGTGTGAGTGTTTGTTTGTTTGTGGCCTTGCGATGGACTGTCGACCTGGCCAGGGTGTACCCCGGCCTTCCTCTATGTAAGCTAGAATAGGTTCCTGCAGACCCCTGTCATCCAGAGTTAGGGAATAAGCAGATATAGAGAAAAATGCTTCTAGAAAACACCAGTGAGAGAAGTGACTACACATTTCAATAGCAATCATTATTGTATGTATTTATGTGTATGGTCGTAGGGCGTAGGTCCAAGAACTGTTTGTCGAATTAAAATGTTCAAGATAATCATGATGTTTTCAAGATACTTTATTAGTGCATTAAAGTACTTAAGTTAAAATTTTGGATCATTAAAATCCTGAATAATAATCGCAGGGCAGCATGATGGCGTAGTGGTTAGCACGGTCGCCTCACAACAAGAAGGTCCTATGTTCGAATCCTGGGCTTGGGGTCTTTCTGTGCGGAGTTTGCATGTTCTCCCTGCG
>JAOTQW010000004.1:9116150-9126651 GCA_026260075.1 Sisor rabdophorus | reverse complement strand
ACACACACACACACACACACACACATGGATATCAGCAAGGATGTCAGCCAGGAGCCACAAATCACAAATACCAGATAGGAGTGTAGCACTGGGAAAAAGAGTAAGAGATAGAAAGAGTGAGTGAGAGAGAGAGAGAGTTATCCTTTCTAAATGTTATCACCTTTCTCTACTTATCTTTTCTTTTCTTTTTAAACATTTTTCCCTTTCTTTCTCTTATGTGTTAAAAATAATTATGGGAACGCTTCTGTGTGACCTCAGTCTGAAGGGTGCATCGATTGATTCAATAGTAGAGCAACACATCAGGGGCAGGTGACATAAGTAGCCAGGAAGAATACAGATGCATCCGGCAGTGTATGAGGCAAGCTTCTTTTTCTTCAGTAGCGAGGTTGGAGAGAAAAACTGCCTAAGGCGTTACCCTCTCCGCACAATCAAAGCCACACTGATAGATATGTGAGGAAACCATGGTTTCCGGTTCCTCGTATAAGCCATCAGAAGCTTAATGTCGCCATGTAATGCTTATGATAGCTGACTCTCTCATGGGATGATGCGCTGTCGTAATTGGCAGCTACATTTATAGATTGTGCGAAGGTTAATTGGACACATTTTTTGGCACTGCCCCCAGGCGTTATGGCTGGACCAGGTATGGTTTTCTGACTTGATGTCCTTTCTTGATTGTCCACCTGTAAAGCTACCGATCAATAGGGATCTTCTCTTTTAGGTGAAGATCCATAGTGCACCCCTCTTGGAGTAATGGAAGCTGTGGGTGTGTCCTCTGATGGGGCATGACTTCTAGCATCCCTTCTCTTAACTAAGGTTGTTGAGACCCTCCTCCAATCATTAGCCCAAGCCAGGAGGAAACAGTATGACCTAAGATGGAGCCTTTTTATTTCATAGTGCAGATGGAAACAACATTATTCTGTAAACTGTGCACTTGGTACATTCCTGGAGATTCTGCAGAATTGTTTCTCTGCAAATTCATCACACTTGCACATGAGGCCTCTGACCCCCCCCCTCCTCCTCCCACCCTTTTAGGGCTCAAAGGCCACTCTACTGAAGTTTCCACTGGAGGCCTCCCTAGCAGACATTTATGATGTGGGATGTTGAGCCTCTCCACACACGCTTGTAAATTTGTTCACATTTACAAGCTGGCCTTTTCCCCAGACATGCAGTTCCTGAGTCCTAAGTTCACAAACACTGGGCAGGGACACCTTCACTATTGTGTCAAGGGCATTCTTGTTCCTAAAGCATTTTTGCCAGTTTCTCCTCACATTTCTACAATATGCGACGCATGCGACCGTGGTTCCCAGAGTAAGACAGTGCATTTCTTGCCATATCTCGGCATACCCTACCAGCGCTGCTTATTTGGTATGATGTGTCACTTTTCGATTAGACTAGTTGCAAATTTGATTTAGATCGGATCGGTCGAGCGGAAGCATTTCCATAGCTTTTTGATGCAGCATCTTATTCCATCGCCATGACGCTTACATACATAACCTAGAGACATCATTTCTATCTGTCATTTTGCTGTTCCTGTACCCATGCTTTAACAGCACAAATGTGTGCATTTGTCATGTCAATAAAGCCATCTCTATAACTTGAATCTTGGGAGGGACACACCAGCAACTCGATTCACACATTCTTTATCACGAACATATGTTTACTGATGATTTCATGTTCTATAATTACTTATTCATCACAATGCCCCTACACACAAAGCCCTTGAGTGCCATAAAGACATGGTGTGTCTAAGCCCTCGACATCACTAAACACCTTCAGCATAAACCATTGAAACTCGCCTGACATTAGTGTCTGTTCTTATTACTACTATTAATATCATTATTACTATTATTAATACTAAACACTACGGCACCTTGTGTACAGCATTGAAAACTCTGATTTTAGCTGGACTGTTTGAGGAAATGCATCTGATTAAATTAATATACATGGTTTCAAATATGACTTGCTGTGTGATCACTCTAGCGATTATTTTCTAAGCTACATACACATGTATGGGAACAGTTTTTAGAGGCACTTGATATAAGTAGCAGTCAAGAAATCCTTGTGTGTCTAATATATCCAAAAAATCTGTAATTCTTTCTCGAGGTGTGAAACTTTGGCTTAGTATACTGTATAGGTATTAATAAATTGTAAGAACAGCTTTTATAGGGATACGAGGTTGGGATTCTGCACCATAAAGTGCAGGGGCCCTGAGAATCAAACTAACTTACCCGCGAGTCTTTCCCCCACTTGATGTTGAAACGGAAATTTCAGAAACAAAAGTATTCATTCACTCAAAACAGACACATCAGCATGTCGCATTTTCTCCACTGATCTGATTTTATTTGTAAGGCACCAGCAGCATTTCCTTACTGCAGAAATATCCATTTATACAGAGTAAAATGTGTGTGTTTACTATTTCATCCTCAGCCTTTTGTTTTTCTTGCACTTTAGATTGTACTTGAAACAGAAAATAAGAAGTAAACATTTTAGTTTACATTAAGCACAAAATGCTTACGGCGCATTATAGAAATAAAAGCAAATAATCAAGGAAAGCACAATTGATGATTGAGGAGGAAAAAAAAAAATGGGAGTCTTCTAAAAGGATTATGTCAAAATCAGTAATACAGATGGGACAGTGGACACATTTGTCTCCTAAAGGTAATTATTCCAAAGAAATATTAACATCTGTCTGAGTACAATTTAACAGAAGGTGGGGCATAAAAAAAACAGCTTTGTAAATGATGCGTGTAAGTTAGCATGTGTTGCACATCACGAATGATACTAGTACAGTCCAGTACAGTACAGAGTCTGAAATTATATAAATGACTTAAGGGAAATTAGATTTGATTAAAAAGTCACTTTCTGTTTTCCTTCAGATCAAACTACGGTTAGTTCTGCTGCCGTTACATCCTCCTGAAACCCGAGCCACACTGTGTATTTATGTCTCTATCATGTACTCGGTTTTAAAGCACATACAAGTAAAATCCTGGGACAATACAGCAGGGTCCTGTGAGGATATACACACAAAACAGGGCCAGTGTTTCCTAACTAAACGCACAACTAACAGAATTAATAAACATAAGAGCACAAGCAAACGTGCATGAAATATGAGTATGTTTAGGAAAAAAAAAACAAGCAAAAAAACAACACACTTAGATATACCGTGGACAGCGAAAAGGAATTCTGTTCTATTACTCAGAATTTATCTTAATCTGAAAGAAGGTTTGCTACTTTAGGTTGCCAGTGCAATAAAATCCAAGTTCTCATTCAAATAGAATTAGTAATGAAGACAATTCCGAAATATTTAGTTTAATAAGCAGCGCAATCAGTTACTGGATAAATCCAAGTTTCAGTTAGACGCATGTTAATCTCATTTTGCGAATAAAAAAGGGCTTTTGTGTAAAGGTCAAAAGGATTTTTAAGACAAAGAATCTTAGATCATAATGATGGCTGTAACAGACTACACTGAAAGCCTACTGCCCCCTGTTGTTGGAGAGAAAGAATTTCATTGTGGAAAAAAAGCACAACAAAAGACAATAAATATCCGATCTTGAAAATGTAAAGCTGTAATCAGGCAATCCACATGATCAACAATGTTACTTGGTTTCCTAAAAGAAAACACAATGTGCTCTGTTTGGGAATCAGAGGTACCTTTGGCCTCATACACCATGTGCTTTTTTGCTTGCATTAAATTGATCTCTGGGGGGAACAACACAATTATCTTTTACCTAACTGACAGAAATAGATAATACAATGAAAACAATTTTTTTAAACAGTTGCCCCTTTCACTTGGTGAGAGAGTTAGCTGTTGTGATTAAAGATGATAATTGCTAAAAGCTCTCAGTCTCCGACAGTGAGGTAAAAAATAAACACAAATAAAAGGAAGTAAATAAAAAGGGGTCAAATAAACTTTAGCAAATACAACCAATCCACAACCTCTCTGTGTTGCGCTGCAATGACCACTGAGTAACACCATGAACAGTTTAAAGAAACAGTAAGTGAGGGAAAAAAATTAATTGCAAACTACAAAGATACTGCAAGATGCAGTAACATAAAATGCTGCAAATTTCACGTATAACTCCATTTTAACCATATGAGGAAACATTAAAAAAATTATTATTGAGCCATAAAACATCTAGTGATCACTTTTGCTATGCAAGTCCCTGCAAACATCGTCCCTTAATTCCGCCACTATTGTTACTAGATTTAGGATAAAGCTATTCTTGCCAATTACCTATCTGGAGCAGAAACTGTAAAGTAAATAACATTTGTAAATATAGCCTAAAAGGGGGATCAGAAACTGTAGCCAAGTTGACTGGGGCACAATAAAATAATAAGGAATGTGTAAACATTATTATATAATATACAATGCTAGGTTAAAGTACTAGTTAATGTCCAGTGCAAAAACTATAACGAATTAAGTGACAGACGAATAGTAAACCTCGACACGCCTGCCTGTAGGTTGCAGGCATACCTAGCAAGTCTTAGATTCGCTAGTTCGGATGTGTTTGATTAGGGTTGGAGCTAAACTCGATTCGACACAACCCTGACAAAAAAAAAAACTTTGTTGAATGTAAAAATGTTTCGTTAAAACATTTCTTTCAAAAGGTATTGTCCCTTTACCATTATTCACTGCAGGCAATGTAACATTTTACAGGAGTTACACTCATACCCAAAATTCCTTAGGAAGAAAAAAAAAGCATGCGATCTACAATCAACAATCTACCGCTGACCTTCCTTACGTTTCTTCTCTTTTTTTTCTCTCTTCATTTTACCAGCGTTATAAATGTGCTGCTTTGAAAGTGAAGGGACAAAACATTTGCTTTAGAAGAAAGGAAAGGAAGGGGAAGATAAAACTGTGCTCAAAGAAACACTGGTGGTGCCTCAGTGGAGCTTGGTGGCCATGCTGAGACGAAGCAGAATAGGGAATACATAGTACATAGAGATATATATACATATACACTCTGAGAGAGATGACAGAAAAATAACTGAATATATAGTAAAAATATGTTTTCAAAAGAGGACTGCTGAATATAAAGCTAGCGGAATGATCAAGATCACCATGTTTTACAGCAATGAAGACAAAGAAGAAGAAAAAGAAACTTGTGGTGTAAGCAAGCACTGGAGGATGGGGTCACAGCCAACAGCAGGCAGAGGAGCGGAGTTTAATCGGATTTGTCAGCGTCTTCGTCACGGTGCCCGTCCGAGGCGTCTCTGGCGCTCTTGTCCTCCTTAGCGAGCTGAGCCTGTGATGCCAGGATGCTGGAAAGGGAGAAGAGGGCAGAGCTGGAGGTGACTGTGGGCAGGCCGGTCGGCTGACTCAGACCCAGGGGGAGTGGAGTCACAGGCAGAGCCAGTCCCTGCAGCTGGGAGAGCTGGTGTGCTTGAAGCTGTTGCTGCTTGGAGAAAAGAAGACTAATAAGCAACAATGATATTAACGTAATTTTCCTTCTTCAATTGTAAATCCCAAATTGGTGTCCTCAGGTCTCTGCTATTTGGGTACCATGATTATCTTTGATCTCAGACTGAAGGTCATTAAAAAAGAGGCCGTCACGTTTACTGTCCCAGTAATCAGACTGCTGTAGCTAACAGAGACACTGTTAGCAGCATGTCCATGTGTCCCTTTTATTGAATGTTTCTTCTATAAAATGTTCTCTTGTACACATTCAGATTTTACCAGTCATAGTTTTAATCTGTTTAGCCAGGTGATTCGAATGACCCACATGACTCTCTTTATAGAAGCACATAGTGTTGGTATGCACCTTCCAATATAGTCCCAGATCTTTTGCTGTTTCTCAGATTCTCAGTCGCTATAGACTTGGTTCAGCTTAAAAACAGCTTAACTTGTCTTGTGAAATGTTTTAAAAGAGCAACGCAAACCAGCAACCACTTTAATAACAAATAAAAAAAAACATTTTCACCTTTACCCATTAAAAAATATATTTATCTATTTATGTATTTGACTATCCGCTACTACCAAGAACCCAAGGAGACAGACGCACACACCCCCCCATACTTTATCCTTACCCGGATAATGGAATTCATCTCTGGTGGTGTGACCTGCTTAGCTCTTTCAATAGCTCCCAGAACCTGCTGCTGGTGCTGTAACACAATAATACACCACCTATTACAGACTGCATGTGTTCTGCGTCGAACCTGGGGTCATCCATCCATCCCACCACACATATATACATCATTTCATTCATATCTACATATATCCACCAACCCCTTCATTCATTCCACCACACATACCATACATTCATTCATTTCTAAATATATCTATCCATCTATATATCCACCTATGATAGCATACATAGATCTATACATTCCACCACATATAAAATTCTATACCACCACACATTTATTCAGGCATCCACTTAATTTATCCAACCAACAATCCATCTATCTCTAAACATATCAATCACACTACCATTAAGCAATTCCATCACATATATTCACCCTTCACAGAATGCATACATTTATACAATTCAACTACATATATTCAAATGTATCACCACTAACCATCCATCCATCTATGCATTCATCTGTTCATGCCTCCATTCATTTCATCAAACATTGCATAAAGTAATTACGTTACCTATATCCACCCATTACAGCATACATAAATCTATACATTCCACCACATCCACTTATTTATACCACCACACACACCCTTTTATTCTACCATATATTCATTTATCGTACTAAACACCTGCGTATCCATCATGTAATACCACACAGATCCACCCATCCATCCATCCCAGCACACATCAATCTATGCATCCATCACACCAAACATCAATCTTTTCATTTTACCCCACATACCAATCCACCCGGTCATAAATCCATCCATCCTCATTCAAACACATCAGTCACTATTTAAAGTGTGACAAGCAAAGCATCAATGCATTTCTAGCTGCGAGTTTCATATAAGCCGGTGTGCTTCTAAAAATTCATTATAAAAAAAGTGAAATACAACAGTGCTAACAAGTGATGATGATGATGATGATGATGATGTGTGTGTGTGTGTGTGTGTGTGTGTGTGTGTGTGGTTAAATGGATTGTTGATGTGAAGCAATATTTCAGTACCTCTTGAGACAGGTAAGGCAGGACTTGAGCACAGATTGCATTTAATCTCTTCACAATCTCTGCCTGCAGGTGAAAACACACACACATACATTGCTGATATGGACCAGGTCTGAAATAAATTTGGTTATGCAAAAAATAGGATCGATTGATAGATAGATCAACAGATAGATCGATAGATAGATGTGCATGCCAGATAATATAATCTACAGCTGCTGACGAACAGAGATGATGAAGAAAAAGTGTAGAAACACTGATAGCCCTGTTGCAGTATAGCCCTGACACAATGCCCTGTCACTGCCATACAAAGCATAAAGCACAGCAGGTACGAGTGGAAAAGAGTGAGACAGACAGGAAGAGAAAAGTCAGAGAGGATGATAAAGAAATTGGTTGAATACAAAACACCAGCATCTCCTTTGCATTCATTTCTGCACTCCTCTTCCCCTTTCTCTTACTGCCTACTATAGCCATTCTGTGTGCACGCGCACACACACGTACACACACGTCTGTATGCCTTCCCTCCATTATTTTTCCCTATCCCCAAAGAGCCTGATGAATTGTGCTGGAGGCGGATGCGGTGTGGGACTGGATCTCTGACAGCATGTTCAGGAAGGATGAAGAGGCTGTCACTGTAAAGCATTGTAAATCTCTGTACGCTGTCTCACTAGGGCACAGTCAATGATAAAATGGCACTAGGTGTAGTGGACATCAACCGTTGCTCACTGGACATTTTTTGGGGAGGAGGAGGGGGGTTGGCACCATTCTGTGTAAACTCCAATAGCTGCTATGTGCCAGATTTGTGACTTCTGCAATGGACATACACCTATAGTATATCTACAGGCACTCTTGAAAAGGGAGCAAAATACTGCACATTGTACATTTTGGAAATTGTATTATTTGGAAAGATTCTTTTATAGGAGGTGAGGGTACTTACTTGTTTGTGCATTTCTATGTTTAATCCATATGACATCTCGTAGTACTGTAAAGAAATCAGAAGCAGAGGAATATGAACTACATGTTTCACATGAACCGATTCCCTATGGGTAATATAATTATTCATTACACAAACACACACAAAGCATTCTGTCATGGCATGGACTGGGGAAGTGCACAGGAACTCGATAGGCTTTTAGAGGGAGGAGGGGAGAGGCGCATGATGGCGTGAGAGCAGTACTGCACAGATTAGATCAGATTAAACTGCTGGGTGGTTCAATTAGAGGAGCAATATCAGAGAGCAACACGGAACGCAGGCTAGAGAAAATACGATTAGAGAGTAGAGACAGGGAAAGGGGGCAAAGTGCAAAAAAAAAAGGGTGTAAAGGATAAAAAAAACTAAATAGAAACAGAGAGAAACAAAGAAATTAGACAAAGGGAAAAAGAGATTGAGGTAGAAAGGAAATGTAGGAAAGCAATAGATAAGATAAAAACGGTTGGCTAGGGAATTGGTCAGTGGGTGGAAACCTGGGAGTTGTGAGAATCTGAGTAGGTAAGCAGCCCGGGGCTGAGAAAAGCCCCTGGCCTCAAATCTTCTAGTTTTTGCTTCAGTTCTAGCTGTCACTTTCTGTTTCCACACCTGATTTAAAGCAACTTCATATACATGCACCACTTCTTAGACCAGCATCTGCCCCACTCTTAAGCTTTTTTGGAAACACTTCTCACTTGTTCCCCAATAGTAACGCCATATACAGAACTAAGACTGTGTAAAATATTATTGTGATATTTACTTTTTTCACAACAGTGTATCAACATTCGAACCTTTATTATCTAATACACATCTTTTTAAACGTAAAACAATTTATGTCTCTGTAAATATTTCATTGTATTTAATAAAAAAATTTAAGAATTACAATGTATTTTTTTGCAATGCATCATAGTATATTGCATTTTGGCCCATGTATTGTGATACGTGTTATATCAGAAGGCTTTTTGCTGATACAAAACCATGCAGATGAAAAGGGTTAAGCAGTAGATGGAAAGAACATCTGTTATTTCAAAGCATAAATCCGAACTGGGATGTGATGAAAGCGAAAGTTGAGAAGCATAGCGAGGCAGACACCAGGGAAAACGCATGAAATATTTAGGCAAGAAACACATTAATCCAGTGATAAAGGGCTAAATGTTCTACTCATTTGAGGGGGTAGTGATCAGCAGAGAAAACAGTATCTGGGTGAGCTTTCTGTATCATATACCGGCAGTCAGAAAAATTCAAACTCCAGGCTGGAATGCGAAAGTGCTGATGTAATAATAGAGCGGGAAATGACAGTGGTCTTTAGTGGTCATATGACTTTGCATTATGAGCCATTTACATGAGTTGTGATGGCGTCTTAGTGAAGAGAGAAATCTACAATTTTTTTTATAAAATAAAATAACCTGCTTCAAACTAACAAGCACAAAAAAACACATCTCTCTGCTTTTACTTGACTCCCAGAACGATTGCCTAAAAAGACCCCTTGAGCATGTCTTCACTGCTTCAGCCCTGTTTTTGACAATAGCATGGCACTTACCATAATATAATGACGCTGCATCTCTGACTTCTCACTGGCCAGTTTGTCACATTCTAATTTCAGACTGTAAAGAACAAGAGCATGATTAAAAGTGAAAACAAATATCAATTTCACAAACGAATATTTTATTGTATTGCATACCATAAATTAATAACAAATATTAGGTTAAGAATTTGTAAAATTTGTTGGCCTTTTTTTACCTAGCTGTGAAATGAAAAGTGACCTTGGTCTGCACTTCTCACTGTTTGTTTGTTTGTTTGTTTATTTATTTTTTAATTAATTTTAAAAGGCCACCAAAATCAAAAAAGCACTCCAACATACATCGGAGGTTGACATAGCAACCATCTTCCAAGCAGCCAGGCTACCTGTGATTGGCAACGGCAGCTTCTGATTGGCTGAAGCTTGAGGATGCTGCTGGGGTTAAAAAAAAACCCCAGAAAAACCTACACTGATTTAGTTTTATTGTCGTTTCTCTCTACGTCCACATGGCTTTTGCTGTCATCCTTATTTTGATTAATGCATTCCCTGATCTATTTATGCACTTGCATGAGGGAGCAAAGGCCTGTCTGGGCTCTGGAGACCGTCTGCTGTACATTTCCTTTAAACGGCTCTAAACATCACACAAGTGAGACAGAGAAAGAAAACAAGAGTGAGAAAGAGAGAGAGACAGAGAGAACAAGAGACAGAAAGAGCGAGAATGAGAGAGAGAGAGAGAGCGCTCGAGAGAGAGCGCTCGAGAGAGAGCGCTCGAGAGAGAGCGCTCGAGAGAGAGAGCGGCCGTGAGAGGGGCCAAGAGAACAAGAACGAGAGAGAGAGAGAGACAACAAGACAAACAGAAAAAGAGAGACAAACAGACAAAAAAAAATCAAAAAAGAGAGAGAGAGAGAGAGAGAGAGAGAGAGAGAGAGAGA
>JAOTQW010000004.1:9087651-9108274 GCA_026260075.1 Sisor rabdophorus | reverse complement strand
CTCTGCACAGAAAGACCCCGTGCCCGGGATTCGAACCCAGGACCTTCTTGCTGTGGGTGCTAACCACTGCGCCACCGCGCCACCATGTGAATTTATATAGTAAATAAAATATAAACTTGGATTAACTTTACCTCAACAACAAAAGTCTGCTGTATGTCACATTTCACCGATATGTGGACAAACCTTACTATAAACATTTCTTAAATAACATCTTTTCATAGATATTACATTAATAAGTGGAAAATATTTAATACAAATGTATAAATATGCAAACATCTGATCTGTTTATTTCATCTTCATCTATTTGAAAACCTTCTAGAGTCAGCTACGCCCACTATTTTGCATGTTGCGTTGTATTAAAAAATGTATTACAGTTGACAGTTTCTCTGTGGTAATAATATATATAGTCATACAGTTACCACATCAATTGTGGGCTTTCACTATTCGGAAACGTGCAAGATTTGTCTTCAGTTCACTAGAAGATGGGTGCACACTTTAACGCTCATCTAGCACAACATGATGAAGTGTAAATAGTTTTTTTTAAACCTCACATTGCACCATTTGAATAAATGTAATTTAACAATTTTATTAATCATAATTACCCCTCGTAATTCCCACCAAGTTTATGGAAAGTTGAGTAAGGGGGTAATAATTTACCAGCTGTGCGGTAGAAACCTCCTTACAGGAAGAGGGATTTACTAAAACATAGCTGGATGCTGGATGTAGATTATTCTCCTGTACACTTTACAAAATGTTACTACATTTGTCCAACCAAAATGTAAATAAATCTTCTTGATACCTTTTTCAGTATATAAATTTGTTTAACTTAACCAATTAATCAACTTTTTTTTTTTTACATACAATATACCGCCCAAATTTTGCAGACACCTAAATATGTGGTTCCTTTCAAAAATGTTGTCACAAATATGGAAGCACACAGTTGTCTAAAATGTGTTACATTTTTCTTTACTGGAACTAAGAGACTCCAACAATGTCCCAGCATGACAATGACCCTGAGCACAAAGCCCCTGAGGGCCATTATCACATGGTGGGTATGAATGTTCTGCCCTGATCTTAACACCACGAAACATCTTTAAGATAAACTAGAATAAGAACCTCCTCATCTGACGTTAGTGGGGCAAAGGGGTCTGCTCGAGCCTATCCCAGCGCACACAGGGCAAGAGACAGGGGTACACCCTGGACAGGTCACCAGTCTATCACAAGGCCACACATAGACAAACATCCACACACATTTACTCCTATGGGGAAATTAAAATCACCAATCAACCTAATATGATTTTTATGTTTTTGTACTGTGGAAGGAAACCAGAGTACCAGGAGAAAACCCTTGCAAGGGCAGGAAGAACATGCAAACACAAATGAGAATGTCATGTATGTTACCAGAAAATATTGTTTAGCTTAGCTATTGGTATCAGTAAAATCCAATAAACGTCTACAGAACATTCTGTTGAATTCTTTATAATCAAGCATCTGATTATAGAGATTATAGTCTGCCGTAGGTAGATTTCTAATCTGATTTAAATCAAAGTCTAATGAATCTGTAAATCTAATGCAGTCTTAAATGTTTAATTCCATTGTAACAAATCATTTTTAAGCAACACTTTCACACTACTGCAAATAAACTGGCTATGCAGACTGAGCGCATTTATCTGAGCTGGAGTTTAAGGGCGAAGCGAGGCTCGACTGCATGTTATGGGTTGTGTGTCATCAACTCACAGGTTTAGAGGGCATACACTGAGTGCAGATGCCTGGCTTGGTGTGATTTATTAGATTACGACACGAAAGCTTTTTGTTGTGACTGATGCTGTTCCGGTTAAAAAAAAGAAAGAAATCCACAGGTCGTGACCTCAGGATTACTTCCAGCTCATGAAACAAATAAATCAGCAATGAGACTCAGCACTTGAAGCTGCAATAACGTGTGCAATCACGCCTCTGAAAGCTGGTGCCAGAATGCAGATGAAGTGAAACAAAGGGCAGATATTCATAGCTAAATGCTGTATTAGCATCCCCATACTGCGACCCCCTCCTCAGGGATTTGCCCGTGTGCATCAGCAGGCTGCTGATGAGCTCCGGGCGGTGCTCTGGTAAGCTCCTGTGTTGCTTTTTCTAAACAGGGATTACAAGGCATCATAATCGTTTAGAATTTTCAGAACAAGACCTGAAAATGAGTTAAACACATGATGACTTCTGAATAGCAATCTTAACTGCGGACAAAACCTAAACAACTGTCTAAACAGAACACAAGGTCGACTGATCATGTCAAAATACAACATTAGGTACAAATGCTCAAGGGGGAAAATCAGTGGCCAGACTATTCAAGACAAAGAGTAAAACACTAAGGTATATTATATATATATATATATAAATAAATCTTACAGTTTGCCGTTACTGCAAAAATTTGATTTGTACATGAGCTTTATGCACTTTCATGCAGGAAAAATAGCACACAGCCAAACATACTTAATCCAACCACCATCTGCCTTCTACCACATATGTGTCTGATGAACTAAAATGATCAGGCGAATAAAGATCTGTTAAAACGCTAAACCGAGATGCATACTCGACATACAGTCAGCTGGCAGTTAATCAATAGCAAGCAAGTTGTCTTTAAGAAACAGGAATAATGTGCTGCCTCACACATAAATTCTTAGAATAGAACAATGATGGCATCTCAACAGAATCCGAGAAATTTGAAAATTCATCTCTGCATTCCAGCAAACATGAGTCGACTACCAATGTCGAGATATGGATCTAAAATCTAGCCAAGCTGTCTGGGTGGGAGAAGTGGCATCCTCCCTTCTTCCTGTCAGTCACAATGACACCAGCCAATTGTCAGTGTCTATGAGCTCATATATATGAGGAGGACGGGTAGGGCTTTCGTGGATGCTACACTGTTACATCACGATGCAGCATGTGTTTAGTTGGATCAAAGCATGTGTTCACCTTTGCCTTGTTGAAAGTATGAACAAAGTAACCATTGTTGTTTTTTTCCCTCTCACTAAATGAAATTGCTAGACTTTTTCATTTCTATGTGATTTTCCACTACTCAAAATATAAATTGATAAATAAACATTTACCAGGTACACAGCATTTCAACATCAACAAAGCAAATTAATCAACTTTTTTTTAAATACACAGCCTAGTACTGTTTTTAGAAAAGCAACGTATCATTGGAAATCTTTAAGTTACCCGTTCAAGATAGTTTGGTAAATTTTTGCCCCAATATAAATCTAAAGATCTAAACAAAGTGATATATAAATTTAGTATGTGTGTAAGCTTGCTTTAGGAAATGACCTCACGTCCGCTGCTGTCCATCCTCAGCCTGAAGCCTGATTTTAAGTAGGGATAAAACCATAAAAATAACCAGCCAATCAAATGTCAGTGCTATAGGTCATGTAGCAAGTTGGCTGACGGAATTCTGGAGTCGCCAGAGTCTGTCAATTACTGCTGCAATATCTGTGGATTAAAGGAGGAAAACTGAAACAGATGTCCAATGGCAAAGCAGTAATCGAATACACTGGTGATCCGGTGGATCTTTGGCTCATGTTCAGCTGTCATAAATTACACGTTATCTGCTTGAGTTTTGGTGTTTTACGAATATGTTTTAGACAGGTTTAAGCATGTTAAATGTGTTCTGTCTGTTGCTACTTCCGTCACTAAATTCAGGACATTTTCCAGCCTTTTTTTTCATCTTAGGAAGTGTCAATGCATAACCTTAAACCATTACACGAGTTTCCATCTCGAAACAGCCGTGCCTGGGCAAACACTATTAGTCTGCTTTTAGCTCCACATTAACACTGGGCAGGAACCGAGAACTTAACATGAACAGGAACGAGTGCTTCCTCACGAATCCTAGAGTCTGCGAGGTGTTTGTAAATTACATAAACCTATATCATTTATGGCACATTTTTGAAAGGTGCAGCAGGGCGACTTCAAAAACTACTAACTATAGCTTAACCGCAGGTATGTCCTACCCTCGCTTTCACAAAGCAACGCCTTCTCAACAGATAACACACAGACCGTTAGATAACTATATAGTACAGTTAGTAACTGTCACTAAATTACCAAACCTGATAGAAGTACCTGTTTACACACTGTTGATCGGGATACCAGGAAGACCTTGGGTTCAAGCCTCACCACTGACAAGGGAAAAAAAGACCGGGAAGACCTGGACTCAAGCCCCACTACGGTTAAGTCCACCATCGTTGGGGGCTTGAGCAGGAGCCTTAACCCTTCTTGTTCAAGGGGAGCTGTATAATAACTGACCCTACACTCTGACCCCAACCCTCCAAGGTGGGACATACAAAGAAAAGATTTCAATGCATGTTATACGCTGTATAATCGTGTATGTGACAAATAAAATAAATTGGAATTCATCAGCTTTCAGACCCTTTGACTCGCAATACTAATATTAATTAGGGTGAAATGCACATTAACTGAAACATCACCAGGATAATTTTATTAACATGGGAACAAACTGTTCAATTATTTTGCTATTTTTGTAGGGAGTTGTTCTTTGTGAAAAGGGGAAACTAGACCAAATATAAGCCAAACTTGTAGCAGACACGGTGATGTGAAGGTTTGTGCATTGATGTTAACCTTTAAGTGAAGAAAAACAAACAGGACACGCTGAGGTTTAGGGTTTTTGGTTTTCAGCTGAAGGTCTCGGATACAGCACATCTCTGCACACAGTTACAGCCAAGAGCCATTCAGGGCAGTCTAAGTAAACACCATCTTTGTCAAGAACGGTGAAAACTCGTTGCTATGGAGCTGTGCTGCCGTGGCAATAACATCCTTCTCATCTTCATCATCGCCTCTGGCCGGGGTTCAGACAGGCCAGACTCCAGATAGTGATTTATGAGATCCTTTTCTGCCCTCAGTGCCAGGACTAAGCTGCTTGAGCCATTTATTACTCTCAGCATTTTCACAAATCCAGTAATGATAGCACGGCTGCGATGAAAGCAAACATTTCCAGGTATCAAAAGGCCATGGAATTACTATCACCACCAATCTGTTGAACTCGTACAAGCCGATATTATAGCTCTACGTCCTGTGATTATAGGGAAAATTCACAAAAATCTGACAAAGCAGGGGAATTTCTAACATCTGTCCATGCGTTGAAATGCAAAACTGGTTTTAATCATGATTCCAAAGCACAGCTGCACGACTCGGTTAACATTAATCCGAAGTGTGCAATTAGTCGACTGTGAAAATCTTCAATTCATTAATACTCGAATACCTGCTGCATCATTTCCAAGTATTTTTTTTCTCTTGCTAATTAATATTATGTTCGGTTTTAAAATCATTAAAATCTTTAGAAAGGATACAGAGAACTGAATTTTAAATTCAATTTAAAACAGTCGCTCCACGTGTCACTGAATCATCTGCCACAGGTTTCATCACATTACAAACTTTTGTATATATTTTTTTTCAATGAAAAGTCAGTTTTAGGTTGTGCATATTTAGTTGTGTGAAAAGATCTGGACACCCTTTTTCCTGATTTGCATAAAACATGAGCTGTAAAAATGGGTCATCGATTTAGGAAATTGTACCCATGCCCTCGTCACATAATATAACGTGCGAAGAAAACTTTTTTCAACATCGTCACCAACTAATAAACTTACATACTTTCTTTATGCACTTTGTAATCAAAAGTGACACAAACAAAGGTTTGGTTCCTGATGGTTTCGATTTAAAGTACAGAAATCCGATTGCGCTTCGGATTCAGGTTTCAGATACATACGATTACATTTAGCATGACCAATCAATCTTAACCAGTCGTTATAATACACTCATAATCGCTGTGTGTTATAATAACACTCAATCGCCGTGTGTTATTATACACTCATAATCGCCGTGTGTTATTATACACTCATAATCGACGTGTGTTATGTACTGGAATCGGGGTTTGGCTTGAGATTTAATTCCTCAGCGTCTATTAGTAACGATTCATTCCGATGAATAAGTGCGAGAGAAACCATCATCTCATTAAACTAAAGCATCACAATGTGGTAAAATACCAGTCGTGTTGGGCCGCCGTAAACAATCCTTAAATATTCATTTCAGAAATATGCTTATTTAAACATCTGCACACAAAAAAAATAAACACATCTACATCTGTAAAGACTGATGTGTTTCTGTTAGAAATAATTCATACACTAATCCATCCATCCATTCATTTTTTAAACCTGCTTATTTCCTAACTCGGGGTCACAGGGATCTGCTGGAGCCTGTCCTGGCGCACATAGGTTGCCGTTCCATCGCAGGGCCACACGTAGATGAAAAAACCACACACAACGCACTCCTATCTACAATTTAGATTCACAACTTATCATACAATAATCATTAGGAGGTATTGATAAACGTATTCATTCGTTCATCCATTCATCTTCTATACCTGCTTATTCACTAGCTCGGGATCACAGGGCCTGTCTATTATTGGCCACACATAAATGAACAAACACACACAGACGCAATTAAGATTCACCCATCATCATAAACTAATCTTTATCGAATATTCATTTATCCATTCAACTTCTATATCCGATTATTCCCCCATCTCTGGGTCACGGGGGTCTACTGAAGCTTATTCCAGCACACATAGGGCAAGAGGCAGGGGTACACCCTGGATAGGTTGTCAGTCTATTGCAGAGCAACACATAGACAAACAACCACACGCACTCACACACACACACACACACACACACACATCTAAACTAATCATTATGAGATATTGATCAACTTTATGATCTAGAAAATTCTCCCAATAGGATATTAGATTGGAGTTAGTGTGTCCCTGACTAGTCAATATTACAATATATTATAGATTTTCAGCCATGTGGGATAAATGATCATTCAGTCACTAAACAAAACGAGATCATCAGTTAAAGCTCATCGTGATATTTCGCTTACAACTCATTATTTATAATCGTTTGTTTGTTTGTTTGTTTGTCCAAATCAAGGTGAGAAATCCGTGTACATACAATAAATATATAAACACATATTTATTTCTGTACTAGTTAAACCTTAAATAAACCCTTTGTTTGGTCCCTGTACTGCTTTAAATATTTATAGAAATATATTACTTTGTTACTGAAAGATGCTGGAAGGTTATCAGGTTACCAACTAACCCGGGTTAAATTCTACTTTAACCCCCCCCCCCCGTTATAAGGCGAGGACTCGTTAAAGTTGGACCCGGAAGATGACCCTGGCTAACGATCACCCCAGGATTTGACCAGGTTTAGTTAACTGATTAGCGTAGCGTGCTAAAGTCACCCCCCTCCTCCTCCTCCCCCCTTCTCCCCCCCTCCTCCTACTCGTTCCGAAATCAACAATAAACCACTCACCGAGTGCCTGGATTGTGGAAACATCATGTCAGTTTTCTGGTTTAATCTTTACGCAGACCTTTTAGACCAGCAAAGCGGCTGAAATGTGGTTTTCTTCTCCTCTTTGTTCGTCGCTATATAACGGATGAAGCAGGCTAAGCTAACCCGCTAACACGCCACCCAAACAGCGCAGCAGCAGCAGCGGCGGCTTTGCTCCGATTATGAGGCTGGAGTCGCGGATCTGGAAGTGATTTCTCTTGGGGTATCATTCGGCATGAACGGGGAATAAAGCTCGTAAAGACGCCCCGAATAATAACGCAGTTTTTACTGATGATTTTTTTTTCGCCTGCTTTTGCCTGTCAGCTCCCTTTTTAACCACAATCCCGGCAGCGCTGTTTCTCAGATGCGCTTCAGTGCCTTTCTCTGCGTTGGTGGGTTGGTGAAATGAAGGCGCCTGGATATACAATCACACACACACACACGCACAAACTCACACATTCATGTCTGCACACGTCTCTTCCATGTTTTATCAGTCTCGTTCGTCTGATTGAAAGGAGATATTTCACAGCATGTGCACTGTTTAACCTTAAACTGAAAATAAAGTTTAAAAAAATGTACTTTTACAGAGAAGGGCGTTTGCTATTACCACATTTCACCACAAGGAGGCGACAAACGGCTGTACATCATTTAATGTACTTTAAGTACAATTTCGGGTTTTTTTTTTAATAGAGTAAAGTATTTTTTATATATTGTATAAATATATATTGTATAAAATTAATGCTCAATCATTAAGCACAATATTTATTGTACTTTAAGTACAATGTTGGTTATTTTTTATTGGGTTTTATTTTATAAACAATTTTATATATTGTATAAAACTAATGCCCAATCAATAAGTTACCCAAAACTCAACAAAAGTTTTTCTCGAGTTTGAAAATTTCAGTCGACATCACAAACTTTGGTTGAAACATGTAATATTAACCTCTTTTAATATGTTTTTTTACCAGACAACTGACAGGAATATATCACATGTAGCATTTGGCACGTGAAAAAACATTCAATTCAAAGATCCTGGAGCTGTAAGGGATTTAAAATCCATTTGTTTTGTCAACATTAGCTGATATGATCAAAAGCCTTGTCCTTTTCCCGTATACATTTTCAATGTTCATTTGTTAAAATGTTTGGCAGTTGCACTAAAGCTACACCTTCAAATAGCTAGTTTCTGTTTTTAGACAGCAACATAGAGAAGAAACAAAATGCTAGTGACCAGAAAGCATCTTCAATAAAATCTTTCATTTTCATACAGTGGAAGAGGAAAGTGACGCGCCACACTATTTACAATGACTAACATCCTTCGGCAAGAGCTGGGCTGCTTGATTCCCATCAGTGAAATTATTATTATTGGGGTTTTTTTAACAAAAGTAAAAATATACTTATATAGTGCAGATTGTGTAAATACGAAGTAGACAAAATCACACGAAACATAGGAACAAAGTTTATTCCAATTTAAAACAGATCATTTTTTCTTTTTTACGGAGAAGGTTATGAAAACTGTTTCTATGTTTAAATGAGCCTTAGGCAACAGTGGCTGAAATGAATCATAGAAAAGAGATTTATGGCAAAAAACTGTAAAATGAGCAAGAATTAGAGCCCGTTTCCACCCTCACCCACCCAACCCCTCACAAATCGAGCACACATGCATTGAAGATGGAATTTCAGCAAAAAGAACTTAGCATCTTTAACCTTAAATATATGTAATACAAGTTTATCTATTTAAATTAATCACATACTTGGTGTTGGTTTTTAAAAACAGGACCATAAAATACATTGACCAAGTCCGTTTTTTATGGTTTTACACAAATGTTGGCACTTGTTAAAAGTCTGGCTCTATAAAGAAAGGGGATTGGCACACATTATAGTACATCATTTACATTTGGTATGCTTAAAAAAAGTGACTTAAACTAAAGCCAACAAATTATTTTGATTTCGTACACCACAATTTTTTTTTACCCGTTATCAAAAAAAGCAACAAAAAAATAATTAGTATGAAGTGGTCCTACATACAGATCAATTCATAACAGAAAAAAAGTCAGCTTCATATTTCCTGCATTCATTCCATCAGTATGGACCTCAAGCAAATAATCCAAATGGTTAATTAGTGTTCACATCAAGTACCAGGAATGTGCTTGACCAAACAGATAAACTGCAGCCGTTAGTGCCAAGTGGGTTTAGTGCACATAACCTGAAACAAACAAACCAAAAAGAAACCCTTCTGGAAAGGTGGACAAGTCTCTGCTGCTCTGAAAGAGTAATGCTTACATGCGATAGTCTGTTTTTGCAATACATGACCTACGATCGTTTGCTTAGTGTTTCCTGGTACCGAGAGATGACAGGCTCAAGTATATGCTGTACCTGTATAATGCAATCAAACCTTAGTGTTGACAGCACATTAAAAAAAAACATGTATATGATCAGAGAATCAGAGATGCCTGGCTGAATATAGTGGGTCTTAGTATTATGATCGTGTTGGCATGACTGGGAGTCTGAAAAGTCAACCTTATCTACACTGCACTTTTCAAGGGAAAAAAAAAGATCAAATACAGCAGCAGTGGTCTGGCACTGGAAT
Organism: Sisor rabdophorus; assembly: GCA_026260075.1. Classification (NCBI taxonomy): domain Eukaryota; kingdom Metazoa; phylum Chordata; class Actinopteri; order Siluriformes; family Sisoridae; genus Sisor; species Sisor rabdophorus. The sequence continues at coordinate 9,098,302 of JAOTQW010000004.1, read as the reverse complement.
CCAACATACTCCCACATGATAATAAAAAACATCGACAATCATCGTTAATGGTTTAGATTTAAATGCAAGTGAAATGTAGATCAGGTTTATAGTCTAGAAATACTCCAAGAACAGCATGTGCAGTGTAACACTAACACCTGCAAACCAAAGACTAATGCTTTCTAGAATACAGGCAAAAAACAAATATATATATATTATAAAATTAGCGTGTAATTTTTGTAATGCTAACGAATTGTCTGACTATTTTTTTATTGAAACTGCACAAGTTGGGTGTTGTAATAAAACAATTACCAAACACACCAATTATAGATGGTGAAGGGAATACAATACAAAAAGGTGTTCTTACACCATGGCTAATGGCACAAACATTAGTTTAAAAAGAGACGTGCAACCATTTCAAAAAAAAAAATGGGGAAAAATGCACATCCGAGCAGGACGGGCCTAAGCATGATGCAGAAATCAGAAGTTTTTTTAATCAAACCAAAATTGCATAAATGCCAAATGCCTATGAAAAATGTAATAATTTAGCAGTTTAACACACCTACACTAAAACTCACATTTCCATTTCAATCTGCACTCTAAACAAAGCAGGGTTTGAGGTGGGGTTTTGGGACGCGACGGATCTTCACTCTGAAGCCTAGATTTACCCAGAGCTTCTCATGGAATTGTAGTCAAACAAGGGATTTATCAGGTGTCTCACTGGCACACTTTGAAAGCTAAATCTGCAGAGACGATAATCATCCTATCATCCACACTCGAACACACACCATCAGCCTGATTCGGCGCCTTGCTTCATTGCACCTATTGCTGTTTTAGACTCCAAAGCATTCCTGTCAATGTCACCCATAAATAGCCCTTATAAGTGTGAAAACTCACCTGAATTACATTGCAAAGAAAGAAGAAAAACTGAATCTATCCTCCTTTTTACCAAAACGGTTATAAAACTTACACAGTCGTCAAGCAACAGCTAGAACTTGGTACTAAAACAGATACCGAACCGAAACCTTTCAGGTTACAACTGACCGCCAACTAAGTTTTTAACCCCTAATAAATTTCCTACTTGCATAAAGCAGATCTGTGAAATGGCAACTCATCTTTATATTTCAAAAAAATATATATACTGAAAGATGTCATATAAGCCTAAAGATTTTACAGCAGTATGTACTCCCGCTTTATCAATTCAAACAAATTACTTGAGGTGACTAGTTCCTCCTAACATTATTTAGATATCTTTTCCATAAATCACAAATAGAAAAGCTGAAATTTACTTTTGTACAGCACGCTTGTGGAAAACGATGTTGGCATTCTTCATGAAACCAGCAGTTTGAACACTATGGAATCATACTGCTTTTAGAGTTTACTTCAAACGGTTGCCACAAAAAACACCAGCAATTGAAAAGATCTTAAATCTCACCTTGAAGCAAGCAAGACACACTTCAAACAGTATTCAGTAATCAAATCACATTGTTGAAAATGATAGATACTTCGTGGCAAAAAAACACGTGGGTTATGCTGAAACTAATGATTCTAAATAACCCATGTAAACGTACAGAAAATACAATTTTGGTTTGCAAACACATACTTTAAAAAAAATGAAATAAAAAAAATTCAACTGTATCAAATAGGCAACCAATACTGGCGAGAGAAAAAGGAAAAAAAAATTTAGCGAATATAAATTTGGCAAATGGTACAGATTGAAGTACTGTTGTACTGTTTCGTTAATACGGGATCTCTACAGTGACACGTGGCGAACTGACGAGACATACTGAGCCACCCCTTTTATTTCTAAGGGAATTCGCTTCTCACCTAAATTCACGAAAACCCTTTCCCAAGCACAGCAGTAGGGCTGTGAGAAAGATTTACATTATTTGTTATAGACACAAATCAAGGTTCTGCCATCCGTCATGAAATGGCTGAACATCTGGTCAGATGTTAAAAATCAAACCAAGTTACATTCAGAAAGGCAGGGTAAAAGTTAGCTTTGAGGAGGCATGCAGGGGGGAAACCGCACTCGATGGAATTGCAGTTATGCCTGCAGACAACCCGACGCCAAGCTCAAGGTCAGGGTTTTCTCTGATAAGCATCCTGCATCAATTCCTACCCAGCTGGAGCGCATCAAATGCTACCCACAGCTGCTGTGTCCCTTTCGAGCACCACCACACAGACTACATGCTCTAGCTCTCTCACTAAAGAGGCAATCGGCAGGGACAGGCAGTGGTGTTATCAGCTGATGGGATAGGGCAAGACAATGCCTGCAGCAACAGATAACACCTTTTGAAATAAAACTATCAAACCAGAAAAAAGAAAGTTCAAAAAAAAAAAAAAAAAGCAACAAACGCAAGCATTTGTGCCTAAAAAGAGCAGAGCTGTATCAGTTGAAATCTTGATTATGTTATGAGTGTGAACGTATGCAAGATACATTAAAAATAGTGTTGTGCATGAGCTGCAGGTGTCCCCTCTTTCCGACTCCTCCTACCACCCTCCCTCACACTAGGTTGTACTCTTTGAGGTTCAGCTGCAGGATGGTGTCTTTGACTGCGGCAAAGACAAAGCGGATGTTCTCGGTGTCCGTGGCGCAGGTGAAGTGTGAGTAAATGATCTTGTCGCTGTCAGGGTTCAGCTCCACAAACATCTTCAGAATGAACTCACGGCCAGCCTGGGCATCTCTCTGGGGACCTGATGGGGGGGACAAATAGGATTTGTCGCCATGGGATTTACATTAAGGAAAGACAGTTAAAAGGTATTAGCTTTGAACAGCTACTGAACGGATCGTTAGGTGTCCCTAAGGAGTTATTAAAAAAAAAAATGTATAAAACATTTCTGCAACTGATTTTATGAGAACGTGGTGTAAAGCAGTGTTAATTTTGACAACAGATTTTAATAAAGTTTTAGTCATAGTCTATTGACTATGATTGACTCGTATTATATCATCAGTATTATCATTGCTTCATTTTGATTTTAGTCTAATTTTAGTCGACTAAATAGCATAAATATTTAGTCGACCAAATCTACTGTGGTTTTAGTTGACTGAAATAAATTTGGTTTAATTCAAGTGTAAATTAGTTAAAATAATATTGTAACTTAAAGGCTTATTAAATATATGAATATATAAAAGACCAAAAGATAGGCAGAAAGATGACTATTCGTTCAGTTACTCTTTCCTCTGTAATTCTCAGTCCTACATTTCTACTCCTTTAACTTCTCTTGTGGTGAACAACTCAGGGTCATTGGGGCCTGTTGGAGCCTATCTCAGCGCACATGGGGCGAGAGGCAAGGCTACACCCTGGACAGGTCACCAGTCCATCCAGGGCCACACATGGATAAACAACCACCAGACTTACTCCTATGGGCAATTTAGTGTAACCAATCAACCTAATGGACATGTCTTGGACTGTGGGAGGTAACCGGAGTACCAGGAGGAAACCCACGCAGGCGCAGCAAGAACATGCAAACTCCACAGACAGACAGACAGACCTCTTGCCTGGGAATCAAACCTAGGACCTTCGTGCTTTGAGGCAACCGTGCTAACCCCTTTGCCACCCAGTGAAAACATACATCTTTAGATCCTTACATTTTAAACAACACAAATAAATGATGCCTTGAATGCCTAAGATTATGTTAAACCTATTGCTATGTTTAATGATTTTTGTATTAATAAACTGATGACGGATTCGCAAGCTGACAAAGCTGTGCATGTGCACATACGCCGCTGTACTGGCATGCCGAAGAGATCAGTAAACCACAAATATCAGTCAGAGCATCAGGAGAACAAATTTGTTTAGGCCTTAAACTTCATTCACAAAAAAATCAACAGCACTACCTTTCAGTAAACTAAGCTTCTAAAATGCCCAGAGTGAGTGAGTGTCTGGTTGCTCTTCCATGTCTGACCCTGCGAAGGACTGCCAACCTGTCCAGGGTGTACCCCTGCCTCATGTGCACTGGGCTCGGCTCCGCAGACCCTGTGACCCAGAGTTAGGAAATAAGCAGGTATAGAAGATAAATGAATGAATGTGCACTCTTCGTTTTGTTCTATAAACCTATTATTATTTCATATAAACACTTTTAATGTGAGATCCAACAGAGACAATTCTCTAGTTCGTGCAAGCCAATAACAGGCTATTCTGTTGCACGATGACACGCGTGTACCTGTGTGAATTTTAGTATCCTTCCATTGCAGATTTTGCTGTATTTCCTATACCACTTATTCCATAACTATGAGTCACAAAGGTCTGCTGGAGCCTATCCCAGTGCACACAGGGAGAGACACAGGTCACCAGTCCATTACAGGGCCACACGTAGACCAACAGCCACACTCACTCCTATGGACAATTAAGAATCACCAATTAACCTAATTTAAATGTTTTTGGACTGTGGGAGGCAACTGGGGAAAACCTTTCCTGCAGGCGCGGAAAGAACATGCACACTCCGCACTGAAAGACCCCTTGCGCCCAAGAATCGAATTCGGGACCTTCTTGCTGTGAGACAACCATGCTAACCGCCACAAAAACACTTCATACATACAAAATATACAGATTAGAACATACAGAATGAGGATTTCTATGATTAACTTAAACAGGGTGTCCCACAAGTTTTATTTTATAGAAAAAATAAGACATTTATATATTATATCTACATGTCCACCATTGTTTTGAAAACTAAATCTTTGGCACGTGTTTGTTTTTGTGTTTTTCATAAAAAAATGTTTTAAAAATTATATATACATATTAATTGTGTATAGTATTATTGTATTTGTATTGTACAACTCGTAGTAACCTGTGTTTTCACCACTTGGTGTCTCTGTTTTCCACTCAAAGCTAAAACATTTGCAAGAGAACAAATTTTTTTATTTATTTTGTAAAGATAAATAATTTACCATCAAACTCTGGAAAGTAGTCAACCAGATGAGAGTACATGATCTTTTCCTCCAGCAGGTCCTTTTTATTGAGAAACAGAATGACGGAAGAGTTTTGAAACCAGGGATAGGTGATTATTGTCCTGAAAAGGGCTTTGCTCTCCTCCATTCGATTCTGATTCAGATAAGAAAGAAAGAAAGCTAGGACAATAATTCACCAATAGTGTTAGACGAAAACTTTATTCTACACCTTTAACAAAACACCTGACCAAAACATTTAACAACTGTGGGTTATAATGGTACCACATGTTTCTTACATGTTTTATATAGAGATTACCCCAATCACTGTGTTACATTTAATGCAGGCTTACCTCGTTGTCTGACTCCACCAGTACCTGGTCATACTCGCTCAACGCAACAAGGAACATGATGGACGTCACATTTTCAAAGCAGTGGATCCACTTTCTGCGCTCTGAACGCTGGCCGCCCACATCAACCATCCTGAGACAGAGACAACAGTTGAAAAGAGGAACAATTTATTTAGAATGTTTTATTTTAGAATGATTGAGGTGATTGTGTCTTAGATATAAATACATAATTAGAACAAACATGCAAGTAAAATATTGATTTAGGATATTGAAATTGAATACTTAAATATAAAATCACACAGTATAAAAGTAATTTTTGTTAAAGCTACAAAAGTGATTGATTTCTAACAAGCTTTAATTGCTTAGCTTAAAATGTTTACAATGCTCAACCGATAAACGTTCCATGCATACAATTACATGCAATCTGTAGTGCAGTCAACTATAATCCTGCCTTGTGACTATTGCAGATGCACACAATGCAAACTCAAGTCGTGACGCCAAAGTTTTAAGGTGGTGACAGTGCGGACATTTTCCCACCAGTTAATTGACACAGTAATTTCGGCCAGTAAAATTCATATCGTTTTCCTTTGTCCCTTGCCTTCCTTTTGCTTTGACTCCTACTACTGGTCTGTAATTTGACAACTATTGCTGTGTCAAAACGAAAGTGGGCCACAGTGCCAGGGTGGGCAAGTGACATAACCGGTTTTATTGGTTAACACCAACCATCACAGCGAGCCTACTTGACTACATTTTTCAAAGTCTGAAAATCAACAATTGGTGCATCTTGGAATGAAACTCTGGCAACTTAAAAGGGGGAGAAATTAAATATATCTTTATATATTTTTACTTGCCTTAACAGTGCATAGTAGGCAATGCAAACATATCTCGCTTTGATAAATAAAATTCTTGGTTAAATTATTGTATTGGTTTGTGTATTAAATTGTTTGTCAAGATATGATATTTAGTCGGCTGGCTGGAGAAAAGAAAGCAACAGTATGGGCAAACCAACAAGCCATGATGAATGAACTAGTGTGATGTGAGTGAATTTAAAGAGCATTAAGGAGAAATGTACGAAGTCCCGCGATTTCTCTACAGATCAGCTATAATATTTTTAAATTAGCTTTATTTCCAAATAATCCAAATAATCTAATAATAATCCAGCAAATTAACAGACCCAGAATCAGATTTCTTGCGACAACCCTTCGTAGTCTTTCTACCTGCGTCCCTGGTGGGCCAGGCATGCAGACTGATAAATGGCTCCTCTAGGAGCATTAGCCTAAAATAAAAGCGCTCTCACTCTAACCAACCTACTTTCAAGCAGCTTGGATGACCGTCTGACCTACTTAGAAAGATAAGTGCTCCCAAGTAGAGCAGACAATTTTATCTTCTAAAGCAATTGTACCTCTGAGGCATTTTGACAAAGAATAATAAAACCATTGCAGGGTTTAAACTAGCTTCAATAAAAAAAAATAAAAACTGGCAAAGCGTTTAATAAATCAAGCATCTTAATAATACTTGTGTTCTTTCTCCAGTAATCACCTAAATTGAGAAAGTCTCAATGTTTTCCAGAAATGTTCCATTACATTGTTGTGTTAATTTTGCAACCTCTCAAGCCCAGCCTCCTTGGTAGCATAGCTATTTGTAACACTGTTCCACGTAGGCAAGCCCAACATATTAGCTTCCTGTCGATCTGCTTGCTTTGGTAGAGACTTCTGTTTATGCCCCCCTCCCTCCTCTTATAGCTAAGGATAAGAGAGTGTAAAGAACCCATTACAAACTGGAGTACCGAACAGAACATTTTAAATGGCTAAGCTGATGCTTTTGCTTTGTAATGCTGTAGCAGATCCTAGAAGACCATAAAGGCAAATCCTGCTCTCCTGCATTCCACAGCCAAGCTGTGACCAAGTCATACTAGACATTCAAACAGTTCTGGGTTCAACTTAGGACTATGCCCATGTTGTGATATTTGTACCACTTACTTTGCCTAAAGCGGTCTGAATATGCATAGAAGACTTTAAGAGGCTTCAGTGATAATCTCTAAGCACCTTTAATCAAATCAGCTAGAATTGTGGCAAGCATGCAATTTTATTGCGCCTAATGTCTTTTTTGCAACATTGTGTAAAATATAGACAGTTTCAGCAATTGCTCTGCTATTAAATAATTTTGGCATGATGTTGGCTGATTACATAACTGATTGAATGTTCCGTTCGTTAAGTGGTAGCTGTGTACATTTGTTTGTATTGAAATATAAAAACTAGCTAACTACTACACTACCGTGACACCCCTACTGTATGACTAAATAAGCAATATGAAAGCATTAATTAATCCACGGTTCTTATAAATGTTTTGTATAGTAAAAATAAAAGGCACACACTGTCCCCATGTTCTGTTCCACTCAGGCAGCCCAGGTTTCCTTCGGGCTTCTGCCTGGCCCCACCCCTCTCTTGCCGTTTTTATCTTGGTCCTATCTTTTAAAATAGTTAAAGGTTTTTTTTTGTCATATTTCCAAGTATAACATACAAAGCATTTTTTGTACCTGAAAATGATGCTCTGCAAATCAAAAGGGTATTCAATGATCCCTGTTGTTGGAACACGGACCCTAAGGACATCTTGTTGAGTTGGTAAATAGGATTGATCGGAGATACGATCCAAATCACTTAGATAACTAAAGATTAAAAGAAAAAATAGATGTAAAATGAACATATATTAAGGCATGACAGCAGATAAAATCCCAAATCACAGTCAGTCAATCATCATCAAGGAGAGACAAAAGTTAAAATACTGCAAAGCAGATATGTTTCAGCCCTCAGTGCCCTTCACCATATTCCAAGTTGTCCTTAAAAAACTGTCTTTTACAAGATTAAAATAAAACCTTGCTCTTTATTTCACAAAGACTATAGAGACTGAAGCAACTGAGCAACTAAGACATGTATGCATCTAAAAATATTTAATGTCTAAGGAGGCATAAAAGTCATCAAAATATTTTTATATCAAAGGTAAATATTGAAACTAAATATTCTATAGTGAACATGAAGACACTTACTATTTTGTGGAGTCAGACAGCTGATACTCTCTCCTGCGATCGTAGGCTTCCTGGATCCCAGCGTCAGTCCATAACATCTTTATTGCACTGATGTAGGGCTGGTCAAAAGAGCACACTTTCTCCACATCTACCTCCCGCACCAGAAGAGCATTGGCCTGTGGAGAGACAAGAAATATTAATGATTACTAGTGTATAGAAATGTACTAATGACAATATTGGCCTGTTTCTCTTTTAGTCATCATAAAAGGACACGTCCAAGTGTTATGAACACTTAAACAAGAGTGTGTAACATTAACTTTACATTAAAAAGTCAATATAACCCAATTGAACAGTCAAACTTAATTTCATTCACGCTCTTTAACAGCCACTTCAGAAGAACAATTAAGTGTTTTTTTAAACTAAAGCCCTTAAGTTTACGGCTATATAATGTTTCAGAAAATATTAATTAGACCGAAACTGTGTACCTACATTCAGATACTATATTTTGCTGAATATGGCATATAGATCAGCATTGATATGGTTTAACTATCCAAGTCATTTCATTCCATTCGAATTGTATGTATTTTTTTTACTAACTAGGTACCGCACAATTACACAGGGACAGCAAAGTCAGTACATGCTGCTTAGATGATGTATTTAATTAATTATTTTCTAGTGTTCTTTTATAGTTAGTTTGTCAAAAACCCACCTTGTTCTGCTCGTACTTGTACATGATCTTGAGGTGGTCCACAGCACGGATCATGGCCTGCATGGAGGTGAATATGTTCTGGTAAACAAGCTTGGTGTAGCTGCGCTTGTCTTCATCAGTGTAGCCTGAGCCATGAATGATGCGCATCTGTTTGATGAAAGTGCTTTTGCCACTCTCACCAGTACCTGGAAGGAAAGACAAAAATTATAAATAAATAAATATATTTATATCACTACACAGCACCACAACTATGATAGACAAAAGACATTATTTGTCTTTATAATTTACAGTATTTATATATAGTTCTTATTGTGCCATTGTATAATGAGTGGAACGTCGGAAAGTCATGTTTTTAATAAGATAATATAGACACAGAACTACCGGCCTATCAGAATTAGCTTTTTTAAATTGTCAGTATCTGTATTTTCAGGGCAACTAGGCTGGTTTGGACATTTTTATGGGTCAAGGGAGTTTTCCATACAAGACAGGGCCAAAAGTGAAATAACCCGAGCTATTTTAATACTACTGCTTAAACACGTCTCATGTAATATAATATGATTTTTAGAAAAAAAACTGGTTGAACTGGAATTTAACTTATGTACACTTTTCTGATCTACTCAAATTCCAAAACCCATGCTGTTTGTATATTCCAAACATACACTATAAAATATCAAACATCACCATTCCTTTTAATGCACTTCCACTCCAACCGGACCATGCTGAAGGACAAGAAGTGATTGTGAAAGCCAAGTCACATGGCATTATAACACACATTAGGTGAACTGAAGTCAGAGGGGGGTCTTTACAACCAGACATTTCACATTTCAGAGAAAGCAAGTAAAACCACTGTTATTTTATTTTTTTAAGAGCTGACTAAAATAGGAGAAAAAGCAGGTCGTCAAGCTGCACTCTATCCTGACCTCAATGTCTCTTCACCACACCAAACAAACACACACACACACACACATCAGGAAAACCCATTAAACAGCTAGGTTGCATAATCCTAGACTCAAATATAGAGCCATGTGGTCATGGGTTATGAACAAACCTAAGAATCGATGATCAGTCATCACAGTCAACATCCAGTCCTTATCTTTCACTAGTTAGCACAAATCACATTCATTTCCTGTCAAAATTACATATGAACTTGATGACCTCTACTGAATTTTCTCAACATGAACTAAATAAAAATCACAACAAAAAAATAATCACCAATTATAAAAATCGTTTCAATGATAAATTCTTTTAAAAAAATTTTAGTTTGTTTCAGCCTATTACATTCCATAAAGACTTAACTATTAAAGATTGAAAATACTACATTATTAGCATTCTTTAAATAAACTACCAAAACAACAGTATTTGTTTTAAAAAGAGAAAAGAAAGGCAAAAAAAGTGTGGTGGTTCTCAGTTAATAGTGAAGTCTGAGGTAAATGACAATGTTTTATCAAGTTTTTCAGTATTTAGCCGTTTAAGAAAAGCAGAGTTTTCAAGTCGCTGGTTGTGATCGGAGACCAAAACGTTCTTGTTCGCACAAGTGACAATCAAACAGTATCAATTAATAAATACAAGAGATCTAAACCAGTCATTGGTTAAAATTCCCAATAAAATATAATTAAAAAAATTAGCATGGTCACCTCACAACAAGGGGACTGTTACCAGAAAGACCGGGGTTCAATTCCCAGCACCACCAAGCCACCACT
>JAOTQW010000004.1:9071016-9081830 GCA_026260075.1 Sisor rabdophorus | reverse complement strand
GGGGGGGGGTTAAAGGAAGGGATTGGAGATAAGAAATACAGTCTGTACAGTATAAAAACCATTAAGCCAATGAGGAGCCCCCTCCAGGATAGCAAACCAAACATGAGTGTGTCTGTGTGTGTGTTTTGTGTTTGTGTGTGTAATTCCTCACGAAATTAGCTATATATTCATTCATTTATCTTTTATACCCCATTATTGCGTAATTCTGGTCACGGGGGTCTGCTGGAGCCTATCCGAGCACACATAGGGCAAAATGCAGCAGGGCCCCACACACACACACACACACACTCACACTTACTCCTATGGGCAAATTAGAATCACATAGAATAGAATTAACATAATGCGCATGTTTTTGGACTGTGGGAGGAAACCAGAGTACCCGGAGGAAACTCACGCAAGTGTATGAGGGAACATGCAAACTCTGCACAAAAAGACCCCAGGATGCCTGGGATTTGAACCCATGACCTTCTTGTTGTGAGACGATCTTGCTAACCAATATGCCTCCGCGCTGCTCGTTAGCTATATCTGTGAAATACATACATATCAATTCATTCATTTATCTTCTATACCTTCTTATACCGTAATTCAGGGTCACAGGGGTCTCTTGGAGCCTATCCCAGCACACATAGGGCGAGGGCGAGAGGCAGGGGTACGCATAGACGACTGACCACATACACTTAGATCTACCATATGTACATGTTTTTGGACTGTGGGAAAAAAGGTCATGAAAAAACCACCGAAGTGTGGGGCAAACTTTGCACAGAAAGACCCCGTGCCCGGGCTTCGAACCCGGGACCTTCTTGCCGTGCTAACCACTATGCCACCGTGCCGCCCTGTTATATACATATTAAATAGTAATTTTAAAATGAGGGCGACGAGGTGGCATAGTGGTTAGCACGGCAAGAAGGTCCCGGGTTCAATTGCCAGGCAAAGGGTCTTTCTGTGCAAAGTTTGCATGCATTCCCGCTTGCATGGGTTTACTCTGGTGACCTGTCCAGGGTGTACCCCTGCCATTCGCCCTATGTGCGCTGGGATAGGCTTCAGCAGACCCTGTGACCTAGTTACGGAATAAGCTGGTATAGAAGATGAATAAATAAATAAATATTATTAAAAACATACATTATTGTGCAACTTGCACTTTATTTGCTCTTTTTTTATTTGCTAATAGTATAGAAGATGAATAAATTTGAATTAAATGATTAAATTAATGATTTGGTTAGTAGAAACAAGGAAAATGACTGTACCAAAAAACAGTTTACACAGTTTCTGTAGTCTGTAGTTTCTTTCTTTTCCTTTCTCTATCTCTCTCTCTTTCAGTCTCTCTCTCTTTCTTGCTCTGTCTCTTAATCTTTCTCTCTTTCTCATTCTTCCTTTCTACCTTTACCTCTCACTCGCCCTCGCTTGTTCTCTATCTTACTTTTGCTCTTTCTTACTTTTTCCTGTCTGTCTCTCTCTGTCTCCCTCTCTATCCTCTTGCTCACTCAAAAAGAGAAGAAGAATTGGCATGTTTATTCTTTTTTTAGTTTTATTATGCCTTACTATTTGCACCACCTCAAGATTTTGATGTGATGTTCCTCATTGTAAGATTCACTTCCCTGGGATCAATTGATGTCCAGTTGGGCTTACATTAACTTGTTAATTTAACAGTGCAGATTTTTCTGCGCTCTACCATGGTAGGCTTGATAAACTGGTTTTACTTGTGGGAACAAAAGACTGACATCCATAAAGTTAAAGGGAAAAGGAGTGCCAGTTAATGTATTTACAAAAGACACCAATGTATCAGTATAAATTAAATGTCACAAAATAAATTTTACAAAATGTGTGTAGGCCTGATGAAAAAAATAATCAGCCTTCTTTGCTATCTTACATACAAAGCCGTTTCTTTTAGAAGACACAAAAAGAGCTGAACAAATCGTGTACTCTGAGACATTGCAGCTTTTTTTTATTAAGACCATATGTTAATGTTATTTAAGAGGTAACTTTCACTTTCAAGTCTACACACACATGCTGCTGTCATCACACAACATTGGCATCTTGACAATCCAGCAAACAAAAACAGCAAATAGGAATAAGCCATTAGTGCTTGGTACCTCCTGAAATAATGTCAACCCACAATTTCAAACATTATAAAAATAGATCATTTTTCTACAGCTTAATCGCAGATACAATAATAATTTAGTATATAATTACAAGTCCCACGTTATCAACTTCACTTATTTTAACGCATATCCTTAAGTATCTTCACTAAAATGTTCAATCATGCCTAGGTACAGTGCAGTATCCTGGCAAAATGCCCAGTGTTTAGATATGACTGTACATTTCAGTATTTTCAGTTTTATTGTGTAGAAACTTTAGTTAGGTGACTGTTGTAAACTAAATTTTTACAACAAAAAAATGGTAAGCCTCATTTTAATTATTTCAAAGTACACATTTTATTTTTTAGATCTAGCGGTTTTTCATACTTTAAACATAGTGCTCCAAACACGGATTTGGTTTCATTCCAAATGGTGTACAAAACCATATAAATATAACATTAAAAATAAAACACCTGTTAAAAGCATGTTTAAGTTAGTGACCCAGCTAGAAATTTATGGGTAAACATAAAATCGAAAGAGTCTGATGACATGGAGTTCATCTTTTTAAATATGTTTGGATTTAAATTCATATAATGTTTTGTCACCACCCATTCCACTCCCTAACACTTTATACATGAACTAAGATCATGTCACAACATAACACCATTGGTTTCAAGCTATCATGGCTCACTTCTGGGTATGTTCCAAAAGACTTGGGTTCTAAAATAATTGGTCATGATTCCAAGGCCATAATTCGTTCAAGAAACTGGCACTAACACTTTTGTCAATCATCTTACATAAAAACTGATAGCATTCAATATGGCTGAGTGTTTAAAGGCTAGCTCTTGACTCTTATGTGCTGTACCGACACTGGGTTTTCCACTCCAGCGCACGTCAGGAGTGTTTGTTCAAACCTTTTTCGCATTACACAGGCATTGGGTTTCCCTGTGTACAGTATGACTTTGTATTTAGTTTCTGGGGAGTAGGGTGATGGGAAAAGGGAGGGCTGTGAGCCTTCTCCCGGACAAACATTTCTCACCTCTCCTTAATAACATTTATACAGGGAGCAAATAGACAGCACAGTTGTGAACACCTTACAACCGATAAAAATAAAATGTAAACCCTATTGTAAAGTGTGGCATTAAAAGAATTAAAGTAATGTACAATGCATACAAACTATTTTACAAATCAGAAATGTCTTAATTGTAACCATTAGATATGGATGGTTGCATTTGGGCTATTTTGGCACATATCCCGAATGCTGTAGTTCTACGGGTTGATAAGAGATTGAGTTACTCTCCGCTTTGAGTTGCTCATGCTCTTTCCATATTTACGATAGAAGACAATAGGTGAACCAAGAGATTTAAATTGTATTTAGGTGTGTATATGTAAGTGCTTGGTGACGTAGAATGGATTGTCATCCCATCCCTAGGGTGTATCCCCAGTTTTATGGGCAAGATTTCTGAGATTTAGAAAGTGATTATTAAGTATAAATAAATATATCACTCTTACAGCAATCTTGTTACTTTAATCTGGCCTGTGTAGTGATGACCATGACCTCATCTGCCAGGAGATAATAAAATGTAACAAGACGGTCTTATATTTGGTTTTTAGTTTGGGTAAGTCATAGATCAAAATAGTTTTATACTATATCAAACATAATAATAAAACTGTGGTGGTACCATAACACTATGACTATAATAACATCACTTCCAAGTTCTCTGACAATGCTGGGCTTCTGAGTGAGCCCCTTAACCGTCAAAGGCTCTGTTGGATAAAAAAATGCAATCTCTATTTTGTTCTGGGTAAAAGCATCTGCCAACTGCCAAAAATCTGCCTCTCGTTGACCTTAAGAGCTGGTGTCAAATTCTAATCACACACAGCTAAACTAGCTAATAAAGCACACAGTTTTCTAGAAGTTTTTTGTATGTTGTAACGTTACATTATTTTTTCACTGGAACTAAAAGACTCCAACACTGTTCCAGCACGAACAAAGACCCCGAGCACAAAGGTCCTGATCATCATAATCACATGGTGTGTTGTGATTGGATAGTGTCAAAAACTTGATTATCCTAATTTTAACACCACTAAACACCTTCGTGAACACCGACTAAATTCCAGACCTCCTTACTGTCTGATCTTACTAAAACTATTGTAGAGGAATGAACCCAACTCATAAATTGAAGCTACAAATTGTAGTGGGAAAATTTTAATAGATCTTTAAATGTATTAAATCTTAAAAAAGCTGTATCAGAATGCATATGAATTTGACGGTCAGCTGACTACAAACTTTTAATATAGTGCAATAAAATGTATATGTTCACACTTGGCTACTTTTCATCACAACCATATTGGGTAATGGATGGTTGATTTGGGATTAATTTCATTTTAAAATTCAAATGCTGTAAATAAGCTGTGTGAAGGTGGGCCACCTTTGGCCCCACAGCACAATTACCACTACGTTATCTAAGAAGGCGGTGGCCTGAGTAAAGCTTCAAGTATTCCTACACACACAGCTGGGGACTGATCTGGTCTGGTGTGTCGGGACTAGCACCAAGAGAAGCTCACTCGCTCACTCCCTCTTACTCACTCCCTCAAGTCGCATTCCTCTGATACGCATCGGGAGCAGCCGCTCACATACCTGTCATATTCCTCACCAAAGCGCCACTTCCGTAGTCATGTTGGTCGGATGACCGAAAAATAATGCGAATGATCTCGACTAACTTTCGGCGATTTTTCGATGAAGACATTAGGATTCTGATAGAACTTTAGTTCACCTGAGCAAAAGATGGATCGTGTTTCCCACCCAGAGTCACAGACCGTGTAAGCTCCCGGAACAGGTGTGACAACGAATGAAGGTGAGTGATTTTGTTACAGTTGTGTGTCGTATTAGGTCGATCGTTTTTTTGCGTACGGTTACAGCAGCTATTACTTATTTATTGACCATGAGTACAGGGTTTATAGACTTTTTTTTACTTTGTTATTTGTTATGAGTCCACCAACGATAACCGTTGGAGAGGCTCACTTCTTTCACACATCAAAATGGCACCCAACAGGATCAGCGCGCGTTTACACACATAAATATCCACGATACACACAACGTTTTAAAAACTTTTCATGAAAAATGACCGCCCAACGTCCATTACTTAAGCATTATGTGGTCTAGTTTTGCCTCGAGCAAAATTCCTTAGCGTTGCGTAAACACGTCCAATGTAGAAGCAACAGTTAACATATGTACAACCAAAAACAAATAAAACCGAAGAGAGTTTACTAAAACACCACCATCTTCATTAAACGCATGTTTGTATCCCTTCCAGCAACTTGTGGGTGATTCTAGTAATCAGGTAAGATCATCTTGTCCTGCCCTGTCAGCAAATGTACCCAAAAGGTGTACCCCCTGCTTCTCGCCCTATGTGCGCTGGGATATGCTCCAGCAGACCCCTGTGACCCCGATTTCGGGAATAAGCGGGTATAGAAGATACCCTCATCCAGAGCGACTAACATTTATCTTTTTTATACCTTGCTCAAGAGCCCGACTGTAGCAACTTGTTACTGCCGGAACTCTGCTCTTTCAATCAGCAGTCCAACACCGTAACCACCGCACTACCACTTCCCTATATTTCCTTTATTTATAAGCTACTGTAAATTATTAATAACCAAAGCGGGAGTGCTAGGAAAAGTATGTAAATATCAATACAAGTAAGATAAGTAAGAGGTTGTTGAACGTTGTAGGAGTCCAGTCATTTATATTAGCACTATAGATGTGCATTGAACATTTTACATAACCTCTGATCTGTTGTGCTTTAGGAAAGATGGGGGGCTGCTGGAAATGGTGCTATCAAACCTGCACCTGCTGTCTCAGCGAAGAGGAACGGACCTCAATCGCTATAGACAGAGAAATTCAGAAAATCCTTGCTGAGCAGAAGAAGAGAGAGCGCCGGGAAATAAAAGTACTCCTACTTGGTAAAATGAAATTTGCTGCTATTAATTCATTTCACGTGTAGCAGACATGCAACAGTTGAGACTGACATGACGGTTAGGTGATTTGATATTTAATAACTCAGTACAGAACTCATAGTATATGTCTAAAATTGTGAGTCCATGAAAATATTTTAATGATAAATAATATTTGTTTATTTAATAGCACTGCTATTAAATCTGATATTAGCGTTCAGACTAGTAAATTAATTTTAGTAGCAATCAATCAAACGTAATTTAAAAAAAAAACAGAAATATAACGCAACCTAGTTGGTGTCCACAATCAACACTCCGTTTGCATAAACTGATAAGATCACTGCATATCATGTCTAAGTAAATGAAAATAGGAAGCTGATTGCCAGTTTTTGTAAGGAGTCAGATCGTACCGTCATCATGCCATGACGCTGTGGCGTGTTTGATATGATATGATATGACCAAAGTTGCCCTTTCATGTCATCAGCAAATATTTGCTCATTGAAAACCGGTGATTAAATTAGGAAGCACATGGGCAGCTGTGAATCCTCCAAAACATACATGAGCTTGCATGTAGTTGTGTACAGCAATAAGGGTTATTACCTAAGCTGAAAATTAATAATATATAATATACTAAAATATAAACTCATGCATTTGTGTCAAGGGAAAGGGAAATGAGGACTTTTCATTTATGATGGATTATTGATTTATGCATTTATGCATACATTTGGCCTTTTTCAGTTCGTCTGCTTGTCATTAAAATCACATTCATAGTTTAGCTGCCTTATTCTGTGTCAGCTGATGAAAATAAGCATTTGTTCTGATTTTTGCTCTTTTTTTAAATTCTACAATTTGTTCCCCTCTAAACAACTTTTTTTTAATACACTGACATGTATCTTCTTGTTGCTTATTTAACTTTTTTTTAGGCACAGGAGAAAGTGGGAAAACTACATTTATCAAACAGATGAGGATTATTCATGGAAACGGATTCTCTGAGGAAGACAGACGCTCCTTTGCGAAGCTGGTTTTCCAGAACATCTTTACTGCAATTAGGGCTATGACAGCGGCCATGACAACCCTTCGGATTCCTTACACTAACCAAAAGAACGAGGTAAGACCATGAAATCTATTGCCCCAGGACTGAATTTATGTCTATTGGAGATTAGTTTAGTCTGTCTTGCAAAATTACCATGAAGATCATTAGATAATAATTAAGGTCATAAGGTCATTAAGGTCATAATTAAATATAGAGTATGTATAAAAGTAATTAAGAACATTGAAATAACCATCCACACTAAACAAGTTTAAATTGTACTTGTAACACATAGGGCCAGAGGCAGGGGAACACCCTGGACAGGTCGCCAGTCCAGCGCAGGGCCACACACACACAACCGCACACTCTTACACTCACACTATGGGCAATTAAGAATCACCAATCAACCTAATGCACATGTTTTTGGATTGTCGGAAGCCATGTGTTTTTGGATTGTGGGAGGAAACTGGAGTACCCAGAGGAAACCCACGCAAGTGCAGGGAGAACATGCAAACTCCACACAGAAAGGTTGTAAATCGAACCCATGACCTCCTTGCTGTGAGGCGAATGTGCTAACCACTACACTACCACGCAGCCCCTGAGCTATGATATGTTAAGCCAATTTTGATCTAACATCTAGTTTAACATTGTAAGGGGCAACAATAAGAGCTCACTTGAAGCCAGCCAGTCACATCTTTTCAGTATGTATCTCATGCTCCAGGTATGCGGAAAAAGCAGTTTCTGCGGCTTTTGCATACTTGAGCTCAGACACACTGGCAAGTAATGATGTGACCCATTGGGTGAAAGAGTGAGTCAGCAAACTCCATCCACATTCAAGATTTAACCCCCTGTTTTAATAAACCCTTGAAAATAAATGAAAATCCTTTAGTAACATACATTTAGGATTGATTTAAATACATCAGACCACCGTCACCCTGATGAGGATAACAAAGTTATTTATGACATGTAGTGGGACATACTGGAAAATCAAGAGATGACATTCCTATAATACATGTGTCATTCACCATGGATTAAACGTATGATAGTTAGTAACAACACTAAAGTACAGAACATAATAAAAGTACCGGGCTGCGCGGTGGCGCTGTGGTTAGCACAGTCGCCTCACAACAAGAAGGTCCTGGGTCTGAATCTTGGGCATGGGGTCTTTCTGTGAATAGTTTGTATGTTCTCTCTGCGCTTGAGTGGGTTTTCTCCGGGTACTTCTGTTTTTTTCCACATACCACTTGTCTATGTGTGGCCCTGCGATAGACTGGCAACCTGTCTACATTGTACCCCTGCCTCTCTCCCTATGTGTGCTGGGATAGTAGACCCAGAGCTAGAGAGTAAGCAGGTAAAGAAGATAAATGAATGAATGAATGATAGCACCTGATTAAACAAGGCTGTTGTAGTTGGCAACCCTGGCTGGTAATGTATCCTGTCTGTGCAGACAGGGTATAAATATGTTGAAAGGCAGGTAGGAAATCTTTATGTTCGTACTAGCAGAACAAAAAATGTTTCTGAAGATTTAATTACAGATAAAGTATAGAGATTATATTAGATGCCTACTTGATTTGTAAATGTTTTCCAACCTCAATATCTATAGGCCTATGCCGAATGGATTCAAAATGTGAATATAAACGAGGTGACCCAGCTAGAAAAGGCTTACGTGGAAGCTATTCAGTGCTTGTGGGCAGACACTGGACTTAGAATTTGCTACAGTCGGCGGCGAGAGTACCAACTACTGGACTCCACTGAATAGTAAGTTTTGTTTGTTTTTTTTGTGGATTAACAGTCAATATAGATAGTATCTCAGTAAATACCAGCTGACATAATGACATAAGTCTCAGTTGTGTTTACTATTTGGTAATGCTTTATATTTGTCAATAAAAATTTGGTTTAATATAAGAAAATGATTACAATAATTATTACCTGCATTATGTGCTCAATGTATACTTATCAAAAACCTAAAATTCTTTGCACAATTTTGTCAATTTCGTGCAAATGTTTTAGCAATCTAGTAGCACCGCTTATTTTTACTATTGGAGCAAAGCGAGTATGAAGTGTTCAACATTCCATGCTGTATTTTCTCGGTCTAATAAGTTTGAACTTCATGGTACTTTACATGCACTTGTTGGATTGTTTAGCTTTAACACACAGCTTATATTGCACAATGGCATATAATAGAAGTATGCTGTTTAAAATGCACCTATTGTCAAATTCTATCATCTCAAACCAAGCTGTCTAAATTGAAATAAATAACTCAATTCAGTCAAGTCCATTTTTTTAATTGTTTCAAGATGCACAATAGACAGAACGGAAAATTTCCACCAGATGGTGCAACAAGGCAGGGGGTAAAATTTAGGACCACTTGTGATTCTTTGATATATTGATGATTATATACTTTATAATTTTCAAATACTTAGTTGTATACCATTACACATCATACTTACATTTTGTTTGATGTTGCTCTTTTGCAATAATTACATTTTCTATTTCTATTGTATTTACATTTTATTTTCCCTCAGAACTAGATGATTTTTAGACCAACACATAGTGGACCACACTAATGTTAGAAAATTAAAGCTATCAGTTAAATGATGATCAGCAAACTTGGGAATGGCAAAAATATTTTTTTTGTAAAATGATCTTATTACTTAGTAGTACTTTCTCTCAAAATAGTAAAACAATCATAGCTACCTGATCATAACAAGCCTTTTAGGGATTGACTCAAAACATCCTGTTACAAATTGAATAAAGTTTAATAAAAACTAACTACTAGTTTACCTAGCAAACGAAGTTAAAAATACCTTATTTCACTCGCAAAATCCTAGCTACATTTTTAGTATGTTGAGTTACGTTAAATTGAACTAGCAATTAAGCTATTTGTAATAGCAGTTTAGCTATAGGACTGGTATTATTTATTGTATGCAAAATCAACCCAATATCTGTAGATTTTTGGGACTGTCTTCAAGATAAATAATCAAGGTAACTTGTTGCTGTCCTTTGTGGAATGCTTTGTAAGCATAATAAATACAGACATTTACAGATTATAGTTTAGTTTACATCTTTTAGGCTTATGTTCATTAACATTCTTAAATAAATTCCTCTGTAAAGTGTCTCCAATGTTAGGATTTCACTTAGGTTTGGCACACCCTAAAATAAATGAGTCATGGTTTTGTTTTAGGAAATTGGTGGAGCACTACAGAGCAGCATATGAAAGAAATATTAAGATTTTTAATGGTATTTTTTTAAAGACCAATTAGATTTTGTAGAAAAAATCCTCCCAAAAAGTTCAGAGTGTTTAGGATTTCCCCCTGTTTATTCTACTTTTTTCCTTAAATTGGTTTTGATGTTAGAGTAGGTCCCACAAGCTACATTCATGTGTAACAACACCCCCTCAACACACACACACATACACATTTATTAATTATAATTAAACCATGTTACAAGCTTGAAAAGAAAATTTTTCAAATAATTAAGCAGTGCATTACTGATTATCATCTAATTTCCTGTAAGAGACAGTTCGAGGTATTTCGGAAGATTTTCCTGCTAGGTCGTTTCCTGTTTCTGGCTGGTTTCCTGCTGTTTTTTTCCTCTGTCTTTCTCTCTTTTTTTGCATTTTATATAATCTCTTTTACTCTCTTTCTTTCTCAATCACTTTCTCATTCACTTATGTCTTTTAATCACTCAATTCCCAGAACACTTTTGTGATAAGGAGACACAAACAAATCCTGGGTAATGTGTGCATATAATAT
>JAOTQW010000004.1:9032236-9051427 GCA_026260075.1 Sisor rabdophorus | reverse complement strand
CTTCGCAATACTGATACAATAGTAACGCAATCATAGTACAACCAAAAAAAGATTGTAAGAGAAACAGTAATAGTCAGTATTACACAAGCTATATTACACATCCACTCATGCACATATCTGTAGTTATATGAAAAGCAACGCTTGATTGATTGACTGTTTACTTTACATTAAATTTAAGTTGGTTAGCTCTGTATTTTGATGAAGGCAGCCACCGTTTAAGCTTATAGGTTGCTTTTGCTTATACATGGTTGCTGCAGTCATTTGTATGGAAATGAGGCAAAGTATAGCTGAATAGCTAACATATAAATGTAAAGCAAAGCCAGAACCGAGGAACTAACATAAAGAGATCAAATAGAAGTGGGTTCAGATAAGGTGGCCATTAAATCCTGTAATGCTCAGAGGTTCCCTTTACATGCTTTATAATACAAATGTAATATGTTTGCAAATAAAGTAAAATATATCAAAGGGATTCTTTTTCAGAACAGATTCTGATTGAGAAGATAACCTTCAATATTGATATTATACAGTATTATGCCAGGTGGGTGAAAGGTGCCTTGAGCCACTAAAGGGTTTATGCTTTAGGAGAGATTCTATATTGTAGCTATATTGTAGATCCAAAACTTAAAAAAAAAACACACTGTGGCGTGAATTTCAGGTCTATTTTTAAACTAGAAACCTGCCACATAACTTCATTTTTTCATTTTTCATCTTCTTTACCCGCTTATTCCCGAATCCAGGGTCACGGGCCATATAACTTCAACTTTATTTATTTGTATTTAACTTAATCTGTTCATAACATTTATTTATTCATTCATCTTTTATACCCGCTTATTTCCCAATACGAGGTCATGGGTGTCTGCTGGAGCCTATCCCAGCGCACATAGGACGAGAGGCAGGGGTACACCTTGGACGGGTCGCCAGTCAATCGCAGGGCCACATCCAGACAACTGCACACACTCACATTCACTGCTATGGGCAATTTAAAGTCACCAATCAACCTAATTTACATGTTTTTGGATTGCGGGAGGAAACTCACGCAAGCGCGAGGAGAACGTGCAAACTCCGCACAAGAAAGTGCCTGGGAATCGAACCCAGGACCTACTTGTTGTGAGGTGACTGTGCTGACCACTACGCCACCGTGCCGCCCTATAGCATTTATAACATATACCTGCATTTACATTGAAATGTAAGATGAGATATACTCAAGGTAATGAAGAGTATTATTTTTCATTAATTTATTTACTTATTATAAAGCAGAAATAAACACAAGCACAACTGTAGACATTGGGCACTGATTTGGCTGCAATGTTGCTAAAGTTTAATAAAAATTATATATGTTTTAGTGAGAGCAAATCAACATTGTGTTTCAGTTTTCAGGGGATTTTACTTTTTCATTGTTTTATTTCATTTTTACATAGTTCTAAACTTTAGGAGTGTCAATCCTTTTTCTCCATCATGTTTCCTCCACGGACAGACATCCGGAGGTTACCATAGAAACCTGTTACTCTGATTTTGATTGTACAGTCAGTGTGTGCAGGTTCAATACTCCAGGAGGGCCTGTGATCATTGGAGCAGGCTACATCGACAGGGGGACTGGAAATTGACTGACTAGCCTGAAAAGGAATACTGATAGGCTGTTAAATGAAGGCTGATAAATCAGGCAAATAACAAATAAGCATGTTTTGTGCTTCTTTTTACACAAAATGATAAAGATATAATTGATATAAAGATATTATTGAAGTATTAAATATACAACACTAGTAATACTAAAATCAAAAACCTAATTAAAATATGTTTCCTGTCACCACTGGAATTACAAATTCATTCATTCATTTTTTAACCCTCTTATTCCTTAGCTTGGGTCACGGGGATCTGCTGAAGCCTATCCCATAGGGCAAGAGGCAAGGGTACACCTTGGACAGGTCGCCAGTCTATCACAAGGCACACTCACACTCACACCTTTGGGCAATTTAGAATCACCAATTAACCTAATATACAGGTTTTTGGACTGTGAAACCCGAGAACCTAAAGAAAACCCACGCAAGCGCGGGGAAAACCTGCAAACTTCAAACAGAAAGACCCAGAAATCGGACCCACGACCTTATCGCTGTGAGGTAAATGTGTTAATCACCTCATGATGGATTGTCGGGTATAATTGACATGAAAAACAATTCCCTCTAAAGCTACTGTACCAGACAACCAACAGGTCATTGAATTAATGGGCTTTTTCTTTTCTCCACATTGTGGGCCAAACAAACCCTTTTTTCTTGCTCCCCAACTTAGCAGTTGCCATAGCAATCCCCTGGCCAATAATAGTTCTTGCATTTGCACCCTAAAGCCAAGAGAGGCAGATCAAAATGTATTCACCCCCAACATCCAATCCACCCACCCACTCACCTAGACACTCTCTGGTGAGTCTCACTCTAAGATTAGACTTGAATGTCTCCGCATGCTAGGATTACTGCCTAGCAGTACCACAACTGCCCAAACAGGGGGATAAAAATAAAAATCATACGTCACAACAGATGAACGACTGTCAAGCCAGAATGAAAAAAAACATTCTTATGAGTACTTTAAAGAAAATATTTTAACATCCAATATTAACAGGAAATAAAAAAGAAGACTCATGTGGCAGCGGCTATCTGAGGAAATGCCAGATGAGGTAATAAAAGTGTAGCCAGCTAATTTGGAGGAACAGGTGTGCTATTGTTGCCCCTCTCTACTTGTATCCCGATGATAAATGAGGGCCTGGCAGCAATAGCGGGTCATTCTGTGTCTTCATCAGTAAGAAAATTGTCTCCATGTGGGTAATAATACGATTGCAATTTAAGTAATAATAAAATGCAGTTTAAGGTTAGGGGTTAGTGTTGGTGTTAGTTTAGGGTTAGGTTTAAGGGCAAAGCTTTGGAACCATTAATATCTATCTTTATTTCTATTCTGTAGCTTCTTTAATTTTACACTATATCCATTTTCTCTGAGTAGACCTTATCCACAACTGGAAGAAGTTTAACATTGAGACACTGGCTAGGTGAGGGGATAGAAGCCCAAAAGTCGCTAAAATTATAAAAGGGTGGCCCGGTGGTGTAGTGGTTAACACGATCACCTAGCAGCAAGAAGTTCTGAGTTCAACTTCTTTCTGTGTGGAGTTCGCATTTTCTTCCCACACTTGTGTGGGTTTACACCAGTTTCCTCTCACAGTTCAAATGATTGGTGATTCTAAATTGCCCATAGGAATAATTGTAAGTGTGTGTGGTTGTTTGTCTATGTGTGACCCTGCAACGGACTGGCAACTTTTCTAGGGTGTACCCTTGTCAATTATCAATTGATGCTGCCTATAAAGGGATAGTTTGTTTCTTTATTATATTTTCTACTTATTATTTGTTCTATTTATTTCCCTGTGTGCATTATCTGCAAATCTATGTTGGCTACATAATATCCTCTTTGTTTAAACCAGATACTTAAACTCACAATTTCAGGACATCCTCATTTCATGGGTTCGATTGCTGGACAAGAGGTCTTTCTATGTTCTTGCCACAATTTTGCCACAGGTCGCCTTATGAACAACAACCCTATGGGCAATTTAGAATCACCAATTAACCCAATGTACATGTTTTTGGACTGTGGGAGGAAACAGGAGAACATGGAGTAAACCCACGCAAGCGCAGGGAGAACCAAACCCGGGACCTTCTTGCTGTGAGGCAACCATGCTAACCACTAAGCCACAGCGCCACCCTAGCTTATCCTCGAATGTATTAAAACATAACACTTAAATGTTAAATCAGTTTTAATCAGTTTTATTTAGCACGTTCAATTGATTTTATTTTACCAAAGTATACAGTTCTCAGCATAACTCTTAGTATTTCATTAATAGCTTAATAGAATTTAGCATGCAGAACTGTTGACAGCATGCCACACCAGAAACATGTTAAGTTTGTACTTCTCTACAGATTTTTGTACACCAATTCACTTCACATACACTGAGTTACAAACACAAAAGCAGAGGAACCAGAATCCACTATTCACCTTTCACTAATCTTTTATCGTATATAGTTTACTACAATTTCAAACAATTCACACATCAAGTATATTGGATCGGCACTTCATAAAATCACTTCAAACAGGAAGACGTAAGTATTACAGTGACTTTCTGATATTTAGAATTAAAAAAGCTGAACATTCAATAAAATCATTAGCACGCTAACACCTTAATGTACATAGTTTTAAATGAAGAAAAAAGATGGAGCAAGTTGAGTTAAAGCAGCATTTCAGGAAATAATACCAGAAGATTATTTACACCCTCCATTGGCAAGGATGCTCTGTTTTAAGGAGGGATTTTCATAAAGGCTGTCACAACAAATGCTGAGCCACGGTCTAATTATATTTTTATCAATACACAGCCATACAGTCTATCATTTCTGTCAATAAACTCCTCCTTCCTGAGATCATTAACATATATAAATATCTCAAAATACAGAAGCAGACGATATTCAACAATAATAATCATTGGAATAATGTTTAAATGGTTAATAATGTGCTTTTTATGGTTGGATACTATCTATTCAACTATATCTAATATCTATAATAAGGTCTAATATCTTAATATCTATATTCATCTCCATTCATTTATTTAGTACTTTGGGAAAAAATACTATTTACAAAAAAAAAATCCACAAAGAAGATTTTCTTTAAGGTGACATATAATAAATAGTATTAGTCAGAATAGTTTACTGAATTCATACTATATATAGCATGATGTAGCACAGATAAACTTGACGAAGACTTGCAAATCTTCACCTTCAATATTAAGGCTTTTGGGTCTCACAAGTTTTAGCATATAACAATGCCCCTCTGTCAGAGAGAGTCATAAAAATGTCCTTCGGCTTGTTTTTTTCTGTAAATTAGATGGTCGATGCATCCTGGATCAAAGCTGACATTTGTACACTGAATCATACAGATAGAGGAAAAAAGGGGGATTTTTTAAAGGCCATGGCCTCCATCGAAGTGTAAGAGCTATTTGCGGATAAACAATGAAATATCAACATCAATTCATTTAAACACCTTTAATTTCTTGTGTTCAACCCTGTTGGATTTAATTTTATTTTTTTTAAAGGTAGGTTATAAATGAAATGATAATTATTTCTATTCAATCATAATTAATTATAGCTGGTTACTATTCATTCATTTATTCATTAATCTCATTCATCTTCTATACCCACTTATTTTTTAACTCTGAGTCAGAGGGGAGCCTGCTGGAGACTATCCCAGTGCACATAGGGCAAAAGGCAGGGACAGATTGCCAGTCCATCGCAGGGCAACACATAGACGAATAATCAAACACGCTCACAGTCACACGCTCACACTTATGGGCAATTTAGACTTACTAATCAACTTAATGTACATGTTTTGGGACTTTGGGAGGAAACCGTAGTACCCAGAGTACGCCCCCTCAAGCACAGGAAAAACATTTAAACTCTGTGCCGAAAGACCCCTTGCCTGGGAATCGAACCCGGAACCTTCTTGCTGTAAGGCGACCTTGTTAACCACTATTCCACCGCGCCGCTGTGCTGGTTAACATCTTTATCTACCATGTAAGATTTCTTTTAGTACAATATACTATTTAATATCTATTTATAACAAGTTTTAATATAATAACAATAAAGTAAATTCAATAAATATGACACTGCTTAACAAATTCCTCCTTATGCTAAACCATCACGAGATGAGCTATTTTCTTGAAGGTATACCTTGCAGACCTAAAGACCAGGCAGCAACTTTCCCAGAGGAACCTCTCTTTCCCCCACCAGGCTGTCTCTTTTAAGACTAGTTCCCTTGTTCACTACTTTGATTTTCAGAGCTAGGCTTTTTACCTGAGCTGAACTCACAGAATCAAAAAAAAAGTCCTCATTAAAGACAGGATTGCGACTGTTCTTGATTATGGTGCTTCTCTGCTTTTGCAGTTTGCCTGGATTAAGGTAGAGTGACACACAGCAGTTAATGCTCTTTATATCAAATGTCTGCTCATAAAGATCCTCGGCAGCAACGATACGAATTCGCAAACGTGCAGTTCCTGGGTCATAATCAGCACAGAGCCGGATGATGCCTCCCTTGTGCAGGTTAATCATGTGTTCCCTTTGCTGTCTGTCTTTCCCATGCTGGTGATCTAGAGATCCACCACCTGCTGTTGAGTGAAGCCTTCTAGGCACATTGGGACTGGGTTCTGCAGAGCTGCACTCATCCGTGGACAGCGAACTGTGCCGAGCAAGCGTCCGCTTGGCTTTAACAACCCTGGCCTGAGTCTCATGAGTAAAGATCTTGAGTAAGGAGGCAGATCGGGACAGCAGAGGCGAGCTGAAAGGAGACGACTCAGCTGAGGAGCATGTGTCACTCTCGCCCCCACTGAAATAGCGATACGGGTTAATGTGAGACGTGTTGAAATCGAGAGGGTTCAGGTGGCTCACTTCACTGCTGGTCTTGCCTGGCGACTTGCGCTGGGTGTTAGGGGACGTAACTGGGCTGGTGTGGTCACAGTGAAAGAGTGATTCTTTCCGGCGAGTGTGGGGACTCTCCATAAGTGTAGCGAATCCATATGAGGTCTGAGTCTTTGGGATATATGACAAAGACATAGCTGTCTGAGACTGAGGGTCGGCATTGGTATCCCCAGCAACGACATCATCTGCACTCTCAATTTGAATAATATGTCGGTTGGCAGCCCTTAGGAGGTTTTTGGTGTCTCCAGCTAGTTTGCTAACCAGACGAGGACTTCGCGGGCTGCTGATTTTATTGCCAGTGGTCTGCTCCGACGTGGAGGGCCAGAGACTGTCCTTGGGTTTTACATCTGCTGTATCTGTCTCTGGTGGGCAACTCACCAGCTTGGGAGGGATAAAGAAATCTGGGATCTTATCGGGTGTGAGAACGTTAGTGTAGATGGGTGCTTTGTCCTGTTTGTCTCCTGTCTCCCCTGGTCGGGGTGCATTGTTTTCCACTGAGCTCCGTATTTTCTCCAGAACCCACATAATTCTTTAGTGTCTTAACAACCAGACAGGACAAGTGGGTTTCTGTCTGCAACATAAGGCAGAGTTGCTTAACATACACATATAATAGGATATAAAATTAACATTTTTGGAAATTGATTATTTTGAAAAATGATCTGTATTCAATGTCTTATTAAAAATACTTTAAAAAATTAAAACACAATTTTGTGTGTACATAACACAATTTCCAAGCTTGTTTAATCAATGGAGGCCTGACTGGGAGGGAGGGGAAGGAAATTTTAATTATAAACATGATGGGTTCATCCTTTAATCTATTAAAGATGACAAAAATGGTTTTAAAATGGGTATACAATGTCCTTATGTCAACGTGGGTGAAATGTAAATTTTTAAACATTGTTATAATCAACACTAGTGATCGTTTATAAAACTACAGATCGTTTATAAAACAGATTATAAAAATAACGGAGTTACTTAAGTTGAAGAAAAAACGGCATCTTATTAAAACAATTTGCTAGATTACACTAATAAATTATTTTTTATAATTTATATATATATATATATATATATATATATATTTCAACACCAAAGCTGCATTTACATTAGATTATTGGAAATCTTAATTTCCCACCACCACCACCACCACCACCACCATACTACCGCATTCGACTGTTTAATATGCTTTTTATTCTATGATTATAAATGAGTTAAGAATCCGATCTCATTTAAAACTGCGCTAATAAGGGAGAGTAAAATCCCTCGCAGATTGTTATAATGACTTAGTTACTAAAAGCCGAAAGCCACCTGTAGAATGTTATCCGACTTACTGTGCGCCTGATTACAGCTCTCCTGTGATGAACCTTAGCACTAACGCCGCATCTGAAAGTCCCGCATCCGAGTGGAAGCGTGAAAAAGCATCGAAAAAGTGACCGTTACCTTTTTATATTTCCGTGGCGGCCAATCAGATCCTCCGAACGCTTCCGATCACCAGCCAATCAATTGTCATCACCGTCATGCTTTCAGACGCACCGGCTGTGCGCAAGCACCTAAGCACAGGCTGCAGCCACCAGTTAACCATGGCACAGTCGTGATTATGTCTTATGATCGCGCATATCTACAGATTGGTCAGAACCGCCTCATAAACGCAGTCGGGTTTGTTTAAAGTGAATAAACAGTGTTGTAAAAGGAGATGCTTTTATTTGGGTTTATCAGTATTTTCCTGTTTTGGTCTAAAAAAGTTGTCTAAAGTTATATTATTTCGTCTAGTTGGTTGGTAGTATTTTGGGTAAAATCACGGCAAAATAAAATTGAAATATTTTTAAATAAATAAAAACTTAGGTGAACATACCCCGATATAATTATACTCCAAAAAAGTATATTCTACACAATGCCTGCGAGAGACTGGTGACCCATCCAGGGTGTAGCCCCTGCCTCTCCCCCTGCCTTCTCCTTATGATCCCAAACTAGGGAATAAGTGGTGCCAGTCCATCGCAGGGCCACACATAGACGAACAACACACACACACACACACACTTACATTCACTCCTATGTGCAATTTAGAGTCACCAATCAACCTAATTTACATGTTTTTTGGACTGTGGAAACTGAAGTACCCGGATTAAACCCACGCAAGCACAGGGAGAACATACAAATCATGCTAACCACTATGCCACTGCTCTGCTGACAACAACAATAAAAATAATGGGCCAAGTGCTGGTGTAGTGGTTAGCATGGTCGCCTTACAACAAGAAGGTTCGATTCCTGGGACAGATCACTTTTCCAGTTTTTCTCAACCCAACCCCAACATAAAGTTTCAGCATCTCCTTAGATGTTTTCAATGCTTGATGAGATTAACATCTTTTTTTACGATCACAGCATGTTTCTTCGGACCTGGATGTTGAAGAAATGAGAAGCTAGTTGCTGCATCAGGTTGGGTTTAATAACTTATTGCCAGCTGAAACATAATCTCCTATGCAGGAATTATCCAATAAGAGGCTCTTACCTATTTGCCTTATAAATCCAGATGGTGACTTTTCTCAATGGACAGTGTATTCCAAAAGCAAAGCTTAATTTTATTCTCTTATACCAAGCTGTTTTTATAGCAAGTCATAACTGGAATGAAGGCAGAATATGTTATTTTTCTTCCCCGGTCATCAGTTAACCTGGAAACAATGTCATATTCATAGCAACACCCAGATGTGTACAGGCAAAAAAATAAATCTATAAGTAAGAAGGTCTGCAGAAGTTAATGTTAGGTAAAAGCAATTTTAACAGTGAACATGAAATGATCGCTTACTCACACCCAAATATATGGCCTGAACATTTGTCTCTGCCTATTTGCTTTCAGTGTGGCCAATCAACCTGTTATTAAATATGCACTTTTCAGCCAGAATCAGATAAGAGGTACATATAATTCTATGTGTCTATCTATAGACACAGTGATAAGGTTAGCAGAGCAAAAAAGCACCTAACAAATTAGTATGACATAAGGCCAGATAGTAAAAAGCTGTCTAATCAACAGTCACTTTGGAGCAAATTTAGAATAATTAATCTATTGCAGACCAATATACAATGCACTTTAGCTCAATTTATTAATGATTTAATGTCTTTGCTAAGGATTATTTACGAATGAATGATTTGGGAGATCGTACTTGTTTGCCAAGTACAATAAAAAAACTACACACAACTGTGTCTGTTACTGTTGGTAGCACACAGTTGTCTAGAATATCTTTGTATGTTGCAGTAGTACAGTACAGACTTGATGAAACTAAAAGGCTTAAACATGGTTTCAGCCATGACACTGACCCTGACCACAACCTAACCGAACCTCTTTGGGATGAGTTTATTATAGGAATAAGACTAAATCAGGAATAAGCTGTATTCAAAAATACATACAGGTGTTATGTGAGGTGCGTTTATCCACGAATTGTTCATAGAGAAAGGAAAAATTGTTGACGTGCTGCTGTTTGAAATGTTAGTGCTTTGCAAGAACTAAAAAACCCCACTTCATTTAGCTAAAGTACTGTGTGTCATTTAGAAAGAAAGATAGATAGAGGGATGCATACATACATAGATACTTTATAAGTCATATATTTACAATATACAAGATTATAGACTATACCACATAAATGACTGCATCATTTAGCATGTATTTGAAACATGTATATTGCATTATATATGTTACATTATGTAAAAAAATCTGCTTAGAGTCAGTTATTACTGCATATCGGAAGGCAAATTTATGATGGAGTGAAAACCAAATGGATTTGCACTTACTATAGACACATTCTAAGACATGTCATGTAGAAGGACAGGGAAAAAAAGTCAATGGCTGATTTCTTTAAAATAACAGCCTGTTTTGTTCCAGTTCTTTAAGGCCTTTTGTCAGATCGGTGAGTCACAGAAAATAATTTAATAGTAGCTACTTTGAGTTCAGCCAGAAATACACAGAGTGTTACAGAAAAAGGGCTTATTACACAGTTTATCATAGAAAAATTAATCATCTGTTCCAGAACGGTGAGTTGTTTGTCAAATGCACCTTCTCACAGCAAAGACGTCTTACTGTCAGCCATACGAATGGAACAAAAGCCAAAACAAAATAACAAGAACAGATCCGGAACAAATTAGCCTGACCTGAGAAAATAATGGTGAGACACAGTGGGGGCTGTTTGACATGTAAAAAGGAAACGATAAGCTGATGTTGCTGGGGTAAGATGTGCTGTAAGAACTGGATCAACTTTCGATAGCATTATTTGACATCTGGGTTTATTGTTCTGCTTTTAATAACTGAACTGCTCATTCTGTCTACTCGACTGAAGACCTTACTTATCATCAAGCCTAGATCAGGAAACCAACTGCTTCACCAACTGATACATCCCTGTTTGTTTGACTGCTTACGCTCACAACATAGCTGGAAAAGGGTTGAACGGTGGAAAGAGCTGTGATTGGTGGCTTGTGAGGTAAAATCTTAGCACTGCCAGCTTTGAATTGTTTTTTCAAGGACATCATCGGTGTACAGGATGTTGACATAGAACAGAGCATCAAAACTACCCTCTTATAATCCAGGATAAAATCTTAATCAATTTTTAAATGAATTTAAATTATTTCTGCTATTAATGAAATAAAATAATAATCTAACTTTAAGAGCTCAGTGAACTTGCTTTCTTTGCATACCTCAACTTAGCAAGTTGGTGTCAAAGTGAAGGGTCAGCTATGATACAGGGCCCCTGGACAGGGCAGGTTAGGAGTTTTGCTCAAGAACCGAATAGAGGCTGGCTGGTCAGTGGTGAGACTTCATTGTCTGTGATGGGGCTTGAACTCAGATCTTTCTGGTCTCTTAATCAACAGTGCAGTGCCTTAACTATTTGAGCCACCACTGGCTTTAATATTTAAGTTATTCATCCATTATCCATCCAATTACATACATTTAGCCGAATTAAGAACTAAGATTTAACAAAAAAATTTACCAAGAACAGTTTAGGAAATTTTTCTCCTATGTTTCATCAATGACTATGCCTTTTCTGTGTATTTATTTATACAGAGTATAAATCTTTATTGTTTTATTATTATCAGTTTCCATCTTTGTTTTTAGCACAACAGCTTATTAAACCCAACAGCTCAGATCAGCATTTATTAATAATTAAAAAAGTGTTCTGTCTAATGAGGAGTAGGAGCGGGGTGGAAGGGGGGGTGAAACAATGCTTACTTGTACTTGGAACTGAACTTCTGATTTGGAAAATGATAAATAAATATATCGATAGTGGCACGGTGGTGTAGTGGTTAGCACGGTTGCCTCACAACAAGAAGGTCCATGTGTTTTTGGAAAAGACCCCAGAATCAAACCCTCAACCTTCTTGCTGTGAGGCGAACGTGCATAGCATTAAGTAGCAAAGTCTGACATACATAGTATATGATTCCTTTTAAAATAAGTCCGAAAGATGTATTTATTCATTAATAAATGCTGCTACTCCAATGCGGCCTTCGCACAGCAACTAATTTATTGAAAAGACAGAACAGAACAAATTATGTAAACCAAAAACCAATTCTGCCATCCTGTGGCAACATGCTTTAACCCAAGCATGGGTCATATGTTCACTTATTCATCTTTCATTCCCCCTTATTCCCGAACACTGCTGGAGCCTATCCCAGCGCACATAGGGCGAAAGGCAGGGGGTACACCCTGGACAGGTTGCCAGTCCATCACAGGGGCACACACAACCCCACACACACACTCCCACTCCTATGGGCAATTTAAAATGACCAATCAACCTAATGTACACGTTTTTGGACTGTGGGAGGAAACCGGAGTAGCCAGAGAAAACCCACACAAGCGTGGGGAGAACATGCAAACTCCGCACAGAAAAACCCTATGCCCGGGATTCAAACCCAGGACCTTCTTCTTGTGAGGCGACCGTGCTAACCACTGCACCACCGCGCCGCCCGGGTTAACATGTTAGTATTTTTTATTAATTTATTTTATTATAGGTTTAGGAACAAAATAAGACATAAAACAAAACATGTAAATAGACCAGACAGAGTCCGACTGGAAATAAAATACTATCAGAGAGTAATAGTAAAAGCCACATGAACATTGGTCATGAAAACCACTGTATTTATTTAGCCAAAAATACCTGATAATACAGATACCTCATGAGGGAAAATAATTTTATGGCGACATTGTGTGTGCTTCCTGAAAGCAGCTCACTAGTGCATAATGTCAACCAAACAACAGACTCTTTTCTTTGCTGCGGCCAGGGAAGTGCTTTCGCTACTTGAAAGCAATCACAGAGACAATGGGGAGGAGCTTCTACCCGCAGGCCATTCAAGCTCTCAATCACGAAAACGCACACACACACACACACCTCCTGCACTTTTCACTACAACTCTAGCCATTTTGAAACACACACTGGGCACATACTGCACAGCACACTCTTCTTACCTTCACATGTTATGGTTAATTTTTTTACCTCTACTATATATACATGAAATGTAAACAAAAAATTTACTGTTATAATCACATTCATTTATCTTCTATACCAGCTTATTCCCTAATTCAGGGTCACAGGGGTCTGCTGGAGTCTACCCCGGCGCTCATAGGGCGAGAGGCAGGGGGTACACCCTGGACAGGTCCACATACAGACAACCACACACTCACATTCACTCCTATAGGCAATTTAGGGTCACCAATGTGCATGTGCCAGGGAAACGAACCCACAATCTTCGTGTTGTAAAGCGGCCGTGCAAACCACTACACCACCGCCACCTTATGGGCTAAATATAATCATGTATGTGACAAATCAAATTTAAATTTAAAACACAAAGACACACTTACAAACTATTCTGAAGCGGCACAATAAAAAAGTCGCTAATTAAACGAAGAGGAATGGGTCAGGGAATGTTACAGTACTCGACAAAGGGGCAGGGGGTTATGTTACTGTACTAAAGATGGTACTTCTGGATGATAAGATCTAGGAAAAAGAGAATAAAGGTAGTTTATAATAGGCTAAGGATCAAGCTAAAGAGGACTGGGTTAAATGATTAATCTGTTTTATAGCTTAATAAAGCGGGACAAAATCACTTGGTATTAGAAGTAACACATGGGATTTGCTTATTTATTCCGGGACTAAAGAAATATTATTGGATGTTCTACTATACTGTACCTATAATGGGGTTAATGTAGTTTAGATCGAACTCATCTGAAAAGTTTAGAAATACTTCTCTAATGCCTCCATATCTTCAAATCTGGGAAAAGATGCTGTATGACGAAGGTAGTAAAGGAAGGCTATCCTGGATACTGCTTCGCAACACAACTACGTTTAAAACAAAAAAAGATCTGTGGATTTAATAGTCTCCATCATTTGATGGTGGGACAACTGTAGAAGAGAGATAAATCACTCTCTCACTCAACACTTTAGCAACAGTCTTTTAAGAATAAGCAATCATTCATTCATCTTCTATACCTTCTTATTTCCTAATTCAGGGTTGGGGAGGCGTCTGCTGGAGCCTGCTTCAGCTCTCCAAGGGCAAAAGGCAAGAAGGATCACTGGGCCACACTCACGACTAAGGCCAATTTAGAATCACCAATCAACCTACTGTACATGTTTTTGGACTGTGGGAGTAAACTGGACTGGGATAACCACAGTGCCGCCCTTAATAATAAATCAATTTTTAAAAAATTGTGATTTATGTAGAATTTTTGTCTTACTTAAGCTGAAAAATACCCACACTGTTAATAGTTCATATCTAAAACAAGCTCCAATTTAAAAATGGTTACATTCATTCATCTTCTAACCATCTTATTTTCTAGCTCGGGGTTCCAGGGGTCTGGAGACTCTCAGCACACATAGAACGAGAGGCAGGAC
The DNA here is from genome assembly GCA_026260075.1 of Sisor rabdophorus. Classification (NCBI taxonomy): domain Eukaryota; kingdom Metazoa; phylum Chordata; class Actinopteri; order Siluriformes; family Sisoridae; genus Sisor; species Sisor rabdophorus. Next base: position 9,037,077 of record JAOTQW010000004.1, on the reverse strand, counting down.
AGGTAACCAGTCCATCGCAGGGCCACATATAGACTAACAACCACACACTTTCATTTTATGGGCAAATAAAAAACATGAATTAAGATTATGTACTTGTGGGAGAAAAGTGTAGTACCCAAAGGAAAGCCATGCAAGTGCTGGGAGAACACGCAAACTCCACACAGAAAGACCCAGAAATCAAACCCATGACCTTCTTGCTGTGAGGCGAATGTGCTAACCACTACACCACCACACATTTATTACACATAGATTATAATTTATAATGTATTATAATTAAATTCCAAATTAATCTAAATTAAAAGACAACAAAAAATACTAATTGTTCAGAAGTGGGAATTTATTGGTACACTACTTTGACAAAAAAATAAAATAAAATACAGCAGCCTACATCTATCATATTTCTGCTGGGTAAACCTTTTAATTAAAGGGAATGTAAAGAGCAAATCACTGGTCATTCTCATTTATTCTTAAAACATTATATTACATCATACAGTCAGAAAGAACATAGTTGAAGGAATCAGTACCTTCAAACGAAGAGTACTGAGAGTACATTGTGTGATACAAGCAGAATCCAGCAAGATTTGCGCTACAGTTGATCAGGAAACGTATGGAATAACATATGGATGTGGGGTTTTGGGGTTGAAGTCAGTACATATTTTGGCTTTTTTATGGGGAGCTGGTTACACCCTAATCTCAGCACCTTTAACATCAACTAAACTTGAAGTTCTAATCATTTAATGCAAGACTGAAGATTACAAATATTTTTCCCCATAAATATTATGCAACTTTAACAGATAAAAATACATTATATAATAGAAAATGTAGTAGAATAAAGCCAACATATACTTACTACACTGTATTTATTCATACATTAAAAGGAAATGAAACCAAATGGGATGGTTCATGTTTTTGAAAAATTTTACTCATGCAAGATTAATTTGCACAAAAACTGCTTTTTAAAACAAAACAAAAAAAGAAAACAAACAAAAAAAGAAAACATCAAGAGTACGGCTACTTCTTAGTACCTCCTAGCATAGCCTGCATTCATACAGATTGCATTGTCTATTCAGACATATGCACCAAAAGTTGCGTTCACATGCTTAGGATTACATACTGACTGTGCACACTTTAGGAGGAAAACTTTTCCTACTGGTTAATTGTTTGTATAATCCAAGCATTAAACAACAGGCTAGTTAGTCATTTAACTGTGCAACAAATTTTTCTGTTTGTAGCTGGATGATTGAGTTGCGTGCAACAAAAAACTGAACCAGGGTTTCTTAATTAATTACTACATTGGGGGGAAATCGCCTAATGAATGAAGCAGCAGGAAACCATAATTCTGTCTCTCTTCCAGTTTACAGCGGATAGATGAAACGGGCACATATCTGAAAAAGCAGTAGCTTGCCGTAAAGAGAGATACAAGTAGCTACTTTGTACAATACTGACCAAGGAAATAGATGGAAATAGTCATCTGATACTTTTGGTTTGGTTGCCTTGTAAGAAATCGCAATCTTTCGTAGGAGAGCCTTCTAAACAAGCTGAGATTTGGGTGTCTTGGTATGTAGTTAAGCCAGCAGCGAGCAAGAGGAATGACCTTAGTAACTAAATCTCGCTCATGTTGGTTCTACTGTTCATTAACTGCAAACCTCCACAATGTCTGTTAGCATGTAGTAAGCTTGTGAAGCTGGGTAGTTTACAATATTGTAGAAAAATCAGACAAAAAGTAACAGCTTTGTGTTTGATTTATTGTCGGTGTAAAAACCAAAATCGACTTTTTGTATCATTGAAACTATTTTTGTAACACTCGATCACTTGGCTGCATTGGGGATCATGTTATTCGGGCAGGAAAGTGACTAATTTATGTGGAAAACAAAAAAGGTGTTTTGAACGCTCTGCAGAAGAGAAACAGAAACACACACACACACATCAGCCTGACAGTAAAGAAACACACAATGAAACTCAAGTTGAATTCAAAGATTAAACAAAGACTCTTTGACCGCAGAAAATGCAAGTGAAGCAACAAACAAAATGCAACAATAGAAGAAAACCAAAACAGCTGAACCTACATTTAACAACAAATAATCCAGTTTGACTATAAAGACGGCAGGAGAGGAGAAAAATGGGTGGCAAAATGGCAGTGAGCTCAAACACAGGACTGAGGCTGACACACAAGAGATCAAGAAAAATGAAAGAGAGGAATTAAAAAGAGAAAGCTAACTCGATTCCGGAGTTCCAATAAATATAAAGTAGGTAGAGACGTTGGGGAGACCAGCCTCAGTGTCTGATATTATTCAGAGTGTCAGATTCAGCACAAGGGCACGGGAGAGGAAGGTCAAGGACACCAAGTCTCTCAGACACAATCAGCATTGCGAGAAGGTCTGTTTTATCTCTTCCAGCACATTCCCCAGCAGTGACGGCTCATCACATTTAGCGTCAATGAAGACTGTCTGATCAGCCTAGGACGAGAGTCAGACCCAGTTAGCCCATAATCAGACCTTTATAGAAATTTTTTAAAAATGCATTTTTTTAGTTCATATAGCAAATCTAATCTCTACAAAAACCACAGGCAAACACTTCTCACTGCCTGGCTAGAAGAAAACTGCCCCAGAGTTTTTTTCTCTCTAATTTTATCCTACCGCGGAGTACCGCAGCCGCCTCGGATTAGTCGGTGACAGCTCATTTACAAAAACTTGTCACACTAAAGTGAAAGCCTATCTGTTCTGCCATAAACATGATTTCCGGTGTTTTTTAGTCCTAAAAGATTAGCTGTGGCGCTTAATCAAGCTAGGTGGGATTACTGTGTTGAGCTAACACACGAGTGCGAGTACTTGAGGTAGTTTAGAGTAGAAAGATGGGGCACAAGAAGCTGAGCTTCTTTAACTGAGCCATCAATTTCTTGTATTTTCCTTTTAATCAGATATTCTTGTTGAGGTGTTTGAATGGTGATATTTTATTCAGATTGGAGTTTTTTACCAAATGATTAGAGTACAATGTTTTATGTAAAAGCACCTATAGACACTGGGTTTTTTTTTTATCTGTACCTCACATCTTCTATTACTCAATAAGCAGATCTTAATGCTTCTAAAATGTTTGGGGAATTTGAGAACAGAAGAATTTGAGAAGTTCTTTTTCTGTAAATAGCAGCTTGCAAAATATTGACATATTTAACTTAAATAAAACTTACAGTTTTAACCAGCAAGCAGACATGATGACCCTGAATTGACCTGCTATACATTGATGCACAAGAGTCGATTCTCTCTACAACTAAAAAAATGGAAAACATTCACATTAGTTGTCTGGCTATGGCAATTAAAAAAAAATCATCACAATTCACTATAAATCTGTAAAAACCTACCTGAGAAATGGTGATGGAAGCATATTCTAGCCAACAAGTGGTGAAAGGGCATATTGACTCCCTCCAGCTTTAGAGAGCTGCTCTTTAAGTCTCCTGATTCTAGCAGCTTGGCGTACGCATCACTGTTTATAAAATCAGTTTGATTAAATATGATTAAACAAAGGAAAAAAATAAGCCCCAAACCTTCTTAAAAGAGTTTGCTCATGGCCAACCTGTAGCATGGTGTGGTGATTAGGTATGATGTGCAGGTAAAGTGCAGTTTGAAGTCCAGTTTCTCATGAGTTGAGGAATCTTCAGACTGTGACAGAAAAATATCCGGCTGATACGAATTTGTAACAGGTATTCTTGTTTATTTGCACAGAGTGTGTTGTACCTTTACAATAAAGGTGAGGGTTCCCTTCAGTTTTTGAGGCATGACGATACTCTGTACTGAGAAAACAAAGCGGGCCTCATTTGACACCCCTGCAGAACACAAGAGCAGAAAAACAAAGAATAAAACCATAGCTTAGCTGCAATTCGTTTTTAGAAAAAAAATATTTTAAAACCTTCTTTAAGGTTCCATGTTTTGTATTTGCAAGTGATTTAATAGTGTACTTTATTATGTGACAATATTAAAGAGGGCATTAAGCATTTTTAACCTGTCTTTTTTTATAGTTACTTTTTAAAGGAGACAATTCTATGTTTAAAGCACAAAAAAAATAATCTCACTTATTCTTCAGTTTGCTGAAGTGGTAACTGGCTTAGGGTTTACCAGATGTCAGGCAGGTCGAACAGGGGCAAACCATTTAAATCACACTATGATTTTGCTGGATATACATTCCTGCCCATGGCAATGCAAATGTTCTGAAAGTGTGCACCTCTCTTCTCTGTATACTTAATTACGTGCAAATATGCACAAGTCAGCCTATTTTTCAGAAAGATGGTAGGTAGAGTGATGTAAAGTAATGTATCCAGTTAAAAAACTAAAATGGCTGATCAATTGATCTCATAAGTTTCATTTTTAATCATACCTGGGGGCAGCTGGAAAGGAACCACAAGCCCATCGTGTGGTCCAGCACCATCTGGTCGCTGCAGTTTGGAGTTGAGGGAATCCAACACATTGAACTCCATGGACTTAAGAAAACTGTCGCTCTTGTTCTCAAAGATGACAGACACCACAACCTGACTTCCATCTTGCAAATTTCCCTGAATATCGTACACCTGGAAAGATTGCATTGTACTGCCATTTTAGCAGGATAGCAGAACACACACAAGCAAAACAACAACCAGTACACACACACACACACACACACTTATTGAATGCTAGCAAAAAAACAAAAAAATCTAAACTAGAACTAGGAGGTCAAGTCTATTCTAAAAGGAAAGGAATCTATATATATATATATATTTAAAGAGAGCACAATCAATTATATTGAAACACATTGCTGTATTTTTGCAGCATTTGGCAGACGCTCTTATCCAGAGCGACTTACAACTGAGCAATCAG
>JAOTQW010000004.1:9017326-9029757 GCA_026260075.1 Sisor rabdophorus | reverse complement strand
CGAGCCCCGGTCTTTCTGGTATCAGTCCAACACCTTAACCACTAGGCCACCCCTTATTTCATACAAATAAAATACATTTTGTGTGTCAAGCATAATTAAGCACAATGTCCTGATGCACAGCAAAGCAAACAGCAAGCACTCTTTTTCAGACTGCTTTTTATCGGCCAGTACCTGATCAGCATCCTCCTTCATCTTAAACAGGGAAGGGAGACAGGGAACAGGGTAAGATTTAACACCAAAATTCCAGAACAGAGCTACAGACTAGCTTTAGCAATACAAGTCACTAATAATTCAAATACGTCTAACGAGTTGAACGTTATCCTACTGACAGAGCTGGGTAACCCATTTCTCTAGAGTTTTTTTTGTTCTGCTTGTTTTACCCATGCTACCCATGCACTACCCACTGCTTATTACCTAGTTAGGTGTGTTTAGTCATTTTAGTAGGAAGATTACCAAACCAGATCTTGCCCCTATCCCACAATTATCTAAAATAATAGCTTTACAATTCTTTTTGACTTAACACACCGGAACCAGGTTATCAGCAAGGGTAGCTAAAATCAAGCAGAACAGAAAAATAATGATGGATGTGAAATCTAAGATGCACATAAAGTCTAGGATTAACTTTTCATCCAATATAAAATACACATTTGAAACACTTTTTTGTGGACATTAAGATTCGAACATTTTTCAAGTAAAAATGAGGCAATGGCTTCTCTTTTATACATTTGGTGCCCGTTTATTAAGAAGTGATCATTTTGTTTATTTGACTACCTGGCTGCAAATGGATATTCCAGTTTAATTTACATCTTTGGATAAAAAGATGGCTAGGAACAGGTTTCATATTTAATAGGGAATTAATTTGAATCCATATGCATTTAAAGTAATAAATTTAGGTCAGTAATATACATACCATTTTGATGAACGAGTTTTCAGCCAGAAGACAGTAGTTTGACATGGGCTGTAAAGAGAAAAAAAATTAATTCAAATAATACTAACAAATAAATGTGGTTTGAATCAGCGAGCTAATTGAATTTCTTTTAATGCTATAAATACAGATATATATTTTACAAAAATTATATATCATATTTTACTAAAATATGTCAAAACATTAAAATAACCAAAACAGCTTTGAATCGTCAAGAAATGGAAATCAACATAAGGTTTTAAAAAATATATATAAGCCAGCTTTAACTTTTATAATCAATTTGTGTTACAGCAGCTCTACTGCCAGGAAGACGTCTGAACGCTTCACCTGCTAACATTGCACCTCTTTAGACTTTATACATACTGTGTGGGAATGTGACTAACCGGAAGAGGCTCTTCCTCCTCCACAGTTCCATTCTGTACTGAATTGGCCCCCTCTGTCTCACTGTGGTGGTGGTGGTGATGATGATGACGCTTTTTCTTCTTTTTCTCCTTTTCCTCCTTGTCCTTTTCTTTCTTCTGCTTTTTCTTCTTATGTTTAGATTTCTAAGTGAAAAGGGGAAAAAAATGACATTGTTTCCCAATTTCACTAGATTTATTATATAACTATATCTATACTTTAGTATAGAGTATAAAGTAAAGATTATAATCTTTAAGCCTGATTAGTAAAGATTACAATCTCTTTCATTGGCATAACAGATAACTATGGCCCACCACTTCTTCGGGTTCTTCATCTTTAAGCTCATCTGATTCCGAATCTAGAGCTGCAGCTGGGCGCATATCAGGGGCTGGGGGTGGTGGTTGAACCACTGGCTCCTGAAAACACTTTGAATTAGCATACGCAAATTCAACAGGTTTTGATCACATGCTGATACACAACATGCATTTTATACAAGTCTGCCTCTGCACAAGTGTTCCTGCTTGAATTATTGAATACTGTTTGGGAAAATGATGAAAAAAATGCTGCAAATGATATTGAGAAAAATAAAGAAACAATTTAGAATAGGATGGACTAAAGGTCTCATGATAATTTAACAAAATAGTTACACAATGGAATACAAGTGATCAGTAGGATCAACAGCTGCCTGTAAGAAATATTGAAAACTTTTCTCTATGCTTATGGCTGCAAAGACATGGTCTAACAGCAAAGCAAGACACATGACAATGTTAATGAAAGCTGCTCAGACACACAGATTCTCTTGCACAAGTACACAACCGCACAGCCAGCCCAGAAATGAATCATAGTAACTGTGAATAATCATTCAGAGACAGGAGACAGAGTGAAACCTTGGCACACCGACAAACACAAAAATTAAATTACTAGAGTTTGTTAGGAGAAACAAATATAAACACCGCAATGTAAGAGAAAATGTGGAAGGGGGAAACCGGACCTTGACAGGTGGGGGAACAGGAGCACTAGAGAGCCAGAAATCCAAATCAGAGGCCTAGAACAAAAAGGGCACGGTACAAGGTAAGTAAAACAGAGCTATCGGAGCACAGAGAACATACAGAATAAAATCTTGTCTAATGTGATATGATTTGCTTCTGATTTGCTTGTGATTCTGGTACAAAATGGTTGTACTTGTCATTTCCTGAATTTTTTGTGATTATATGCAAAAAGAATAAGAATTAATTCTTCACTGATGGCAGGTACAAACAAATGAGTAAGAGCTTCTTTCTTAGTATTATACCTATATACTAATCTAACACAGAACTCTATTAGATACAAATATAAAACTGTATAAAGCAACATGCGCAATGTACTGTAGCAACATGACAACCATTAGGGTTGCTCTGACACTTCACGTCATCATTAACATTAAAGCCAGGAAGATGAACTGTGTGAGCAGCATTTTCAGATAAATTAATGAGAGAGCTTTGATAAAACTAAGGAATTTTGGATTCCTTAGTTCTTTGGATGAAGTGAAACCCTATATTATGTTGGCATTGACAATAGCAATCAATCAAAAAGCAAATCAAGTAATGCAGTTAAATTTGGAAGTCCACTTAACATTCATACATATGAATCTGTGTCTGCTTACTAAAGCGATGTTATTCTTAACATGAATCGATACTCATGGCAATTTCAATAAAAATAAAGACATCACAGGCAGGCAGGCAATCTTAAAATTCTAACTTCAATGGTTAAAATACCTACACAGCTCAGTTAATTACAGCATTAAATACTTAAGTCACAAAAATCACTATAAAGAAGAAAAAAACTTATATGAGAATAATTCCAGACACATTTCTGTCGATATACAGATGTTTCATTAGTTAAATTCTCCTGCAAGTTCACACCTCGGCAGATGTGGAGGAAGGTGGAACCGCCATAATGCTGGTTTCTTCTGATTGCATTTGAGTTTCTGAGGGAGTCTCCATTAGCTCCTCTTCTGAATCCTTTTTATGTTTTTTTTTCTTTTTCTTCTTCTCCTCTTCTTTGCTCTTCTGCAAAAATAAAACAAATGCCCAATAGTCTTAGAAACAATATAAGAAAACGCTTGGAGATGCCCTGTTGTAAGAAAATAAAGAATATTTATTTCTAGGAAATTAGAAAGTTATTAGCGATAACATTTTAAGGAAATTTCATACTCTCTCAGGAACATTTAGTCGAACAAACCTTTCTGTCCTTATCTTTGTCCTTCTTCTTCTCTTTCTTTTCCTTACTGCTCCTCTTCTTAGGCTCCATTCGCATACTCTCTCCATCTTCATCTGTTTCAGGGCTTTTAACTACCTCAGGGCGGTGTGTTCTCACCGGCAGCTTCTCAGTGTCTGTCAGGGGCCTAGAGGGACACCTTGCAGTCAATGATGCACATTCTGTTTGACTCTGAGTGTATGGGTCGAGACTTAGTAAGCCAAGCAGAGCAGGTAAAAAGTGTCTATACCCCAATACTGAGGAAATTTACACACAAGTCAAAGAGATCAGCCCTGATTACAAACAGGCAGTTTAAAGGGCTGAGCGAGCTTAACCAATCAATCATTCAACATAAATACTGTGCTGGGACAAAATGTGTAGTAGTAGTAGTAAGAAATAGTTGCAACTGGGCAATGATTAGAGGCAAGTTAACATCAGAATTTGGATTGACAATTTTTTATTTGGAATTATAAAAGCAAAGCAACTAAGTTCCCAACACAGACAATCAAATCTAAATGATGTTCTGCACAGCAACACAGAGACATCCCCAGGTGATCTATTACTGCTAAATACCTACATCACCAAAGAAATAAGAACCAGGAGCCTTTCAGACTGGACCTAGCACTCACCTACAGTTAGCACCATAAAGCAGACTGGCAGGAGGACAGAAATGTGTGCAGAGGAAAAAGAAACAAAAGAGGGAGATCAAGTCCATTGTAAGAAAATGGACTGGCTGTTTGCCACCGCTGTGCTCTCGATTGCACGCCATCGACTGCATGAATGGCACTTTAAATAAACAGATGTTCTTAGAAATGATTTGGAGCAAGGTAAGCATAAGAAACTCTAAAATAAATTAAAAGAGCCCAAAAATTAATAATAAAATGTATATTAACAGTCGAAACATATGCAAAACAGATTGTACATACTTGTCCAAATCAATATCTAGGGCTTTGTGTGGATCATTAGGATCTTTGTCATCGTCATCACTTGGTAAGGCATTCTGGAAAATAGAGATAATATCTGTTAACATCAACATACAGGATTCCACCAAGTCTCAGTCTCAGTATAGCGTCCTCATTACCTCTGGCATCTCCTCAGTGACAATGTCCACCTGGTGAGCAGGTGTAATGTCTTCCTCACTCTCTGGGCCCGAGTCACCTCTCTTCCCCTTGCCCCGCTTTTCTTTCTTCTTCTTTTTCTCTTTCTTTTTCTTTTCCGCCTTCTCTTTCTGTCGACGCTCCTCTTCCAACTTCAGGTACTGGTCAGACATAGGCATGCCTGAAAGAGTCGGTGAGAGTATGACATAGAGGGGGAAAAAAGGGACAGTAAGAGGAGTGGTTATCAAACAAAGCCAGAATTTGAGTATTTAGATTTCAGAAAATGCAATAAAGATTAAATTACATTTTGATTAAAAGAAAGTGTAACAGTTAAGATATTTTCAGGAAGTGACTCAGTAACCATAGGCAGGAAAAAATGAAATACCAAATAATTTCCATGAATACACAAAACAACATTGAAAAACAACAAAAAACAATACCCAGTGTACTATGACAGAAAAGATGAAACGGTGACTTCAAACTGACATAACATAATAATAGAATAATTACAACTGATCGATTAATTACCCAAGATACACATTAAACTACAGCACTAGACTGTTTTTTTAATGACAACTGTGTAATGTCACAGGCTTACCTGGGACTTTGAGAGGAACACTGAGGTCAATCTGTACCACCGGAATGTGCTCTACACCTGGTGAGTCCTGATACACCTGCACCAACATTTACACACACAACATTTTTATAAGCACTTAAGCTTAAATACACATTATGTTTAAACTTATTCTGTTCCAAACCTTCTGAGTGGATGGGGATGACTTAATGTAAAAGGGGTTGTTAGCTTGTTCCTGCTTCCTGGCTTCCCTTCTCTGTTTGGGTCAAAAAGAGACAGAAAAAGGTTATTTGAGAAGATATGAGTACATATAGAAGTATATAGAAAACATATTAATGTACTATTTGCGGGAGAACTTAACTCCCTGCGTAAAACATCTGCTTTACACTATTCAGCTTTAATAATGCAGGTAGGTGCAGGTATACACACCCTCGCCAGTTCTTTCTCATCCACTTCAGTATGACGAGGTCGAGAGTGTTTGATCTCCTCTTTAGAAAATAAGGTCTTGGGCTTCTCATCTTCAGACTCGCTTTCAGATGGTGGTTCATTGATCCAGGCATCCAGATCCAGTCTACAAACCCAAACACCACAACGTATATGAATACACACCATTTTAGCAGCCTGTGAAAGTGTAAAATCATTTTATAGGGCAGCAGGAAATAACACAGTTTGCGAAAAAAAGCAATACTGCCTTTGTCTAAGACTATAGATTTCAGTCCTAATGATTACATGAACGGGGTGAACGTGTGGCACCTTCACAGAATACCTACCCTTCAGGCACAGGCACTTTTTTCTGAGCTTTAGGAGCCACCGGGTTAAGTTCTCCAGCAAATAGTGCAGTTACCTCCTCGGCTACATCCACTTCCTTCTGCTGTAGCTTCTGTGTATATTTTACCAGCTGAAGAATACAGGATGCCTGAAACGATAGCAAAAAAATCAAACAGGGTTATACAGTGTGTTTTCAGTTCAGTATAAAATATTTAAATCACATTAGAGCACTAAAAGAATTATCGATCAGTACTTAGTGTAAAGGGGGGGGGGTGTCAACGTTTACGTATATGTATATCAGTTTCGGCTTTACCCTCTCCTGCACTTCAAGGTTAGCACTCTGGACGAAGAGAGGTAGTCTTTCTATAAGCAGTTGGCTAGCCTCCTGAGCAACCTGACTGTCTTCAGTCCCTTCATGTTTTTGTAGCAAGGTTGCAAACAGCTTTGCAGCATTCTGCACGTACACAGCCTGGATGTGGCCCGGAAGGGAGGCCACTTTGGGCCGCAACATTGCCTCCAGTGTCTGCATTGGTTCCTCCAGGTTTCTATTAAAATAATGATGCACAATAACAAAAAGATGTAAAACTTCAACCGTGCGCTTTTTACCCTGAGCTCCACGTATTCTAGTGTGCATCAATTTTCTTTTATGCAAGTTTAATTAGTATTCAACAAATTTGCAATTTGACATACTCTGAGAATTCCCCACAGATCCATGCAGCAGCATAGAGGACCTCACAAATGCCATTACGCTGCATGTTGCCTGTCAGGAGGTGTGCGTTATCCAACAGCATGGCCATTTGAGCCACCGCGAACGCTCGGATGGCCTTTACACGGATGGCTACATCCAGCATCTGAGAGGCAATGAGATGACCATGCCGTGTGCCCTCAAGTCGTGTTAGCTCCACCAGTATGCTAATGTACCTGAAAACACAGTTAATCAGGAAATTACTACACTTGCAAATGCTTATAAAAGTGCTCAAATTTACAATATGATTTTTAAAGATGGATGGATGAATGGATGGATGAATGGATGGATGAATGTTTAAGCATGTTTGTTCATGTTTATACTGTGATTTTAGCCAGCTGGGACAAATGGTGAGATTATCTTATATAATCTAGATTCCCACACTAAAATAATTTTGTCACTGACAGCTGGGTACTGCAATCAGTATGAGACTTTTTTAGATTTCCTACAGTTTTCTTGCAGCACAACTTCTACAATGACCAATAAACAACGAACCAATAGTCCATGATGCAACTGCATGCAGTCTTCAAATCCCCTCTAGAATATGTGAAAACGAGTCAGGTACAGCAAAAAGATAAACTTACTGGGTTATAGAGGGCAAATAAGTGCTTGTATGGTGCGTCATTTCTGCTGTTCGCTTCTAGTTAGCACTAGTTGATGGCGTTAAACGACGAGTTTTCTTATGTACGTCAGTTTTTGATGCAACATGACTATTGTCCATCATTATGACAAGTGAGGTGACAAAGTTCATAATTGTACAGTCTTCCAAGTTTTAGGTTATAAAATAAAATTATAAAAATGTACTGTTGTGATGAAGCAATAATCTATTTTTTGGGGGGATTGTAATTTACTAAAGCACAGACTGCGGATTTTGATTATTTAAAAAACATGCCTCATCCAAGTGAAATCAGAATAACAGGGTGCCAGCTGATTATACTTTTTGGTGTGTGTGTGTGTGCTTACCACTCAAAGTTAGTGATGTACTGGTAGTTGCTCTGGCTGCAAATGTCAATTATCTTGGTTAGCAGTTCATCCCTATATGTGGTGCCTTCAGCTTTATCCACATGCAGCATTAACTTCTTCACAATCTCCATTAGATTCTTCTTAGAGACCTATAAACATGAAATACCGCTACGGTTAAAAAAGCATCAAGTAGATCTTTCATATCTAACCAGTTAACTGATTATACTTCTAGGTCAACTATAACCAAGTTATTATACTCTTAAAAGTGCATTTTATCAGCTAATTTGCTTAAGTTTGAAATACAATAAAACCAACATGAAACCCCCCAAAAAAAAGACTTCAACAAGCCAATATACCATGCCATAAAGAAGATCCAGAGCCCGCAGTCGGATGGACTCATCCTTGTCATCCAGACACTGCAGGATCAGATCCTTGTGTGACTGCACAGATTTTGGGTGTGTCTTAAGGATCTTGGACATAGCCAGCAGACCCAAGTACTTCACTGTAACAACAAGAACAAGTTATTAAGAAATTAGATTTATATATATAGGCATAGGATCTACTTATGTTTATCCTTATATTTAATATAAATATCAGGTAATGGCTAATATGTATGTATATGTATTAGTGTAAATCTATATAGAAACAACATATTAACAAGTCTACACATGTCTACAATACATGTACACACAGAAAACATAAAACATGAGAATACAACACAGACACAAGACAGACATACGAGGACCTGAGGCTTTGCATGATTTTCTGAGCACTTTGGCATTATAAATGTTCACTAGCCAATGCCGAGTCACCATGAAGCTTAAGAAACGATGCAGCTTGATTCCTTAATCAATTGAACACAGAGTAGCGTCAGCAAGGTGCACATGATCTGACCCTAAAATATGGTATAAAATGGTAATACGGAGAAAGAACAGTGTGTTTCAGGAAACAGCTTATTCTCAAGGACAAATCTGCATAATGATTCAAAATCTAGACTAGATTTGCTAAGTATAACAAACCCTACATGCTAACAATACTACAAATTACACCCTAACAATTCATCCAAGGTTTAAGTTGTGCTAAAAAAAAATTAGGGGGTAAAGCTCTTTGCACATCGACATTTTGGATGCCGGTTTATTTTACATTTGTTTCTGAAATTGCCATGAAAAGTTTCATTCAGAATGTCGATACTTTACTAGAGTTGCCGGATAAACAGATTAAAACAGAAGACCAATTTCCATGATCCTGAACAGAAACTAGCAGTATGTCTAGAAATGGACACAGAGACACCAAACTGTAGAGACTGGAAACAAAGCTGGGCATTAAAGCCATCATACAATAAACTACTGAAAGTGAAAATAGCAGACTTGGTGTGTAAAAAACAGCTTCTAAATGGGATGGGAATTTACAAACAATCTTTAAACTATGATAAAAAGCTAACCTAAAATATTTATATTTACGAACATTAGAGGATTTTTTTGCAAACAGGCTCCGTATTTAGATGAATCTTAGCAATAAGAAGCTATTTTTAAAGATTAATAATAAACAAAACTTCAGTCCAGGTATTACAGTTACTCAACTTACTGCACTTACTGGGAACCTGATAACTCGAACCCTCATGAGATTGAGATGCTGGTTTTACTGATGTGTAAATCTCAGTTATTAACCTAGATCTTATACAATTTTTAATCCATTGTTATTTTGGATGTTTGTTATAGAATTAGGACTAAGGCACAAAAGCAGCTTCGAGTTATCCAGGATGGAGGTCGCAGGATCCTCCATTCATAGGGGCTTGGAGGGGTCACACACAAATATGCAGACAATGAGAAAATGACACACTGCAGGCATTGACAGAAGGCTCACAGTTCTGGTCAGAGTCTTCAATTAGGATTCGAAGTTTCTGCACACAGAGCTGTAAATGCAAGCAACAAATAAGAAATTAGATTACTATTAACACATTTAAGCCATTTTCCCAATAGAATTTTTACCAAATCATAAAAATGAATGATTTATGCACTCTAAGCGCATCACATTTATAAATCTTTCCGGTATACTGGACTATAGTTTAGTCTGGTTGGTTTGACCTGATGAAAACAACTGCATGGACCGCTTGGGTAACATATAGCGAAATTTAATCTATTAATCTGAGAACTGCATTTTAAGTATTAGCTTAGCAGTACAGGTAAATCAAGAGTCTAGTATTTAAGAGATGTAAATAATAAATTGATTTTTTTTTTAAAAAGACATTTATGCCAAGATAAATATAAGAACTGAAACCCACCTGAATGCTAGCGCTATGGTTAGGCATCCCAGAGGAGAGAGAAATCAACACTGGACAGAAGAAACAAGGCAACGATATTGTTAACTGACATTTAATATATTTCGATATGTTTATATTGACGTTTATTTATTCTACTGTATGGAGCAAAAACTAACCTGCAATCACTGTGTTTACACACTCATACAGCAGAGACATGGCTGAGGTACTATACAAAAATTGAATTCAGACAATCAGTGACGTTTTTGTCTAAGTGTGAACAAAGTGAATATGTACATGAAATGTGATATACTAGGGTTCAAATTTAAGAGATAGAATAAAAATTGTGTTTTAAATTAGGTTAGCAAAACCAGTGACATGCCTTTCTTTTGCTTGAAAAAATGTGTAAAGAATATTACTAACAGCTTTGGGGAAATGGAAAATATGTTATGTCAAAACTGACATAAGCTGATAAAATTCTCTATGTGCTTAAAACCATACAATTATATATGCAATACTATTGTACCTGTGGATGAGGTTAGTTAGGGGCTCAATCAGCTTCTTCCCTAATCGAGGCTCCAGAGGGGTGAGGGCACCAAACTATAAAACAAAAATTACACATGTATCTCTAACCAGCCTGTCAGACATTAAAAGGTGCAAACCTATAGAGCAGGGATCCTTCACGTACTAGTTTGATGATCTTGATAAGGACCCAGTTGTTGGTGGAGGAGGTCATCAGCTTAAAGAAAAGAGGGGCCAAGGACAGGTAGTTCTTAGGGTTTCTTCTGGCCAGCTCACAGATGACATTAACTGCTGCCGACTGCACACCTGGTACAAAAAAAAAGTAGAATTTAGAATATGCTGTAAAAGTTTGAATGCTCAATCCTTAAAAATGTGTAAAAAGAAGATATAGAACTGTATTGGACAGAAGAAACTAGTGCAGAGGTGCAAGTGGAAAGACTGATAAGCTTTGGGAACATACAGAAATATTATGTACAAAGAAAATGTGGACTTCATTTGACATTTAACTAAATTTTTTGACATTTTAAACGATGACTTGGGTGGTGTGCCCTGGTTAATTTCGCAGGCAAGTATCTGTCTCTGCAGAATTTGCATGTTCTTCCTACACTTGCGTGAGTCTAAAGCAGTCCAAAAACATGTACACTAGGTTCATTAGTGATTCAAAATTGCCCAAACGAGTGAGTGTGTGTGATTGTTTGTGTGACTCTGCAGTGGACTGACCTGTCCCCTTACCTTTCGGCCTATGTGGGCTGGGATAGGCCCCTATGGCCCCCACGTTAGGAAATAATATCATTCAAGAAATTATAAAGAAATTATATAAACATAAAACCTCGTCTTAAAACCTAAAAAGAGAGCTTTAAATAAACTTTTTATAGTAATTTGTTCCTACAAATTCATTCATCTTCTATACCTGCTTATTCTCGAAACTCGGGGTCATGGGGGTCCGCTGGAGCCTATCTCAGCGCACATAGGGCGAGAGGCAGGGGGTACACCCTGGGCAGGTCCACATAAAGACAACCACACACTCACCTTCACTTCAATGAGCAATTTAGAGTCACTAATTAACCCAATGTACATGTTTTTGGACTGTGGGAGAAAAACAAAGTACCCGATGGAAGCCCACAGAAGCGCGGGGAGAACATGAAAGATCCTGTGCCCGGAAAATGAACCCACGACCTTCTTGTTGTAAGGCGAGCGTGCTAACTACTACGCCACTGCGCCGCCCCTTCCTACAAATTATTTTTTTTGTTTATTTTCAAAAATAAATTTAATTAATAAAATTGAAAAAAGAATCATTTAACTATTAATAATCAGCTAATGTAAGTGAATTAAAAGTCAAGTAAAAATATATGGAAATTGTATCCAGGGGTGTAGTTTCCAAACGAATACGGCAGTAAAGGAGACCTTCTCACCTGGGTCTGGGTCCTCCAGTTTCTCCTTTAGTCGAGGGAAGGCAGGTCGCAGAGACTCTGGGTACTTTAGGAACACTTTATACATGATAAGCACAGCTTTCTTTCTAATGTATGGCTTAGTGTGAGACATCTGAGATGAGGAAAACAAAAACATATCTTGTTTTATAGTTGTTTGTGTGTGTATTATATTTATATATATATATATTTATATATATAAAATATATATCCATATATATATATATATATATAAAATATATATCCATTTAAGAGACTCACCAAGGTCATAATGTCATTGGCCAGGTCACGAGCCAGGTCAGGAGTCACAAAGCAGGAGAGGCCAGTCAGTGCCACGCCAGTGTCATATTGATTTGGACTGCTGAGATCCTGAACCATGAAAAAAAAAATCATACCCAAATTCATTTATTCATCTTCTAATACCAGCTTATTCCCAAATTCTGGTTATATCGGCACATAGAGTGAAAGGCAGGGGGTACACCCTGGACAGGTTGCCAGTTCATCGCAGGGCCACAGACA
>JAOTQW010000004.1:8993105-9004472 GCA_026260075.1 Sisor rabdophorus | reverse complement strand
TACACATATACACATATATACATATATATATATATACACGTACACATTATATATATATATAAACAGACTGTTTTTCTGGATTTTTGTTTAGGTATACCCATGATGAAATTTACAGGCCTCTCATCTTTTGAATTAAAAGAACTTGCACAATTGGTGGCTGACTGATGGGGGACTTTTTTGCCCCACTGTACACACGCACGCGCACACACTGTCACAGAGTACATTTCTTGAAAATATTTATTATATCTTTTTAGGTGGAAACACTAAAGATATTAAACTCTGCTACTGTAAAGTAGGGAATGTACAGCTTGTGTAAATTTCCTGTTCCATTAAAACAACTCAACACACAACACTCTAAACGCCTGGCAACAAAAGTGAGTACACTGCTACACGGCCAAATTGGGTCGAAAATGTTACTATTTTGTATGGCCACCATTTTTTACAGCACTTCCCTAACTTTCTTGGATATCGCTTTCACCAGAGCTTCAAAAGGTAGCCACTGGATCCACTCCTCCATGATCACATTACAGAGCTGGTGGATGTTCTTTAGCAAGGCAGTGGTCATCTTGGAGGTGTGTTTGGGGTCATTATGTTAAGTCTCCAAAGGAATGGGATCATGCTTTGCCTAAGTATGTCACAATACATGTTGGCATTCATGGTTTCCTCACAGAAGCGTAGCTCACCAGTGCCAGGAGCACTCATGCAGCCCCAGACCATGACACTCCCACTACCATCCTTAACCGTAGGCACTTGTCGTTGTACTCTTCACCTGGTTTCTGCCACACACAACTGACACCATCTAAGACAAACAAGTTTATGTTGTTCTCATCAGACCACAGGATGGCTACTTGGACCCAATTTCGAGATTTTTTAATGGATTGTTTGTTGCCAGGGGTTTATAAATTAATGGCTGTGTGTTAAGTTTTCTTAATGGGATTTACACTGTTACACACGCTGTATATTCACTACTTTAGCAGGGTTTATTTCTTTAGTGTCTTCACATAAACTGATATATTAAATATTTTTGTATAGGTTTACTTACTTCTGTGACGTACTCAGTGGATGTATATATATACATATAACGGAGTTACTTGGGTGTGCTGGAATAACCACACACACTCACTAACTCTTATGGGAAATTAAGAGTCACCAATCAACCTAATGCACATTTACCTGTGGGAGAAAAACAGTGTGTGAAAATTAACTAAACTTTGTCATTTACCTCTCGTTGTTGAGCGATTTGTGGTCGTTTTCCTCATCCTGCTCAGCTGAGTTTAGCTCTTTAGATTCACCATCAGAAACAATGTCCTTTTTCTCAGCTTCTGCTGCTCCATTCACTGGTTTGGAATCTTGGGAAAACAAAAGTAAAATACATCAGGGTAAATTTTAACCGAGTCTAAGCAGTGGAAAGAAGTTCAAGACCATATGTCTTTATCTACGTTTAGAAAGTAATTGAGAAAATTACTTTATCCTGGAATTAAAAAAAGAGGCAGTGAACATTGAAAGTTTTAGGAAACTGGAATAAAAGGCATATTGTAGATTTGAGGTCCAAGAAACTTTAGCTGGCTGGGTGAGACTACAGAGAGAACAGGTTAACTGGAAAACTAAAGAGAAATCTATGAAAATCCATGTTGACGGGTAATCGATATGAATCACCTGTGCGCGGTGATTCGTTTTTATTCTCCTCCTCCTCCTCCTTTTCCTCTGCTTTTGGTTTATTTGCTTCTACTTTCCCAACAAACTGGAGTTTAAGCTTGTTGTAGACCTCTGTAGCCTTTTCCATTACGGCATTGCTGGCCTTGTATCTGCGAATCTGTTAAACAAAACACTAAACTAAGTTTGTTTAAAAGCTGCAGCAAAAAAACTTGATCTATTTCCTCCAGCAAATTCGGTCTACTAACACATTCTGTAAAAATATACCATAAACAAAGTATTACATGCAAGTAATTTCGTGTAAAAAAATTTATTTTCAAGGGGTACCTATAAAAAATACAGTAGCTAATTAACATAACTGTGCCATTTATATATAGTATATCTATTATAGAATTAAATATGCAAGTATAGACTGCATTGCATTTATTATTTCATGCTCCATGAAAATACTATGTAAAGAAATGTTATAACTATATAATTCTATCATAAGAAAATATTTAAGTCGACCTTTTTGAGTGTGGTGATGACGTCAGAGTTTTTTTGTAGGATCTGACTGGTGACTGGTACAGCGTTCAGTTCCTCCAAGGCCTGTAAACATTTCTCAATGTCCTAAAGCAAAGAAAAAAAGCTCTTAAAATTAATGACAGATAAAATACAATTACATGCAGCATATGCCCTTATTCTGAGCACCTTACATTAATCTCTTTTATACATGTGAGCAATAAAGGGTTAGGGGGGCTTGCTCAGGGGCCCAGCAGTGGTATCTTGGTGGTACTGAAAAGTGAATCACGATCATCCAAATAAAAGTCTAACACTATGAGCATAACAAAAATATACAATACTACAGCACTGCCTTGTCAGATTATAGTGTCGATAAAATGTGTACAGTAAATCCCAAGTCACTAATTGGAAGTCCTTAGTGTCAGTTTGCTAATTAGTTATTTCAACTATTAAGTATATCATAATAGATAGTATAGTATAAACTTACAGGGTTGTCGACTTTCAGGGCAAACTTAATGTCAGTGTGCAGCTTTTGGATTTTCTCCTCTGGAGATGGCTCTAAAGACATAAAATGTGTTCATTGTAGAAGAAATGGATAAGACATAATGCAAATTCCTTACGGTTTATTAGTAGATGATAAGTAAATGTACCTTTTTTCTTCTCTACTTTCCTCTCAGGTGGGCGCTCAGGTCGTCGTTTTGGCTTCTCAGGCTTAGACCTTATCGAAATGAACAGATTAGAAATGATCAACTGAACCAGTTAAATAACAGTTCAGTATGAAAAGGGGTCGTTTGCAGACATTTGTCACCAGCATCCATAACCCTGAGCTAAGGGTAGTGGTAAAATAATAAAACGTTTTACCTTGCTCTGTTTCTTTCCTCGGATCGCAGCACCTTCTCCTTTTTTCTCTCCCTTTTTTCTTTTACTTCTTTCTCTTTCTTTTGTCTGCCTTTTTGGCCACCGTGATGTTTAGCTGACTTTTTCACCTGCAGTGGGAAAATGGAGTAAGTGGCACTGCTGTAGTTTGTCACAAACTAAAGACAGAATGCATCTAGAGGTTACTCCTGCCTCAGTAGGTGGGGCTGAATCAGAATCTGAAGGCGCTGGGATAGGAGGCGGTGGCGGTTTCTTAGACTTCTTGAGAGGATGGTCGTCAACACCTTCGTCTGAGCTGCTGCTGCTACTGCTGCTTTCATCGTCTTTACGTCCTTTGTTCTCTTTTTCCTTCTTTCTTTTCTCCTCCTCTTCTTTCTCTCGTTCCCTTAAGCGGCGAAGCTCCTCTGCCTCTTCCTTCTTCCTGCGTTCCTCCAGTTCTCGCCGCCTCTGCTCGTCTCGTTTCTTCCAGTCACTGATTTGGTCTGATTCACTGTCACTGCAAAACCAACAAGCTATTTTAGCCGACTGCTTTCGATTGCGTGCGTGCTTCACCGCAAAACTATTACTACTGGCATATTGGACCCAAAATGGACATTTAATAAATGGGCATTTTAAGTATCTGCTTATGTGAGCTAGACAGATATAGAAATGGAATTTTAAATCTCTTCTTTCCCACAAAAAAACTAAAGATTAATCCTTTCCCGTCCAAGTCAGGTGATTAATCGTGATTCTGTGAAGATAGTAGCTTTCATTTCTCACTCAGTTTTCTTCTTCTCCACATATATTATTGGAATTACTAACTTGGTGCATTACCTTTATATTCACCGAACCAACAAAAACAAACAAACGGGAGGAGAAAGTAAAGAGACAGTAAAACTAATTTTAATATATATTTTTCTTATGTGAAAGGTATATTTATGTAGAATAGTGTTAGTACGGTTCCCAGTCATGCACAAACACTGAATTTTTTTCCTGTCCTGTCCCAATAACGTGACTAGTGATTTAGTCCCCCATCTCACAATATTCTTAAAAAATGTCAGCCCAGCAAGGTTACAGATTTGAAGTCCAAATATAGCTAACACAGTAATGTTATAGCCACGCAGTTTAAATTGAAACCTATAAATCAGTCAACACACGCGCACACACTCGCACACACACATTTCCATGCAACAAGAAAACCTCATTGTGACAGGTAAAGTCTTGCTCACCTGTCACTGCCTGAAGATGATGACGGAACTCGTTCTGGTGCTGGCTTAGGCTTCCTTGCCCGTGGCTTCGGTGGTGGTTTTTCTAAACATGAACAGAAATGTACAAGTTAAAATGACATTGAGACATTTACCTCTATCAAACCTCGAAACGGCTTTAGTTGCTTTTGCAGCTATCAAAAATACTTGTTAGACACCTTTCTTTCGTGATTGTGGTGCTTTCCTGGGTGGAGGATCGGACTCAGACTCGGACTTGGATGCAGACTGAGATTCAGATCCAGAGACAGCCGGCCGTGGCTTTACATCCTCAGAATCACTTGGGTCCTGCTTGTGATCTGACCGGGATCCAGAGTCTGAATCAGAATCTGAGGATGCTTTCTACACGAAAGATATATAAACATAGGATCCAAACTTTATCAGTAGCAGAACAAACCCCAATCCAATATTTTTTGGATTTCTCACCTTTCTCCTTCCTCTGCCTACAGGCTTTCTGCCTCTACGCCCACCTGTGTCCTTTTGTGGAGTAAAGTCCTGAGAAATACACAGATGAGCTTAAATAACATAATGCTAATAATTACCTGTTATGCACTATGCTGAAGTACAAAAAGGTCACAACTTTGTGAGCAATAATAAGGCACAAAGTAAGCCGGCTAAACTATTACAGGTTTATAAAGCCAGTTAGATGCTCTATTACACAAAGCTAACTATTGGCTAAGTATTGTTAAATATTATTATTATACAACCCAAATACCAGGAAGGTTGGGACATTTTTTTCTATTTTAATAAAATAAACTAAAAGTTATTTGATGCTCCATGAAAATACTATGTTAAAATGTTACAATTTAAAGCAGCATTTAGCATAAAATGTTTACAATTTTATGCACAAAATTGGATCATTTCAAATTTGATGCCTGCTACAAAAATCGCAAAATCACTGATACCAGGCATGTTTACATTAGTGGAGCATCTTCCCTTATTTTTATTTATGTTTACAGGATTTGGCTACAAAATGTAAAAATTTGGCCATTTACAACTGAGCAAAAGGCCCTTGCTCAGGAGCCCACAGTGGTAGCATGGTGGTGCTGGGAATCAAACCCTGGTCTTTTTGGTATCAATCCAACACTTAAACCACTTATGGGCATATTCAGCTTGCAAGCATTTATATACCTTTTATCATTTATAGTTTTCCAAAACATGCGACCTGCCCATAAGAACTGCTGGCTTTCAAACTCAACACAGGAAAGACTTGTTTGACCATAGAACACACTTCTATTTTGAATAGGTTTATTTTAAACGAGGCAAAGGACACAAGGATGCCTTTAAATCATGCTCATATATAGCTTTTTTGCATGATGGAGATTTATTTGGCATCTGGCATTTTTTGATGATGTTCAGCACTGTAGATGAGATTTGCAAAACCTTTGGAATCTGACGTTAAGGAATGTGGAATTTAAAGTATTCCACAATCATTTCCACACTCTTTCACAGATTCTTAAGCCATTGTCCATCTTCACTTCTCAGACATTTACATATAGCATATGCCCTTGTCTGCAGCTGCTTACACCTTTTATACAAATGAGCAATAGGGGACCAACAGTGGCACACTTCGCAATGCCTCTCTATGACATGCATTTTATGGCTAAGCCGCTTACAGACCTGATATAGCAAGATCTTTTTGAAAACCTAGATATTTATTCATTAATTCATTTATTTGTCTTCTTTAACCGCTTATTCCCGAATCCGGGGTCACGGGGGTCTGCGGTTGCCTGTCCCAGCGCACACAGGAAGAAAGGCAGGGGGTACACCCTAGACAGGTCGTCAATCCATCGCAGGGCCACAGATACACAACCACACACACATACTTACACATTCACTCCTATGGGCAATTTAGAATCACCAATCAATCTAATGCACATGTTTTGGACTGTGGGAGGAAACCGGAGTGCCCGGAGGAAACCCACAAAAGGAGAACATGCAAACCCCGCACAGAAATCATATAGTGGACAAAAGTCTTAAGGTTTTTTTTTTTAAAACATCTATATTATCTATGTTTTACTTTGAATAAAATATTGGCTGATATGATTTGAAAGTCTTTTCATTCTATTTATTTGAATTTGAAAAACTTCCCAAATGGCTGTACTTTCAGGAAGAAAACATTGTTTTCGGAAATAGGTTTAAAGTTTTTTATTTGTCACTAATAGTAATAATACCAGTATTACATTCTGGCATTGTACCGAAAGCCAGAATTATGGTATCAAGCCATCCCTAGTGCCTACCAGGGATTTTACAATTTTGTAGGACAAATGACACTAGCAAATTGACTGGTGCTTGTGTGCAGAACTGTATCTTACTAATTCAGGTCTAGACACAGAGAGAGAGAGAGATACCTGGTCACTGTTTTTGCCAGAGTCTGATTCAGAGCTGGGTGAGGGTTCCGGCTCAGAGGGAGAACCACTCTCCTCCTCATCTCGCTCACTAGATGATGCTCGCCCTTTCTTTGCTGGTGGCCGCTAAATAAATTTAAAATAATAATAAAAAAACATGTACCTTACATGGTATGTACCAAAACTACTAATGTAAATTCTTCTTAATCAGCAAGCCACAATATTTCCAACTGTGTAAGTCTTTCAGATATGACCAAGTTAAATGTAACTTTTTACAGCATGTTTAGGCAAACATCTGTGATGCTGCAATGATACAATGTTAAAATTAAAATTATAAAGATATTCGTATCCACTTTCAATTAAAGTTTAGGAGGACCCGGACACTACAATACATACAGAGGGTAGTGTGTTATGAAATTCAGCTACCTTAGCTGCTGGAGCCTTTCTTTTCACTGCTCCTCTGCCTTGATTTTCACCTTCAGAATCAGATTGCTCACTTTCTGATTGAGCTTTCCTTGGTACCACCACCTCTTCATCATCTTGTGCATCACTTTCTGCTGCAGCGTCGTTGTCCTCACTTTCAGATGAGCTGGCAGGCTAAACATCCGGCAGTTCAGTTAATCAATTAAATAAGGAAAAAATTTCATTCTAAGTAATTTCACAGGCTCCAATTGGATTGGAGCAGCAGCGGCAGCAAATCCTAAAAATGATCCATGACATCTAAATGTAGGCTGTGTTTCAAACAGATCTCAATTCAGATGCTCCAAATTTTGGTGGTTAACAAAACCGTTCAACCAGATAAATCTATACAATGTGACCAAAGTTCAATCATTTAAAACCGTGATATAACCAAGAGTCGGTTGCCATTATGATATCGTCACAGGCATAAGACATCACAGAAGCACAAATTTAAAGCTGAATCGAGTTTAACTTAAATGATATCAAACGGGTGCAATTTAAATACAAAGAAAAACTTGTCTTCTTTCCCTCTGTCTCATGGGACAGTAAAGTGTGCATCGTATGTGTATTTGTACTACTTCCAGGTAAAAGTGGCAGGTCATCCAGAAACCTATTGCGCACTTACATTTCTATACTAAGGATTTGTACTTAATTTAGCCTACATTGCCCATACATTAGTCTAGTATGGAATTTCGGATGGAGCTTCAAGGCATGTGTTTAATATTTAGAAGAATAGAATCTGACCAGGTGTAAAAACCCCAACCCCATGTCTTCTCTGGAATGTTGAGGTACAGAATATTAAAAACAATTTTTCATTACTCACAAAACTGGACTACTTACCGCAGGTGCAGTGTATGATGCATGTGGATTGTTTTGTATTTCCCACAATCCTTCATTAAAACCTTTCCTTTTGTTCGGCTTGCCGTACCGGTCCTGGTACTTCTCATAAGCAAACAGGTCTTTTGGTGCAAGGAAGGCTCTATGGTGGGGGGGAAACAATAGATATTTAGTCGAACCTTGTTTTTTCAGATTTAATCGTCACAGTAGAAAGTGTTCTACAAAACTACTTTAAAGAAATCAGATTGCAAAAAGCTACTTAGGTACATACATTATTGCGCAATTTAAAGTACACCATGGGGGGCGGGCCTTGAAGAAACCATCCCCTTCTGTATCACATTGGAATTCTAAATCATTACTCTCCTATAAAAAAGTACTGAGCAGTACATATTTAACAGTATATATTTAACAGAAGCTTAGTTCAGTTACATTTCACAGATATTACAGATAAGGACTGCTGCTATCAACCTGAAGATGCCACATGATGCTACCACACAGCATCATTTAAACACACGTCTACAATGTAATTATTCAGCATCACACAGAGGAGGATACAAACTCCTCTGGGTCCTTTCAAGGTTTTTCCACATGCAAGTATTTCTTTTTTACTTTCACCCTGAGCTCATTAAGGATCTAAACATGAGAAGACTGAGTGACTAATCTGTGACTGATTTACAAATGGAGGTTATGAGAAATACCAGTTGTCCAAATAACATGTATTTATCACCCAAAATTTGCCTATTGGAGTAAATGTGAGTGTATGTGGTTGTCGTCTATATGTGGTCCTGCGAGGGACTGACAACTTGTCCAGGGTGTACCCCTGCCTGTTGCCCTATGTGCGTGGGGATAGACACCCACAACCCTGATTTAGGGAAAAGGCAGTTATAGAACATGAATGGATGAATGAATAAATATTTATTTATATTTGTTAATGAACCAACAAGCTGTCCATCAACTTAATCATTCAATCATTCATCCATCTTATATACCTGCTTATTCCCTAACTCGGGGTCACAGGGTTTGCTTGAGCCCATCGCAGTGCACATAGGACTAGAGGCAGGGGTACACCCTGGGCAGATAGCCTGTCCATCACAGGGCCACACACTCACACTCCTTTGGGCAGTTTAGGCCAATCAATCACGCAAGCACAGGAAGAGCATCCAAACTTTGCCTTAATCAATGATTCCCTAAATCAGGCAACCGATATATCAATCACATATCAGCATAATATATATGCCAATAACACGTTAAAATGATAATTTACCCCTCAGAATACATACGTTTCATGAGTCCCAAAGAAAAAGATGGGGATTTTATTAGGTGGTGGTTTGACAGCCCCTTCAGCCACATCTTCAATCTGAAACAGACAGAACAATATATGTACTTAAATTGTATGTATACAAACACACTATATTGGCAAAAGTTTGTGGTCACCTGACCATCAGACCCGTATGTGGTTCCTTTCCAAACTGTTGCTACAAATATGGAAGCATGCAGTTGTCTAAAATATTTTTCTATGTTGTAACATTACATTATTTCTTCTCTAAAACTAAGACACTCCAACACAGTTCCAGCATGACAAAGACACTACACAATATATCAAAACTACTAAAATATCACAAATGTACATATTGCATTGTACACATCACAATGAAATATGTTAATAAGAAAATATGGTTACATAAGGTTGACATAGATAGATAAATATCGGTCACACAGATATTAATTGGGATATGCGTGCACACGTGACAAGACAATCAAGCTGATCTTGATAAACCCAAGGCACCTCCAGCTGCCACCAATGTTTTGGCGCTAATACAAGAAAGCGCTTAGGGTTTTCTCCCACAGTCCAAAAATATGTACATTAGGTTGATCGATGACTGCCCATAGTAGTGAATGTGAGTGTGTGTTGTTGTGGCCCTGCGATGGACTGGCGACCTGTCCATGGTGTACCCCTACCTCTCGCCCTATATGCCCTGGAATAGGCTTCAGCAAACCCCCCATAACCACAAGTTAGGGAATAAGCGGGTATACAAGATAAATAAATAAATCAAATATTGCATTATTAATCTTGAATGTCTCCTTATCCTTGCAAAGGCACTGGCAGTTGTGTACAAAATTCCTCTCCATGTTGTGATTTTGTAAGAGGAAGCTTTTCAGTAGCTCTAGCTTAACGCATCTACTTGGGACGTATTAATTAAAAGAGAAATCAATGAATCAAATCGGTGAATCAAAACAGTGAATCAAATTAGTGAGTCAAACGAATGAAGTAGTTCTTATTTTACAAATGTGGCGTAAAGAAGAAAGCGCCTCAAGTGTGTGATGAAAACGGGGCGTTTTGTAAGTGAACTCTTCATGTAATAAATCAAACTATCAAGAATACTTAAAATATTTCAAGACACTGCTACGCCTTTGATTTTTGTGCCTAGCCATCAGGTTTATTTGTATCGCAATCGCTTTAACGTTTGACTATCTCTACTAGCGAGTTAGCCTGTTACCCGTGTTTATCTGCAGAAGGCATAAATAACTGTAGCTTAAAATGTTAAAACATAGCATAGTCATGCAGCGTAAAAAAAAACAAACAACCCTTACACATGGCTATAACTGGCGGAAGTCTAGCTGGGGGTGTGTGCACTAAAATAATGCTAATGCTATCCCCTCAGTTCACTCAGCTCTTAGTTTGCTTTTCCTACCCGTATCTGACAATCTCCGCCTCCAGTTTCATGATAGGCTGATATGTCTCGACAAACTGGCCAATCAGCTAATAGTTTAAATGTATAAGCGAAGAGCAAATCCTCGCGTGGAAAGCGGAATACCGTAAGCCAATCGTACGCTGAAAGGCGGTGTGACTCGGAATACAGGTGCGCGAAAGATGTAAAGGCGCCCCAGAATCTAAAATGTCCACTCCGTTTGTGCTGGCTTACCCGTGCCGGCCAATGTGGGTATCCCTTCATTTTAGCAAAGACGAGATCCCCGGGTCGGAAATTATGCGGCATTTTGTCGCTTCTTTTTGCTCCGTGGTGGTGTTTTAGCTTAATGTCTGCTGTTGTTTGTATCTCCCTGTTGTAGCCCGTTTTCAACCCTAACCATAGAAACCTCCACAGCGCGAGGTTAAGACTGTTAGTTCCGGTACCAGTTTCCGCTAACCGATAGCAACAGACGGATATCCCGCCTTTCGGACAGCATTGGTTGGAGAGATCGCCTGTCCATTCCACTTTAAACCAATCATATTTTACAGTGTGGATTCACCGTGAAAGAGTTCGGGAATTATATAGATATATATATATATTAATTGTTGAAAAATTAATCAATCAATTTTAAATATATAAAAATTAGAAATGTTCCGTCCTCATGGCTAATATTTTAAGGATACATTTAGTGATAAATGTACCGTTACATCCGGTTTCCTCCCACAGTCCAAAAACATGTGCATTAGGTTGATTGGTGACTCT
>JAOTQW010000004.1:8960005-8978029 GCA_026260075.1 Sisor rabdophorus | reverse complement strand
TGTGTGTGTGTGTGTGGCCCTGTGATGGACTGGCGATCTGTCCAGGGTGTACCCCACTGCCTTTCGCCATCTGTGCGCTGGGATAGGCTCCAGCAGACCCCCGTGACCCTGGAAATCTCTGGAATAAGCGGGTATAGAAAGTAAATGAATAAATGAAAGTTGTTTTCAAAAGTGGTTGTTGCATTAAAATAAAGTGTGATGTGACTGAAAAATATTATTGTAGTGGCAACAGACGCTTAGGGTTTTAAGTTGTTAGTCTATTTGGTTATCAATTCAACAACCTTATTTCGCACTACCTAATTCTTGAATGCCAAATCGTCCCAGATTATTAGTTACAGAACTATGCCAACCAGCCTGTTTAGCATGAATTATTAGGTATTATTACTAAGTACATTCGCTTGGCATTTGGCAGACGCCCTTCCCCAAAGCGACTTGCATTTATCTATTTTTTTATACAACTAAGCAATTGGAGGTTAAGGGCCTTGCTCACAGTGATGGCCTGGTGGTGCTGGAAAGTGAATCCTGGTCTTTCTGGTATCAGTCCAACACTTTAACCATTAACCACTTCTCTGTAGGTCACATGACACATTCTTCGCATTCTGATGATGTGAACATTACCTGAATGGTAGGTTTCGTGCATTTTTGCATTGCGCTGCTCGGGTTAATTAGATTCTTGGAGGAATAAGATAGAGCTCTAGATCTCTAATAAAGTGCCCAGTGAGTATATATATTATGTATATTGTATACAGGCTACATTATTGATGCCTAGTGCAACAGCTCCCACTAGTGTCTGGCAATAGACACTGCAAAGATATAAAATACACAAAAGAGAACGCTCCAAAAGACCTTTCGCACTCCCTTACAATTACATATGTTATGGCCTTTCCTTAAGAACAGTCAAACTGCATGATATGCATATGTGTGTGTGTGTGAAATATCTAGGTATTTTAAGTAGTAAAAGAAATATGTTAAGCTTGTGATCTTTACTCTGTGATCTGACAGTGTATAAACATCTGATTCAGTGTATACATCATGTCACTGAATGATTTTCACTAATCCATGTCAAAGCACAGCAGCCCTGATACTTGCACACAAACGATGTTCTGTGCACTTTCCTGTCCTCCCATCCCCCACTAGATTCACAAGGCAAGTAAAACATGACATGGAATTCAGTGAGGAACGGACTAAATTGATTTTTTTTCCAGGCTGTTGTTTTTTTCTTTTGGCCTTCGCAGGAACATTGATATTTTTCCTAATTTGAATCAGGAAATGTGGAAAGCACAACTTTGATCAGCAAACATCTTATTTGGATATATAAAATCGCAACCTAAAACACCGATTTGAGATAAAAACTAAAACAAAAGCATTTTATCACCTCGGGCATGGCTTTGTCTAACTTATGAAATGGATTTCCTAGCACGGAGCGGATTCGCCATAGCCACGCGCTACTTCCCACTTGACGCGTAAAGCCCGGAAATCATGGCAAACACTGGATTAAAAATATACCGGATATCGTCATAAAACAAGACTATTAAAACCAGGCTGGTAAAACAATGAGCTTCAGACGTCATTAGATATGTTTACAAAAACCAGAGGCCTATCAGGAAGGGTAGACCTCTATAATCGGTCTGGGTTTTTTTCAAGTGTACTGTCTTTTTAAATTTTCGAAGCCCGCCCGATTCCCATCGGTACCGCCCATTTCGGAGCGGCGAGGAGCCCTGATTGGACGCGCCGCACAGACTCCAAATCAATCCTGCGCTTTTCATTGGTACACTGCCGCCTTTCCCCTCAGGCTCTCGCGGGGCTGCTTTGTGAAGATGGCGGCTGAACTGGTAGAAGCGATGGTAAGTAGATGGAGCTATTTTTTAGTGCGGAAAAATAAAGGCTCCTAAAAACCAAGAGAGACCGGTTGTCATTTATTTAAATAGGAGAGCAGCTGATTGAAAGCATGGGACTCAGCGGTGGTCAATTCTTTCAGCGGGTAGTCTATAAACTGAGGTTGGCACTGGTGTCTGGACGAAGCTAAGGTTAGCCGCTATTGGCTAACGTTAGTAGAAATGAATGATGGGACAGTTGAAAACACCAGCTCACGAAATAGGCGCCTCACTAAGAAATCCAGCCTCACTTTTCTTATTTCAAAACCAATAATAATGAAGAAGAAATCAAAAGAATTGCTACTGACATCAGGCGCAGAAGTAAAGCTGATAAATGACTTTAGGTGTTGGATTGAGACGATACATATCTGCACTTGTCCACATGAGTTATTCCATTGCGCGAGTGGAAACTAATAATAATCGATAACTGGTCACACAAATGAATATAGTTGTAATTTTTTGTGGTCTTCTAGAAAAAGGTTTGCATTTGGGTTCTGACAGTTTCCATTTGCCCCCACTAATGTGTATATAACGTACCAGAGCTTTAAGTGACTTGTCACCTGTCTTGTAGCTACAGTTTTTCCTTGTGTTGTGTTTGTATTTTTAAAAAATGGCAAAAGATTTTTTTTTTACATGTAATCTGATTTTAGATTGCATACTTAAGTAAGAGGAACCACCTGTTTAGAGACAGCGTGTATTTATTTTTGTCTGTACGCTTTCTTTCTTTACCCTTGTTCCATCTGTGTGTAGAACATGGTGAAGAGTTTCAGAGTGTCTGACCTGCAGACACTGCTTGCCTCTATGGGGCGCAGTAAAAGCGGGTTAAAACAGGATCTGGTGGGACGTGCTTTGAGACTGGTGCAGACTGAATACAGCCCGGAGCTGCTCAAGAACGTACGGCAACTCTATGAAACACGCTTTCCCAAAGCGCCTGGTTGGTTGGCTGCCCGTCGTCCAGAGGGACTACCAGCAGCGTCTTATCCAACGATAAATTCATCCCCACGAAGCACAACCCAGGGCACAGACTACCTCAATGGCATGACCAAGCTGGCTGCTCCACCAGCAGCTGAAGTTAAACTAGTGCCCTTGCCCTTTTACCACAATTTAGAAACTTTATTGCCCCCTACAGAGCTAAGTATGTCACTTTTTTTTTCAAATTTTCAAATATGTTTTCGTTGTTTACCTTTACAGCATCAAACTGTTGCTGACAGTTGTTTCTTTTTCTTTTTTTTCCCTCTATCATACTTTATAGTTGCGCAGAATAGTGAGAAACTACAGGATAGTCAGTGTGTTTTCGAACTAACACAGAGTCAAATAGACCAGATCCGAAACTCCAGGTGAGTAAATGATCTAACCGTTCAAAATCCATTAAATTTCTGGGTCCTTATATTTGTGTTCAGTGTACTCAACATTTTCTCTTTGCTTACCTAGATTGTATAACTACATTACATGCTTTATACCAGGGCTGCACGATATTGAAGCACAATGTGATATGCAATAGCATGCTTTATAACATGATATTTGATAAAATAAAATAAAAAAATATGACCAACATAAATTTCTTAAAATACATTTTCCTGTATTTTGAATATTTTTTTGCTAAGCAGATTGTGTTTGGTTTAGAGGTGACAGTAAAGATTTGTAGCATTTTTCCCTTTACGTTGCCAAACAAGATTTACATGGTCTACATAGCACTTAAGTCTGCATGCAATCATCATTTCAAATCAATATGCTGTAATATCTTTAAGGTGCTGGTTGTCGTGCGCCAAAGCATGCACACCATAATCCAAAATTAACATCCACAAGCCAGTTAGCGTCCTATCCGCATCGACCTAAAACTGATAATACATTACCATTTCAAGTGTTAAATTGCTAATTTATTGCAAACCATTGCGATATGCATCACGATATGCATCACAATATGTTCCCTTGTGATTTTCGACATATTTTAGAAATTGTAAGTCAATGGCATGTGATGAACACTGACAAAATCAAGCTAAATTAGGGTTTGTTTGGATGCAAACAAATGATATTGGATGTAATTTTGTTTCGAACGTCTATTTTTTGTTTATGGTTTACTTAAATTAATGATTATTAAAATGACAGCTACTCATCTACACTTGTGTTTTTAGTGAAATTCGTCCAGGAGTTAAATCGGTCCAAGTGGTCCTTAGGTAAGTCTCAGACTATTACACATAATGGTAGCATCAAACATACTAAACAGTCCTTTAAATGTCATTTAGCTTATCAAGTTAACTGATTTAAAAATTTAGTTTTTTAACGCGTAGCATACAGGCGACACAACATGGTGTTTTTTTAATAGAAATGTGTAGCTCTGTGTTTAAAGTGTTGTTCTTTTGTTCAGTAGTTTGTAGTTTAAATTAAACAACTCTAAGCTGCCATTGCTGGGCCCCTAAGCGCAGCCCTTAACACCCAACTGCTTAGTTGGTTAAAAAATAAAATGAGATAAATGAGTCAGTTTGAATAAGGGTGTATGCCGAAATGACAGAAATGAAATTGCCTCCTTCATTTTTATTACATCATTAAGTGAGCACGTCTGGCCTGTAGGTGGGGACATATTCAACTGAAATGTTTAATCCAAGAATAAAACTGGTCAGTCAGTTAATTTCAGCAACAAATATTTCAAGAGGAAAACTAAACACCGGCACTAATTTGTCTTACCAGAATTTAGAATAAATTTTTATAAAAAAATTAAAAATAAGCTTTGCTGAAAAGAGACTAAAATGTACTTGCTAAATTAAATTTAAGCACTTGTGCTGATCTTTTTCAGAATCTGTTACACTGAATCCATTGGTGTTCAGGAGGATCAGTACCCTCCTAATATTGCTGTCAAAGTGAATCAGTCCTACTGTCATGTTCCTGTAAGTAGGTTTATAACAGCTTTATAACTGGGTGCTTGATAGTCGAATGGATTAAAGTAAAGGATGGATATTTGCCGTTGGCATGAATTTTAAAAAAGTTCTCTGAAATAGTAACACAAGTCTGTTCTTTTAAATTATTTTTTGAGGGAAATTCTAGTCTGCTAGTTTTCACACCGCACTGTTTTCATCCAACATATCCAGGGTTATTATCCATCTAATAAACCAGGTGTGGAGCCTCGTCGTCCTTGTCGCCCTATAAACATCACCCCATGGCTTCATCTTTCGACTGCGACCAACAGAGTAACCATCACATGGGGCAACTTTGGAAAGGTGACTTAATAAAAGGAGGTGACATAATGACATAATAAAAGGGGGTGTCGGAATATTATTTATATATATATATATATATATATATATATTATATATAAATGTGTGTCTTCAATTGCTAAAGATTAAACTGCCATGAATACACATCTAGTGGAGAGCTGATTATACAATAAAAAATATTTTCTATCTTCACAGAGAGACACCAAGAGAGAGAGATATCTAAACTTTAAAGCTAGACTTAAAAAAAAATTTAATATAAGCCACTGCCTGAAAACTTAGCAATTACCTTTTAATGAGTTGTTTTATTGTTACAGCGCTATTCTGTGGCTGTGTACCTGGTGAGAGTCTTCACATCTGCAGAGCTTTTCAACCAGCTTAAGCACTGCTCAGTGGAAAGTGCTGAGCGATGTCGTGAACGCAGTAAGTCACTATAAGCAAAAGCTTTATTAACGTATGAATACAGCAGATTGTTTTTGTTACTTGATAATTAAAATGCCTCTACGTTTAAGCTGTGCTTTTTTTGACTGTCTGCAGTTCAAGACAAGCTGCGTTTTGATCCGGAGAGTGAGATTGCTACTACAGGACTGAGAGTGTCTCTCATGTGCCCAGTATGTCATGTTGTTTTGTACATTTAGTTCTTTTCTTTTTAATGAGTATAGACTTAAATTGCTCTTAGGTTGTTTCCAAAACATTTGTAGTAATTGTACTGTGATCTGCCATGCAGTTGATTTAGATTTTTGAAGGTTTTGTCATACATTTTTAAAGTGTACTGTAATTCAGATGACCTTTCTAGTTCAGAGGACAATTTGATTATCTAAGAAAAATAAAAAATCTTTACAGTATTTTTGTTTGGGTCTGCAGCACATCCAGCAAAAAAAGTGTTTTAAACAGCATACGAATTAAACACAGAAAGCTGTATTAAAGATATGTGATTCATGAGGATTTTTAAAAATCTTTTTCCAAATTTGTTTGTCCTTACAATGTCTTATCAACTATGTGTTCTGTCAGCTGGTAAAGATGCGCCTGGGAGTGCCATGCCGGGCGCTCACCTGCGCACACTTGCAGTGTTTCGATGCAGTCTTCTTCTTGCAAATGAACGAGAAGAAGCCCACATGGACCTGCCCAGTATGTGACAAACCTGCTCCTTTTGAGCTGCTCACTATTGATGGGTAAGAGAAAAATGTTGATGACCTTGCCCACAGTACAAGCAGAGACACTTAGTTAAAAGTTTCTTTTGTTTGTTCAGATTGCTTTCTGAGATCCTGAAAGAGACGGAAGATGTGGAAGAGATCGAGTATTTAACTGATGGCTCATGGAGACCAATCAGGGACGACAAGGAAAAGGACAGGGAGCGAGAAAATAATCACACTCCCGAGTATCCAGTTGTAGATATATGTAAGATTTTTTTTAATTGGTTGTTGAAGCGAAAAGTTCCAAATGAATGTGCTTTATTATTTTATTACTTCCAAATGTAGTTTAGAGGGTCTGTAGCCAAGTGTTTGTGTGTGTGTGTGTGGTAGGTTTATTTTAACAGTAAGAAATGCAATTTGAGGGATTTATAAAATTAATTTTCATTTTAATTAGTAAAGCTTTGAGGTTTCTTTTTAGAAGGGAAATGATCAGGAAGGAAGGAAGATGATTAGCACATAAGGACTTGCACATAACCTCAGCCCATTTTCATGTATAGAGTACACCTGTTCACTGAAGCAGTCAAATTCCAAACTCAGGGAAAATTAGTCAGGGACAAAATTGTAGTTATAAACCAAATTGGAATGGACCACAAAACCATTTCCAATCAACCTGTTAATTATTAGGTGACAAATGCTTGTGTGATTATTTGCAAATGGCAGAAAAACGTACAACAATTCATACAACCAAACATACAATTAATTCCCCTCGTTTTGGGGCTCCATGCAAGATCTCACCTCGTGGAGTTTCAATAATCATAAGAACGGTAAGATAAGGATCTTTAGGCAGCTGGGCCCATAGTCAGAAACAATTAGTAACACTGACGAAACTGGGGAGAGCGAAAGGGGGCTGGGACCGGAAAGGAATCGAACCAGAATCAAACCCGGAGCACGGAAGCATACAAGTGGCAATAAATATCCAAATGCTTTAAAGGAAAACTGGGTACAATTGTTTATTTTACCCAAGACCAAAATCAACCATCCACACTGTAAAATGATGGTAGTGAAAACATTATACTATAAAAGAGTTTTGATACTAAGCGGGATAAGACAGCCTCACCATATCAAAGGGCAAAGGATGGGGCCATGTACCATCAAACCCTGGGTGAGAACTTGCATGGCAAATGCAACCGTGTGCAAACTTGGTGGCCAACTACAAGAAATTTATAACCTCTAAGTATTAGAAATGCAAATGAATGTATAACTTTTTTTAAATTGCATTGTTCTAGGTGATTTTTCTTGTTTGTTAGTCTATTAAACTAATTAATGACTGCCTTTAAAATCCCTCCAGGTGTTCCTGAAACAAACGGCCACTCTCCAGCACACAGTAGTACAAGCCAGACGGGACGGTCGGCATCGGGTGGCGCAGCGGCAGGCACAGGTGGTGCTAGCGGACCTTCAGGAGGAGGAGGGGCAGTAGTTGACCTTACGCTGGACGACTCCTCAGATGAGGAAGAGGGTGGAGGGGGGGGTGGAGACAGCGAGGACACTGAGGACAGCCAGGACAGCCCGGCCCCTAAGAGGGGGCGATACGATTATGACAAAGATCTTGTCACTGCATACTGAACCAGGCTGCAGATATGGACTAAAGGAGAAGAGGATATGGGTTCAGGTTTGAGTTCCAGGAAAAATGCACCCACTCCTATTGTTTTTTTCTCCTAAAATGCGTTTCCCCAGAATACTCTTACAGACATATTAAGTGCACAAACTGTTGGGTATCCTCATGACACCACTGGAAATCCATATATGCCCACTAAAGCCATCCTTTTGTCGTCTGTACAGCATCTCAATACTGTTTTCACCCTTTAACTATGGAGAAGTTCTAAACCACCCTTGCTTTACCCCCCCCTTCCAATCTCCATCACTGCCCAAACCACTTAGCCTCACAGTCACCATAGGAATTTTAGCTTTCACCATAGACGAATTCTGTGAGGAGATGCTCAAAAAGATTTGTCATCAGCAATATATGGAACCGTTAGTAGCATATACAGAGACAAACTGCAAGTTAAATAAGTATAATTTAAAAATGTATAACCTATGATGGAGAAATTGTTAGGTTATGTTACTTTGTGCATCTACAAGCCTAAATAACTCTCAGCTGTCTCTGTAATAATGCATGGC
Source organism: Sisor rabdophorus (assembly GCA_026260075.1). Lineage (NCBI taxonomy): Eukaryota > Metazoa > Chordata > Actinopteri > Siluriformes > Sisoridae > Sisor > Sisor rabdophorus. Next base: position 8,969,638 of record JAOTQW010000004.1, on the reverse strand, counting down.
TTGGTCAAATTTGAAAGGTAAGATGATAGCGTTCATATTTATTTGTCGCCCTTTTGTTCCATAAAAATTAACAACCTACCTCAGTCTAAAGGCAAACTTTACCACAACTTGAAAGTCCAAACAACATGACTTATTTTTTTTTTAATACTCTAACACTGGAAAGAAAAGTCATTTGCTACGTCATGCCCTCAGAAATATTATTAAAACGGCCCTGGACCTTAGTCTCAAACAGTGGGTTTCTGATCAGTCCTGCTCAAAGAACAGAGCTCTGTGCTTTGTCTGAAATAAGGAATAGTCTCTCGTCATCAGTCAACACTCTGAACAGTGAGAACTTTGGAAAATGATGATACAGTGGGTAAATATTGTACAGTAGGCACTAATAATTATATATATCGGAACTTTAAATAGATGACTGCTTGTCTCTGAGGCTCAGTTCTGTGGCTTTGCCTCCAAGGCTGTGAAGTACGTGGAGCTGCTTTTAAGATAATGTAACCTTGTGAACGGCATGGGGAGGAGATAGAGCTAAAAAGAAGCCCAGGAAATGATATGAAAAAAAACACCCATTAAAATTATTTGTAGAAGTAAAATTCATTGACTGCATGAAATCGAATGAGGATCAAGGTATCTGACCCAATTGAGAAACCTTTTTTATTTTGACCCTTAATCTAACCTTTTTTTTGAACCTGATAGGAGACTTTGTTTCCACTGTGAGTCCTGCGAATCAGACGTTGATGTTGGCTACCCTTTTGTTATTTTTGTGAGATGGGTATGTTGGATTAATCTCTTGATGTAAAATCGGTGATCGGTGTAACATACAGCATTTCTTCATTTTTGACATTCGAAAGTCTGTATTTATTCTTTTAATCATTTTGTCTTTAAATAGAGCTTTGTATTATTTGTACATATTCAGGGGTCTAAAGTGAGTGAGTGCAGTGCTAGTTTTTGAAAAGAAAATAAATCTCGTTAGGTGGGTTAGATTAAGATCACTTTATCCACTCGCAGAAATCCCAGGAGCTAGTTCAACTTGATTCTTAATCGCAAAACGCCTGCTTGGGGTTGTATTCCATGCTTTAGTTAGAGTTGGTGTTAAAACTATGTTCTGGGGCAGAAGGTGGCCATCTGTTGAAAGGGCCTGAGTTTTGTCTGGAGTCCATCGCTTAACGTTTCATTACTGCATTACAATACCTGAGTAACAGGTACTTTAGTAGTATAAAGTGGCGCACAACTTGCAAATTATTTTCACTAAGTGAGAAGAGAAACCACTGCATCATATCCACTGCTGAGAGTGACGGGGCTGCTTTTCCTTTTTTTTTCTCCCTCCTTAAATAATTTTGGATTCCAACTTAAAAAATATCTAATGTAATTCCTCTGTGCGAGAGAATGTCTTTAGTGAAAGCCACATCAGTGGGAAAACAACTTCATTTTCCCATATGGTCTTCCGCAAATTGTTTATAGTATGCGAGCTTCAGGTTTTAGTAGAGAAGCAAACTGCTCGTGTTTTTGCATTTACCTTAGTTATTCCCAGTTTTGTTCTTCAACTGGACCACATTTTGACCGAGTTTTGTGTTATAGTAGGATCTTAAATAAATTTCCATTCTAGGTTTAAAAATAATTAGACAAGAATCGGGTATAGAAATATTCGTTAGTATAAGGTAGAATGACTTGCATCACAGACTTTAGTCAGAGAAGGATTTTTTTTTATTGACATCTGGCTTTTTCCCTAAAGGAATTCTAAAATTGGAAATGAATCTGTTGATGTCATGGTGGCATCCCTTATTACAGTTCTTAAGATCGCATGGGCAGTGGCTTGCAATGTTATTTTTCTTTTCGTCTTTTTTACTTGTTGATATTAAAAGCCAATGAAAAATAAATAATATTTTATCAATTTTTTGAATTGCCTCCAGTTTGCTCCAGTTGGGTGGTCATGAATAAAATGTTAGATTTGTTTTTGACATTTAGAAAAGAAAAATAAATTTGTCATGTCCTCTGATAAGGATTTGGCTGTGGAATCCAGTATTCAGTGGTTCCTGTTTAAATGGAAAAAAACATGTAAAAAGTTTAAGGACATCATACTGTCATTTATGTGTGCAATTAATTAAACTGATTTTAATAAAATGTAGTGTTTGTCCTCCAAGTGTCGTTCTTTTTTGTTTAAACTATTTGGGTTTAATCCTGAGCTTAAGTTACTTTCTGTACTTTCTGGGGTTTTTTTTGGTTAAAATGTGCTTAAATAGATGAGAAGGTAGCTGGGAGTTAGGGACACCACCCCCCCCCCACACACACACACACTTTGGAGGTCCCTAGAGAACTTGCTAATATGGCCAGGGGTGTTCATTATCAAAAATGTCGCTCAGCACCTGTAAATTAGTTGCCCCCCTCTGTTCCTGCACCCATGAAATCTGCCTTAGACTTCTTTTTTATGCAAGTAACCTATATGTTTTAGTGGAATTTGAGTACATGTATATATTTAATTCAGGACAAGAAATTGGGGTAAAAGTTGACGGAAATATAAAAACTGAAAAAGCAGATTCTTCTGAAAATGATTAAAGACTGTAACATTGATTAATTCATCTTCTATACCTATTCCCAAAATCCGTGTCACGAGGGTCTGCTGGAGCAGACGCACATAGGGTGAGAGGCAGGGGTACACACTGGACAGGTCCCCAGCTCATTGCTGGGCCCTAACACACACACACACGCACACACACACGCTCCTATTAGTAATTTAGAAATACCAATCAACCTCATGGACGTGTTTTGGGACTGATCACGGAAATCGAACCCGGGCCCTTTCTGCTATGAGGCATAATCCTAACCGCTGCACCACCCAGAACTGTAACGAATTATTAATACTTAATTATATTACACCACTGTTATCTACTTCCTCCTGAAGGAGTGACAGAACCTCTAACAAATACTGCATATTTCCACTAGATGTCACATTTGAAACAACTTAGCTGAACGTCATCCTTTTTTTTTTTATAACATAAGGAGATCTATTTGCTTGTTTATGATCAGCTGGTAGAGACCTATATTTCTTGCAGCACTTATTTTTTTACTGTGTCATTTATGATTAATGTATTTTCTTTTAAAATCATTGTTTATATTCTTTAATTGTCAGATACCCTTCTTACACAGTCATGGATGTTAGGATGATTAGTGATTCTAAATTTCCGATAGGAGTAATTGTTTATCTGGCCCTGCTAGGTAACCTATTCAGGGTCTACCTTTGCCTTTTGCCCAATGACCTCTCGGTTTAAGCAGATCCACAATGACCCATGAATTATTGTATATAGTAAATCAATGAATTAATTCTTTCTGGCCTAAAGAAACAACAGTAAAAATCCTGTTATCCCAAAACAGAAACTTACTCTAGAAAGTTAATGAGGAAGCATAAACTTAGTTTTTAGTATCTCTAAATAAGTTAATATAAAGGACTGGTGTAGATGAGATAATGGTGAAAAATTGTTGTAAGTTGCAGAACGAATAGGAGTGGTCCTAAGACTGCCCCCTGTGGCACACCTTTTGGCACATGAAATAAAAAGCAGGTAAAACATGAAAAAGGAATGCACGTCTACCTGAACACATTAGTTTCTGTTAAAGGGATTATTAAATCAACTAGTGTTGAGTCATAGTTTTAAAATAGCATAGTGAACAGTATCAAATGTTTTGGATATATCCACTCAGCAACATATTCCATAAAATGTTTTGTATTTTCAAGGCTACTCAACACCAATCTAAAGAGCAGACAGTATGGCATTAGAAGAAATTAATTCTTTTGACTGTATGCTGGTATGTCATTCAAGGCCTTTGAACAGAACAGACGGCTTATAATAGGTTGGTAATTATTTAGGTGTGTATATCTCCACCTTTAAACTGGAAAATTAAATCTATGCTATCTATGCTAAAGAAAGAGGGGAAGGGGTGGTTTAGGTGTTGGACTAATACCAGAAAGATCGGGGTTCAATTCCCAGCACCACTAAGCCACCGCTGTGGGCTTTTGAGCCAGGCCTTTAACCCCCAATTGCTCAGTTGTAAGTCACTCTGGATAAGGGCGTCTGCCAAATTCTGTAAATAGAAAGAGGTTAAATTGATGTGTCCGGGGCAGGGTGATAACATTGGCTACTGGCTTCTAACAAATATTACAATTTGATAACATTGTTTGTTCATAATGTTTTGGTCATTCATTCATTCATTTTCTATACCTGCTTATTCGCGAAACTCCGGGTCACAGGGTCTATCCCAGCACACATAGACCAAAAGGCAAAGGGTACACCCTGGACAGGTCACCGGGCGAACAACCACGCACATTCATACTCCCTTCTGTGAGCAAATCAGAGTCACCAATCAACCTAATGTACATGTTTTTGAACATAGGGAACTAAAGAACCCGTGATAAACCCATGCAAGCGCTGGGAGAAGATGCAAACTCCACACAGAGAGACCCCTTGACTGGGAATCGAACCCCGGACCTTCTTAATGTGAGGCTAACGCTAATCACTACACCACCATACTGCCTCATTTTAATCATTTATCGTGCAGTTAACTTTAGGCTGCATAAGTGATTTGCCCTAACACAGTGACATGTTTGAAGGGATACCCCAATGGATATAATGTAAACACATTTACCACTAGAGGCAATTTTGTGTTTTTAGTGCAGAGAATCTAACTGTAAAAATCCATTATATACTTAAACAAATTCCACCACTGCCAGGAAAGACCTGCAAGATCAAGTCTGCCGAGTCCACCCTTAACTATTGCTGCTCCAGGGGGGCTTTATCGAAGCTGACCTTGCACCCCAAACTTTCAAGGTGCGATATGTAAAGAAATAAAAACATTTCACTGTATGTTATACTGTGAAAAATCATGTATTTGACAAATAAAATTGGAATTTATATAAGGTTTTTAGTTGAAGTTAAACTTAGGTTGAGCCTCCCAACAAGACCTCTAACCCTACCTGCCCTGGAACATTGCACAGATGACTCCGCATTTGTACGAATTAAACCTTTATTTTTATCTTTCAATCAAGCATTAGAAGAAAAAGTATTTTACATTGAAGGTGCTATATTTGACTGACAATAACCCCCTTTATAGTTTTACTGTGCAGCTATTACTGTTTAGTAATATGAATAAAATGTGTGAAGCATCTTTTTCATGTTTCTCTCATTAAAACTAGCTCTAGCTCAACTAGAAGTAGCAAAATATATTCTGGGTATGTCCAATTACCTACTTATTTTAGAAAAACACACAAGGCATTGGAAGCCATTTTAAAGATTAAAAACCAATTTCAGTTTTAAGTTTTGTATTTGGAAAATTTGGATTTACATGGAACAAATGATACAAATCTTTGGAGAATATTTCTGGTTGCAGCTAAAAAGGCTGTGACTTGTAAATGGCTCCTGCGTAATCCACCCACACTGGAAAGACCGGAGGGGAATTAGAATTGAAATAAAAAGATGGAAATGCTTGCTTTTTCCTTTAATAAAAAAAAACAACAAGTTAGGATATCTTATGAAGTAAGCGGACAAAATGTGGACCCTGAAGAATTAGTTGTGTCAAAATAAATATCATATACTGCATTTATATGCGCTGGGATAGGCTACAGCAGACCCCTGTGACCCCAAGTTCGGGAATAAGTGGTATAGAAGATGAATGAATAAATAAATTTTTTAACCCATTGAGGTCTGGATTTGGAGCCCACTGAAAATTGAAGTGGAAAAACACACTACACGCCGATCCAACTATGACACAAGTCCAAATTTGGCTCAGTAGTGTGTGTGGGGCCTCCACGTGCCTCTAGTTTGTTGTATTGCATAGTGATGAGCAAGGTAGGCTGATGGGTGAATCTAAATCGCCCATAATAGCTAATTTGAGTGTGTGGTTGTTCGTTTATGTGTGGCCCTGCGATGGACTGGCGAGATGATAAACGGTATAGAATACGAATGAAATAATATCATATCTTATACATTTTCTAGCTTTGTTTCGCCCCATTATTGGGTATTGTACTTCCTTGTTATTAGAAAAACATATAGTAAATGATCAAACGTCTTAAAATAGTATATTTCCACATTTTTAACACATTTTCGAACAAGCATGACGGCGCAATCCCGGAACCAGGAGCAAAACATTGTAAATGCAGCTCAACGCCGCATCTAGAGACATGTCTTATCGCGATAGTTGCAAATCTCGCGAGACACACGAAGCTTCCTCCTGGTTGGGGAGCTGCTTCCTGTACCGGATTTTTTTCCCTGCAAAATTTACAAAAGTGTTTTTGCAGAATCTTAAGCACAAATCGCGCAGCAAAATAGACAACACCGGGGTGATTTAATGCTGTATTTTCCCCCGTGACAAAAGGGGATTAGCTGCGGTAAAACAGAGGCCTAAAAGCTGTCATCAGTCCGGAGACACTTCCTACAGGAGCCAGGGCCGCGTCGAGTCAGGTCTCCAGTGGGCAAGCTTTAAAATATTATTACAGTCATGACTTTTACCTAGTTTTAGGTCCTATACAAAACATTTCGCTGTTAAAGAGGTTTTTCGACTGACCGATGCTTACCTGTCCATGCGGGAGAAGCTCCTCTTGTTTTCTTGTCATCCGCCTAGTTGCTCGACTGTGACCGAACTCAGTAAGGCATGACAGACCCGAAAAATTAAACATCCTACAACGTTAGTTTTAAAAAAAGATATCTTGCATTTTAGGGAAATTGAATATCTGTTTAATTTAAAGTTAAAAAAAAAACAGTAGTCAACCATGGCCCCGAAGAAACCCCGACCAGTCCCCCTGAACATAACACCTACAGGAGAGGGACAACCATCCACCAACGCTGAAGCTGCCTCTGAGTGAGTATTTAACATCTATCATCTACTATGTTTAAGCAAATATCATCACTTTAATCATTTGATTTTAAAGAATTTTAATTCATATCTGGCTTTGATTAGGGTTTAGGACAATCTGATGTTTTTCTGTGTCTAAATCATATCAGCAAACAGTCACAGACTCTGAACACGTTTATCAAGGAATATTGCTTTACACCAAGATGCCTCATACATTTAGGATTGGGGTAGTGATGGATTCCTGTTTGTCTTTGTGTGTACAGGCTTTGCATGGTTTCCTATGCCTACCTTCATGTGCTCTGATGTCCTCCCCCAGTCTCAATACCTGTCTCAATTAAAAGTTTTCAAAAATATTTTGTGTGATTTAGTTTCCCCAATTCTCAGGGATTGGCGCAGGGTTTTCTGCAACATTGCATGGCATAAGCAGTAAAGAAATGTGAGGATGCTCCACACACTTTTTATTTTTTCAAAGATATTTTCTGGGCTTTCATTGACAGGGCAAAGGAATTAAATGTTAGGGGGAGAGGGGCTTTAATAGAGATAGAGAGGTGACCAGAGAGGACCTAAGCCAAAATCAAATCGGGGTTGCTGGTTTGAACTGCAAGCTATGATTGGATTAATTCAATTCGTATATATTTGCGGTATTAATGTAACTCTGTCAATTCATTAAATTATGCCAGATTGTTGAATATTCATCACCCCTCCCCATCTCCTCTTTTTAGGGCTAATTTGGAAGCCTTGCAGAAGAAGCTAGGGGAGCTGGACCTGGACGAGCAGCAAAGGAAGCGTCTAGAAGCCTTCCTCACCCAGAAAGCACAAGTGGGTGAGCTTAAAGATGATGACTTTGAGCCTATTTGTGAACTGGGTGCTGGAAATGGAGGAGTAGTTCACAAAGTGCGACACAAACCCTCTAGACTGGTTATGGCCAGAAAGGTAAAATATGCATCATCACCACATGTGGTGGTGTTTTTTGCTGCTGCCAATTGTTTGAAACAATTATCCTGTTTTTTCTTTTAACTGTAGCTTATTCATTTGGAAATCAAACCAGCCATTAGGAACCAGATTATTCGTGAGCTGCAGGTGCTGCATGAGTGTAACTCGCCCTACATAGTGGGTTTTTATGGAGCTTTCTACAGCGACGGGGAGATCAGTATCTGTATGGAACACATGGTGAGTTAGGATGTTTTCAAAGCTTTAGTTTGGTTTGCTTGGTCTGGACCAATATATATGGTGCTGGTCAGCTTAGTGTTCATTTTCATATATTTGATAATGAATCAAATGCTCTCATTATGTACTGCGTAAATTAACCGTACAAACTTGGGTATCGCACCAGTTTTGTTTTTAATCAAAACAAACAGAAAAATTTTAAACAAAGGTAAAACAAATGAAAATTTTCATTGTCACATACATAATACACAGTACAATATGCAGTAAAATGCTTTGTATGACTGTCTGACAAGTAAAAGAAAAAGGAATGAATATGCAAGTCTAAGTGGGGATAAAGATAAAGGTGTGTGTAAACATTGTGTGCACCATTTTCATGTCTTTCTAGATTTTAAAGAATAACCACTTTCTAGTTTCTGATCAATGTTTTGTTAAGCAAATGTTGTGCTTAATGTCTTGAATAAATGTGTAATAGTGTAAAAAAAGAAGATTTTTGATTTTCTTTAGGATGGAGGATCACTAGATCAGGTATTAAAAGAAGCAAGAAGAATTCCGGAGGAAATCCTGGGCAAAGTTAGTATTGCAGTAAGTATCACGCTTGCATTTACATTTACAGCATTTGGCAGATGCCTTTATCCAAAGCGACTTACAACTGAGAAATTGGGGGTTGAGGGCCTTGCTCAGTAGCCCATAGTGGTGGTGCTGGGAATGGAACACCTTAACCACTAGGCCACCCCTGCCCTATCGTATCTGTAACCCTTATTCAGGCAATTATGAACTAGGCCAAGACTCACATAAGCCTTACAGTTGTACCTTTTTTGCTTGAACCCACATGCAGCCATAATTTATTTTAGATAAGATTTAACTTTGCCATTGTGCAGAGTTCGAAGTCACTAAAACGCGACTAGCCTCCAAACAGTGTGTGCTGAAATAGGCTTCAGCAGATCCCCGTGACCCTGAGTTAGGAAATAAGATCGTTATTAAACAAGATGGAGGTTAACATGGAAAATAATTTTATGTATTAGGAATAGCAAGTGATCATTGCAAAGGAATTTTGAGTTGCACATGGAATTGACTTGTGTGTATTTAACACTGATTTGATTGATTTGAATTGATTAATTGATCTAGTAACAGTTTTTACCTTCAATTTAATGTACATGCAGGGAATCTTAGAAATAATATGTAAATAAAGACCTTATTATAAGTGCTTGGCCCTTATTTAAGATAGATTTATGTTTGTTTTTACAGGTACTTAGAGGACTTGCCTACCTACGAGAAAAACACCAAATAATGCACAGAGGTATTTTACAAGAAACATTCCTAAGAAATGTTTGTGAATCTGCATGCATGCATGTACATGTATTTGATTGCTCAGGCAGAAAAAAAACAATATTGATCATTTCCACATCATTTCCACATCATTTGTTTACATGGTTAATATGCACCTGTGTACGTTTGAAATGGCCCGTGTATCCTTTAATTATAAATGAAACAGTTTCTACCAGAACACTTTTTCAAACATAGTCCATGTTATGACAAAGGGGAAATAGTCCTATTGGTTTTTGGATCCCTGACAACATTGTTGACAGTGGTGTGTGTGTGTGTGTGTGTGTGTGTGTGTGTGTGTGTGTGTGTGTG
>JAOTQW010000004.1:8939315-8959442 GCA_026260075.1 Sisor rabdophorus | reverse complement strand
GCAAACTCCGCACAGAAAGACCCCGTGCCCGGGATTCGAACCCAGGAACTTCTTGCTGTGAGGCAACGGTGCTAACCACTACTCCACCGGCCGCCCTTAGAATCACCAGTTAACCTAATGTAAATGTTTTTGGACTGTGGGAGGAAACTGAAGTACCCAGAGCAAACCCACGCAAGCGTGGGGAGAACATGCAAACTACAACCCGGGACTCTCTTGTTGTGGACGACCATGCTAACCACTACGCCACCGCGCCGCCATGAACAATTGAGATGTGCTATTTCGGTTATCACATTTTAGATACATTTGAGATGCTAGTATGTTTTTTTTAAAAAAAGAGAGCTTTCTGTAATTGTTTATGAAACATGAATTGGCTTCGTCGTGGTCTGGAGTGCATTTTAGTCAGTGATGTGGGGGATCTGCTTAGAAACAATGGACAATAAATAAAGATTGGGATACTATAATGAATACCCAAACCCAATTAAGACCTTCATGAAGTGGAGGGCCAAAGGGACACGTACACTATTAAGTCAGCCACCTCAAAACCCTGACCTCAACATTACTGAAGCTGCGTGGGAGCCTTTGAATGGAGAAGAGCAGCCAAGTGCTTTATGAAAGTAAAAATCACAGCATTGCTTCATAATGGGTTTGGTATGATTTAAACAAACCAATTCCAGTTTGCTCTTAAGATAATTTCATCTACAAATAATTAACTTGGATGCCATAAGCTGTTTATACAGCAACTTGTATAAATATATTGTTTTATTTTCAAAACAGGACTGATTAGTGCTTCAAAATAAGTATGTGTATTATTAAACAGCGTTTAGTAAAAGAAAATACTGTTCAGGTTTAAATACACAGCATGTAAATTGAAATAAAAATAGGTTTTAGTGATCTGCCTTCCTGTTGGTTGCCAGCTATGGATGCAGATCTGGAATCAATTTAAAAAAAATTACAAGGTTGATAGTAAACTACAAATAGCAATATATTTCTCTTATAGGTTGACATACTCCTGTAAATGTAGTGGGTTTTTACTGAAAAGCTTTGGGAATAGAAGATGTTGACCTAATTGCATTTCGAACATTAAATCTGCCAGTGGTTTTTATTCAAGTCTGTAATTTTTATTCCTACTCTCCTATTGTTCTTGATTTTTTTTTTCTAAACTTTTCTCAGCCAACCAGCATTTCTGCATTATGATGCTGTTTTGATTCTCAACACAAAAGACTTATATTAATTAACCTGCATCGGGGGTCTTAGGATAAATATATACTGAAATTTTGGTGAATGTATTAATTTAATTTTAAACATTTTTTATCACATCCTACATCTTCTGTTACAACTGACATGTATCCTATTTCTTCTTTTACACTGCAAAGCCCAAGGTAGACATACTGACCAGAAAAGGAAGTAAAAAATTGTGCAGTAATCAATAGATGCAATGGATGAATTCAAATGATTGATTATTTAGCTTTTCGTCCTAAATTTAAAGGTCAGCAGGAGGCCTATAGGAAAGAAGTCGGATTTAGATTTGACATATTCATATTCAATCTCTGCCACATTGTTGGAAAAATTTTAAATTGGGTCACCTCATACATGCATAGTTAATGCAAGAAACACAAATTCTTGTGTCTTAGTATTGCTTTGATTTTTGCTTTTACACCCTTTGACTCATGTCCATCTGCTACATTTAAATCAACAATGCAAATGGTGGCTATTAAATAATTCTTGTAAGATTATCGTGAGGTAAAAATTGCTCCATTTTACTGCCTTTAATTGCCTGTGTCTTGGTGCTGTTCTGTTGTAGCCACTGGTTGAGGGTTTGCAGTCGTTCAATTAAAACTAGACTATAAGGGACAACAAAATTGTAATCTAAAGGCCACTGAGGCTGTGTGAAGGTTTGGAGAATCCGGTTATAGCTGAACAAGCTCACTAGGGACACCCAAGACTGTAGCTGTGCTGTTGTGACACAGAGAGTCAGCAAACGAGTGCTGAACTGTCTGGGAGCCCGGCTGGTAATTATGGCTTTGCAGATGTGATTATATGGCTGCCGCACCCTGTAACCCCCTCTATTCTTATTTTGCATCAACTCATTTTCCTGCTTGTTTATCGAGTACTTTTAAACTCTTCCTCTGGAAAGCTGAACGGAGGGGTCTGAGGGTATTATAGGCACATTGTGTCTTAGTATCACGGTTGGAAGAGATAATCGTTTGCACAAATTTAGTTTTAAGTGTTAAACTTTGTTTTGTGGTTCTTTTAACTAAAGATCACAACAAAAAGATAGCATGTGTACGTCACAATTTATTTCTCTTACTAGGGCAATAGGCAAGGTAAAAATGTAGACATGCATGTATGCCATTAGTGGCAGCTTGCTTGTGAATTGTTTCTCTGGTCAAATGGCACAGATTGGGATGCCTGATGTGAAGCTGGAGAAAAAGGACCAGGTGGTGGGATTTCAGCCTTGGCACTTGTAGCCTCCCTGTTCCTCCTTATCCCTTTTCATTTCTCAATTTCACTTACATTCGCTCTCTCTGTTGCGCTTTGGCTCCTACAGACGTGAAGCCCTCCAACATCCTAGTGAACTCGCGCGGTGAAATCAAGCTGTGCGATTTTGGCGTGAGCGGCCAGCTCATCGACTCCATGGCCAATTCCTTTGTGGGAACACGCTCTTACATGTCGGTGAGTCAGACCGCCTTCTCTTCCCCCACCCTCATAGTTTTGCCCCTTCCCTTGCCAGAAACCAAGCTCGTGCCCAGCAACGCAGTATGGGGTGCGGAGGCAGCCGCTGCTACCTCGGCCCAGTCCTGCATTTTTTACGTTATTGCGACTGTTTGTAATTTTACTTTTTCCTGCCTTGACAGCCGGAGAGGCTCCAGGGCACTCACTATTCAGTGCAGTCGGATGTGTGGAGCATGGGCTTGTCACTGGTAGAGCTGGCTATCGGACGCTATCCCATCCCCCCACCTGACGCTAAGGAGTTGGAGGCCATCTTTGGTCGACCTGTAATGGATGGAGCAGGAACAGAGGGAAATGGCATGTCTCCAAGACCTAGACCTCCAGGACGCCCTATTAGTGGTCAGAATACACATCTGTCCTCATTTTACCATTACTAAAATTTAATTAGGTCTTAATTGATTAAACACTGTAATAATTTAGCTTTTCCTAATTATTACTATTGTAAACATGTTTCTGGTAATCATTATATATTCCTCACAGTCACCTTGGAGAATTCTATAGAAATTTAAAGCTAAATCGGCATTATGACAGTATGATATATATATAATTAAGTTGACTCATGTAAAAAGCTTTTTTCCCAAAGGACATGGAATGGACAGCAGGCCGGCCATGGCTATATTTGAGCTACTGGACTACATTGTCAATGAGGTCAGAGAAACTGCCTAGTGTACAACTTTATACCTAATGTTTTCCTGCGTTTTTCCATTTTGAACTGCTCAATATCACCTTCTTTGCTTTTTCTTTCCATCCCTGCATTTTCCACAGCCCCCACCTAAGCTGCCACATGGTGTATTTACCTCAGACTTCCAAGACTTTGTGACAAAATGGTGAGTCCCCCTTGATTTTGTCTTGGGCTGGAAATGAATGTTGCACAAAATGGTTAGCCTGTACTCTGTAGCACATCTTCATTGTGCTGCCGCAATCTTACAAAGTCACATGGAATATTGGACATAAATGAAAGAGCAGCACTCAGTCATTTTGTGTCCTCTGTTTTTACAGTAGTTTGTGGTCACGTTGGTTCATTTATAAGGAAATTTTTGTTTTAACTTCTTTTGTTGTTTAACAGCCTCATGAAGAACCCTGCTGACAGAGCTGACCTGAAGATGTTAATGGTGATTAGAGTCATTCTGTCCTTTCTGGTGCCAGTAGATGATGTGTTTGGTGCTACTGTGCTTTTTCTAGAGTTCGGTGTTAGTAATGGGGATGTTTGGGGACAATTAAGTAACTGACAAAAGTTTGTTGTTTATTTGTTTGCAGAGTCACACGTTTATCAAGCGTGCAGAAGTGGATGAGGTGGACTTCGCTGGATGGTTGTGCAGAACCATGGGTCTGAATCAACCAAGCACTCCCACACGCACCACTGAATAAACTGCAGCCCAGCCACATATAATTTCCGCACCACCTTTGCTGCACTTTCCTCTTCTCTTCCTCGGTCCTTTTTCCTATTCAGTCCAGTTTACTTCCTATTGATTCTCTTCTTCTACTTGGTTGTGGCCACAGGGATTTCTGCAGGTAGAGGTCGTGTTTTCCACTGGTACAACTATCCATTTCATTAAATTTAGACTTACATGTCTTGCCTTGCATATTTAAGAACCTGAAGCCATTGTAATGAATGTTTTAGGTATGCCATTACATCACTGGGTGTATACTGTATAATGTATACGTTTACTATGATTTTTAGGTGGTCCCTTTTATACGCTGTTCAAATGCTAGGCTATGATTTGGCAATTGTGTTGCTACATAAAAGAAAACTAACCGTTTGGTCAAATGTTTCAATTTTTGCTTCAAGAAATACATTTATTTCTATTATCTTGTGAAACTGAAGAGGACTACAATAGACAATACTGATAAGAAATTTACTGGTTAGTTTATGGGTTGGATGCATCTGTAAATGTTAATTTGGGATGAGGAACTGCTATTCCTACATGTGGTTGAGACAAAGCCCGGGAAAGTCCAAGATACTTGGTAACATTTGTTTTTTTTTTTTAAGTGTGAACTTCTGGTGTTTTAAGTAATAGGTATGAGTATTTCCACTATAAAAATATGGCTATATGATAAAAAAAAAAAAAGAAGAGATTTGCATTCAAGATTTTTTTTCTTTGTTAACAGCAAGATATGTGACCCATTTACTGTTATAGTCTGTTTTTACATTTAGCAGAAGGGCACTTTTGCTTCCTAAAATCCCCCACCCATGTCGTGCCTGATGCTTTATCAGGCTTACCATTCGATTGTGCTGTTTAATGCTTTTTTTTTTCCACCATCGGGTAATTTAGGAAATATTTTTTTTATGCTATGATGTTGCATTACTTGACAATTACAAAAAAAGTCTAGGGTATTTTTTTTTTTTTTTGCTTTAAGATAAATTCAGCTGACAATCTGGAGACCTTTGTATTGGAATTCACTCAGTTTGTACATCCACAGATAGCTCTGTTAATCATAAGTTAATAAAGAAATTTGCATAGTACACAATTTATAAAGTTGTAATATATGTGAAGTATACAAGCAAATGTAAATTTAAAAACAGCTGACGTGTACGGTAAGAGCATAGGCCTGTTGACGGCTGTTTGGGTTTGGCTGTGTGAGTCTTTAATTTCATTTTTAATGTTTAGTTTTCCTCCAAACATATAAGGCATAGAACAGGTTCCACATTTAGTTGAAGAAATAAAACAAAAGTCTTTATCATATTTTTTGTGAAACAAAAATGTTGGACCTGTTATAGGATCGAACCAGGCATTCACCTTTAACCAAATCAATGCATATGCATCCGAATACACCGGTGGTAGTGGGTACAGTCTTAAAAAAATGTCCGACTCTGGTTGTTCTTTATTATCTTGAGACATTTGTTGAATACAAATCTAACAAATAAAATATTATTTGTGAATTATCGTTTTACATTTTCATTTTTTTTTAAACTTTTTTTATTTATTACCTAGGTAAGTGTTACTTATGTAAGTGTCACTGCCAAACTGCATTTTTTTGTTCTGTTCCAACTACCAAAAACCACACCTGAGTCAGGTAATTGTTGTCAAACATGTTGAGAGATCAGACAGTTCACCTTAAACAGTACACAAAACATTCATAGAAAACTTCAATAACTTGTTTCTGTAAATTATTAAATTATTTTGTTACCTATATTTTATGTTTTAATTCATCCTTTTTAAATGTATTTTTCAAATTAACAGCTTCTTTTTAGGTCCTTCCTATAGTAATATTTTAAATCTCTTAATATTTTGGGTAATGCATCAGCTCTCTTTGCAAAATTTCCCTTTATAAAATAAATCTTTATAATTATATGATATTACAAACAGTAATAGGGTCTATATATGCTGTACTGAAAAATGTATTAAATATGCTTATTGAAAATGTTGAAGTACTTGTTAAGGGCAAGCTTGTGAATAAGGTGTTGTACCAGACTGTTAGATGCTTAAACATTTCCTATGGTTTTCTGAATCCTACAGTTTCAAAAGCAAACATGTTGGACTGATGCTAGAAAGACCTGGTTTGATTCGGAGCACCTAAGCAAGATCTTCGACCGCCAATTACTTAGTTCCTAGATGACTGTCTCACCCCTGCCCTTAATGTTATGTATTAACCTGGTGAAGGTTATGTTAAGTCCCTGTTTTTTATGCCTGTTGGAGCTACATATAGAATGTCAAGTGATGGCCTTCACCACCTAGTGGGCTGATCCCTGGTTAGAAAAGGTTGACACAAATCCTTCCTTCGTGGCAAAAAGGTGCTGAATAGCCACTGTTTGGTTTAAGTGGGGGTGCACAAAACATACCAAATAATTTCGTGCAGGTCTGGCTTCCAACAACACTGCCCGGTCTGGCAGAATATTTGTTGGTTACACCAATTTCAGTTTTATATCAGACTTAATTGACAAGATCTAACACTGGGCTTTTTTGGGTCTAGTCCGTTGTACTGTCCCATTTGATAAGTGGGATAATGATTATGCTGGTCTTCTCTATGGGGCATTCCTGAAAAGTAAAATAATATTTCTAACCATGTGTTGATAATCTGAATTTGAACTTGTGTACAAGCCCGGCTGAAACTACAGTTAAAAATTCTATTCCCAGGTCATTATTAGTCTGGAAACACCGCCCAGATATAGCATTTAAAAAAGGTGGATTACTAGGATACAATGAGTGCTCTGTTGAGGGATATGAGCTTCCATGATTTATGGCCTCAGTGCCAAAATAATCTATTTTAGCTGAGCAGTGTCTGATACCGGGCTGTCCTTGTGCATAGAGCACAAATTGGTTTGTTTATTAGCTTTTGCTAATCATAGCTTTTGCTAATAATGGGTTGTTACTGGATATATTTTTTTTTACTAATAGCTTTGTTGTTTGTTTGCGCTATTAGGTGGGCAAGATGTAAACCCTCCTCCCACCACCACCACCACAAAAAAACTGATCTTTGAGTTTCTTCGAGATCTTTGAGCAATTAAGAAAAGGTCCACTGCTGTTTAGTTTAGCAATGAAATCAACTAGACCATGATAATAGTGTCCAATCTACATTGTAGGTTTTTAAAGACCGCTTTATATGGGAAGAGTCACCAATGACAAGCATAGTAGAAGCATACATGTAAAGTCCTGACAGCAGGGGATGTTAACCGTAGTGGACATGGTGACTAATGATAACCAGTCTAGCAATTGTTATCAAGAGAACCCAACTCAAGTCTAGAAGTCCCATGTTCCTTTGGCATTACAGGAGGTTTATCATCATCTTTGGAGGACACCAGAACATAGAGTGGAAATTTATCATTATTTAATCATATCATATGATAGTGATAGTTATTTTCTTTTATTTTACTATCATCAAAATTAATATACAGAGCTCTGTTGAAAGTTCTGGGTGAAACATACCTAGAAGGTTTCCTCTTAGTCTTACATTAAATAATTTTGTTTCGAGATATGAGCTATATAGGTTTCAAACTTTATAGCCATTATTAAAAAAAGAAGGGCTTTAAACTTACTGAAATGGGAAAATAATTTCTGATTCTTCAGTGTGGTATTTGCTCACATGTAACTAGTGTGGTAGGTAAGGGTTGGGCTGGGTAATTCTTAATTGTTATAGTATTATTACTTTTAATAATGATGAATTTGAATATGTTTAACAGCAACTGAAATCGATCATAGCGCTTTAAAGGCACTATGTTAAAAACCAACCAGAATGATTTCTGTCTTATTATCTGCTGTTTGAGGAGCTGGACAAATAAGCAGAGCTGGATTTTTGCTGTTATTTGGCTCATGTTCTATTGAAGAAAAGGTTTTAAAGCTGTATGGAATCCCAGAGTGTCTTATTAATACTCCATGAAAATGCGTCTACTTCCCACTAGCCAGTTGGCAGTGCCCTCTGTGGCCAAAAAGTGTTGATTTGTTTTTTAGGGTCCCCCACCCGGCTAGTAAGTCAAGTATAAGTATACTATACTTGGCTGATTGGAGCTGGGCTTACTCATCCACTTGATGTCAAGTTGTGTTAACATAATCCATATGCTTCATGAGGTACATAAAAAACCTTTATTCACCAAGGACTACGTAAGTTTCCAAGTAGTCTTTCAACTAGTAATTATTAGAGTGTAATTGCAATTCGGGTGATTTTAGGTCATTTTACATGCTTTTAAATATGAAATAAGATGTTGGTAAATAATTTTATTTTATTAATAAGTTTATCAAATTACAATTGTTAAGTGAAGTATTAATCTATTAAATTGTTTAAAATGGCACCTGGTATGAATGGGAGATGATCAGCTTTTCTGTTGAGGACCATTTAGAGTCAGCATGTTGTGAGCTGCATAAATGAAAGAGCTGTGTGTGTGTATATTTGGGGGGTGTTGCTGGCAGACCCTTAGTGTTTTGGAATGTGCCAAGGCTTGTTTCTGGGGTGGGACTCCATGACCTCAGGCTGTGGGATGGGTGGGTGTGCCTAAAACACACATTCAAAGCCACTCCAGTAAGAAAAGGACGGTTGCAATCATGATTATTCTGCACATGCTCAGTCACTTTTCATGTTATACTGCACAATTTAAACAGTCCAAATATATAGCATGTTTCTTTTTACCCTTTGTTACCTGCTTTTACCTAATTGTTGCCCCTGTATCACGGTAATGTAATTTTGCTGTATTCCTGGGAGAGGTGAAGAGGTTACCAACGAAGGGGAATGCTGTGTCTTTAAGAGAGAGAGAAGGAGAGAGGGAGCGAGAGAAAGGGAGGGACCTCTTTGCCCTCCAGAAACCAGGAAGGGAATTGAGTTGATCTACTGCCTGTTTAGCGCATACAAGGCTTTGAGAAGCAGGGAAAGCTAAAGAGAGAGCACGAGCGAGAAAGACAGCTCTAGAGAGGAGGAGAGGAGAGACGAGCAAACCCACAAAATCAGCACCACGGCCATCACAGGTGAGCGGAACCTCTGCACTCCCCCTTAGTTCTCCTGCCATCTCTTCCAGGGCCTGTTGTTAGAAAAGAAAAAGGAATGAAGGAGGGGGAAGCGAGAGGGCAAATAGGGTTAGAAAGGGATTGCCATCGAAAAAGTAATTTGCCTCAACTTGAATTAATTGCTATTGTCTTGCTAAACTTTATTTCAGTTTTTCAGCTGTTTTCAGCGCTCCTAGTCTGGTTGAGTGTGCTTGTATTAGTGGTGATGGGGGTGGTGGTGGTGGTGGTGGTGGAGGGGGGGTTTAAAAGAGAAAGACTAGGGCAGTATGTAAGAAAGGAGGAACCAAAAATTATGCTGTCATACAAGGTAGAGTGGCATGTGACAGGCTTTACTTTTGAGTTGTCAAATGGAATCAAATGGAATGAATTAGTTTTCAGCTCTCTGTGTTGCTGGATAGTTGTTTTGCTCTTTTCTTTTCATATTTTATTGTTGTTTAAATGTCACAATAGATTAAGTTTATATATTATTTAGCCACGTTTGAAACATTATAGAAACATGGTCATTTTGCTTTTGCTTTAGCAAGTTCCTTTAATTTCTCTTCAGCCTGGCTCTGCTGTCTGGCTGGTCTCTGTACTTTTAATACCTGGCATCCTGCTAGCAACACACCATAGCATATAATTCAGCTCAGAGTGCTTACGTTGAACCAGGGCTCAGGGCTGTGGGGTTGGTGTGAATGGACAGCTTGGGATTTGTAGTCCAATACAGTGGCCTAAAAGCAGTCAAAGTAACCAGATGACTCCACATCCCAGTGAGCCTTGCCCTTGGCCATACAGAAAAAGGAACTGCCGGTAGCCTATCCCAGTAGGGAGGTGTGGTGAGTGAGCAGCTGTCAGGCCAATTGCAGAGAGGAAAGTGAGGCCAAAGCAGTGGGCTGAAAAAAGAGGGCTAGGGTTAGGAGGAGGAAAGGGGGAGAGTTAGAGTTAGTAGGTGTCTGCCTGTGTGTGGGATAAGGCAAGGGCTTGCCTGTGTAGCTAGGGCTACTCGGAAGTTTGCAGACTGCAGTTACTTTACGGAGGCAGGCAGGGAAGACTGAGCTGGCCCACCGAGAGAGGCACTTTTCTGCCTGGCTGGTAAGCTCTTCTTAATGCAATCTCACTCTCTCTGCTGCCTGGAGTGGGGAAGACATGATAGCAGTGGGATCTTTAGGAGAGAGAGAGGGAGAGAGAGTTATATAGATAGATAGAAATATGGGCACAAGGCTTAGATGAGCTGAAAGCACTTGACCCAGTTAAAGATGGAGAAGAGATGGAAAACAGAGGCCTGCTGTGTTAAGGTATGGCCAAATAGATTATATCCAGCTCAATTTAATTTTAAATGGAATTATTGTTTCTACTTAACATTGTAAATTGGGTGTCATCTCATTTTAAAAACTGAATACAGAAGTAATACTTCATAAACAGAAGTAAAGTGACTATAAGGAGTTTTTTTTCTTTGGAATTGCATAGTGTTTGATTGTTATCATGCCCAACAGCTAAACACATCTTGCATGCTTGAAAACATGTGGCAAATCATATTGACTCCTAAACTGTTAAGAAAATAGTCATCTTATGTGGAGGTTATGGCATGCCATGACCTGTAACCTTTGTGACTTTTTTTGTATCTTTTTAATAATCAATCTGCCCCACAAAAACCCTATTTTTGAAAATGACTAAGTTAGTTAGCAGGATTTTGGTTTCTTGTGCATAAGGCGTCTTCTTCTTATTATTTATTTTTTTTCTTACAGTATTTTTTTATTCAAGGATGTTTGCAGATAATTTCCAACCCATACTGGCTTAACTCGTTTTGGCTGGTGCGGGTACAGGGAGGGCGCAAGGGGTATTTTTATTCACTGATGACGCCCAGTGTCTGAACAATACACAGAAAAGGTGGCTTGTCTTGTCAGGGGTGAGGCCTCCCTTTATTGTCTCTTACTTGCTATGTGAATGACACACACATATTTAAACCCACTTTAAGTGGGTGGACTTTATAGAGTATATGGGCATATTAGGCCATAGGGTCATTTTGAGTCATGGCACTTACCTAAGAATGCTATGAGGCCTTCAAAAGTTGGCAAATGCGTGTATGTGTTTGAGTGTTTGGAAACGCTACAATCACCACCCATAAAGTAAATATCTAGCTTTTATATAAAATAAATGGAGGATTGCTTCTTGTCTCAAACATGACGTGCCTACTTGAAATAGAGATTTGTTCGTATCTTTGAATCTTATCTAATTTTAAATGATATTTTCTATTGCCATCCTGACGTGGCTGCATTCTTTCCAAAGCAAACTTTTGTAGAAAATTGTGACTGACATAATCCTATATAAGATAGTCACATGTTTTTACAAACGGTATAAACTCTTTGGGTAGGTTTTCATGTATTGTTTCCGAGTGATGTCATAGCTGAATGTAATTTAACATTTGTTAAAGCAGTTCCAATAGGCATCCAGTGCTCTCTAGAGTTTTTATATGGGGCAGTTGGCTTGGTGGGCAGTTGCAAAGCGTATTTCAAGTGATCAAATTAGAGACTGTGAAGCTGGGAGATGGGCTGCAGTGAGGTAACCTTTCTATCGGTAATCAGAGAACTCATCTCATTATGCTCTCATTGCGCTCTTTACAGGGCCTTCTTTCACTTGTCCTTATCTGCAGTGGGTCTTTCACAAGTCAGGCAAGGCCTACTTCTTAGTTTCCTTTACAGTAATGTGGAATTCAATTGCTCTAAGGTTATTCTCTCACCCGCCCCTGTTCGCCATTATGGAGCTAGGCCTCTGGCAAGTGAAGGAGAGTCCTTGACACACTTACCTTTGCGTAATCGTTGCGAGATCTTTGGATAATAAAGCAGCAGCGGGTGGGAGGTGCATTTTTTGCCTCCTCAGCAGAGGCAGAAAAGGAGGAAGTGGAAGCTGTGGTGGGCTGGCAGCAGACAAACGCAGTGCAGTGTCTGGGAGAGCTGGTCATCTGATAACAGAGTGGGTTCTGTTACACCATCACCAGAGTCACACAGGAAGTCATCATCCGTCCATTCTGCCTGGCCTCTGTTGCAGAGATGGAGACATGGCAACACACGGGCACTGGAAAGCGCTGAGTTGAGCAGCACTGCATTTACCAGGCTTTTCTGCCATTTTAGGTAAGGGGATCATATTGTTTGGTCTCTCTTCACTGGTTTCCTGTAAGCTTGGCCACAGTGTCCGAAAGACTCGCTAAAACAGGAGCCAGCAAGCTGCCAGATGCAGGGAATCAAGCCTGGAAAACTTTGGTCAATCTTCAAGGGGGCATCTGACATATGTACATTTGGAACCAACTTTCTGATAAAGCCATGACCAATTTATGTCTATCGAAAACATACCGTCAGCTGTTCAGAATAAGATTTTTTTTTACTCTATTCCTCTTTATCGTCTCTTCTGTCGAAGCAGTGTAATGAGGTTATAGTAAATGTATAGTTATATAGTTTTACCCACTGCTTTTGTTAACATCTGGGCTGAGTTGTGATGTTGATTTCCTTACAGCCTTACTCAATAACTTGGGGGGCATTGTCAGCCTGGATGTTTTTGGCTGGCATATCTCAAGTGAAGCAGTCCAACTTTCTAACTCCAGTTTTATCAGTTGTTCGCCTACTTCCTGCTTGCATGCGATACAACCAATCAGATTTCTTTAACTACTGCTGGCAGGAGTGACTCATGTGCAAAATCCTGTTCGTCTTGGAACCAGACACCCTCTCTCAATAGCATTTTAGATGATCTGCTTATATCCTTTCAGCCCTGACCTTGAGCTCTTGTAACCTACGTGTAGAGAATCCCCTTCATGAAATGATTTCTAGTGGTCATTCACAAGCACTGAGCAGATATCCTGACCAAAGGATATCTTTCTGCATCCTTCATCTTTCTTTTTAGGAATTGCAGCTAATATGGGCTTTATGTGATCAGTTGATGGGCTCTCTTTTGTGTATTCGCTGTATTGATTCCATCAACTTCCTGTAAAAGGCAACTGATGGGATGTAGAATGAAATAAGAAGAAAGATATACCAGTAAAGGAACTCCAGTTATAAGCTTTGCTAGGGCCTACTAAGCAAGTATTTATTTAATACTTTAAATACTTTAAACACATTAAATATTTTTATAAACGAGAATGTTTGTGCAA
Organism: Sisor rabdophorus; assembly: GCA_026260075.1. Taxonomy (NCBI): domain Eukaryota; kingdom Metazoa; phylum Chordata; class Actinopteri; order Siluriformes; family Sisoridae; genus Sisor; species Sisor rabdophorus. The sequence continues at coordinate 8,946,164 of JAOTQW010000004.1, read as the reverse complement.
TAAAACAAAAGTCAGTGTATCACATCTAATGAGTTGAGGTGTTCGAAGCTATTAACAGTTAAAAACTATATATAAATGTACTCCAGCAATTGGTGTTCATAACCACTTCGTGTGCCAGCTCGAGCAGGCACGTCTGGGCTTAGGTGGGGGGTGGGATGGCTACTTGCAGCGAATTGTGGTTTGACTTGCAAAGCAGTGGCGGGCTGTGTCTGTGGCTGCTGACTGAAAGGCCTGCAAGCAAGTCACTGGGGCCAAGGCACAGCCCTCGTCACCTATAGCCATGAATTAATGATGATGAATGTTTGGAGCCATGAGAAGGTGTCAGGATCAGGTTTGTTTGCAGTGTTTCCTCTTTCTTTTAGCTCATGTGGAGTTTATTCTGGGACAGGAACAGCTTCTTTAAAGAATCACTTCGCAGCCAAGGCACACTAAACTTTTGATATCTGTATGTGGAATGTTTACTCGTTCTTGTTCCCTTATTCTGGTTTTCACTTACTGAGTTTCGGGAAATTAGGTGGTGTAGGGCATTTACACCCCCCACTACTCTTGAACCCAGATAAAACTTGCTCGACGTTTGTCCGTTACTCCCAGCCTTCAGGCTGATCTTTACCCTAGTCTATTCAAATGAGCTGTTTGAGATAGTGAAATGAGCATTGGTCAGCCAGGCTTTATCAGTGCTCAAAAAAGAAAACAAAGAGCAAGCTGTCGTGTCAAGGATGAGCATGTAGGTAATAATCCCAAAAAAAACAAAAACAGATTAGTTGAATTCAGGAAATTTAACCAGTCAGGGTGGAATAATGTAACTAATAGAATGTGCCTATTAAAAGGAAAACATCCCTAAGGTGTAGTATATAAATAACTAGTGTGTAGAGCAAAATGTGTATAGCATAAGTATATGTACTCTAGGTCATCGTATTATTGTAATTCAAAATAATTAGAAGCTAAAAAAGTATTCAAGTTTATGTAGAAATTATAAAGTGTTTGTGAATTGTGACCCAGAGTGGAACAGGCTGATCAGACAGGTTTGTTTAGAGCCTTGCTTTACCCAAGAGTAACCGCTGCAGTGTGATGACATTGTGCCAGTTAAGGTAGGAAGCAGGATTTTTTTTCATGAGGGTGTGTAGAATTGAGAGGGCGGGGTGCCCAGGTTAAGCAGGAATTTCGTTTGAATATGCTGCTCCTATAGAGAATAATCCCCACCAGTCTCACCCCCTGCTGAGTTGCTGTACCAGATGGAGGAGGGGCTTGTGTTCGTTGGTGTGTGCATTTATACAGACAAATTGAGCAGGGTTACCTTGCAAAACCCCTCTTTACCTCCCTCCCACTTCTACCCAGGCTACATTTGATCATTTTAATCTCCCCTTGACACGTGAGCAAGGGGACAGGCCTTTCCTGAAACTTGGCACACAGTGTAGGGTGGGGTAACTGGCTCAGACCGGATTGACAACCTCTCTATTTAATACCGTTCCCTTACAGTCATGTATGTGTCCTGCTCCTCCTCTTGTGTGTGTTTTTTTCTTTCTCTATCCTACACTCTGTATTCTGTTGCCCCTCACCTTCTGTTTCTACCCTCTGAGTGAACCCTCTGCTCTGCACAGATCTTTTTTGTGACCCTCTCTTTCCTCAGCATTCTTATTTCTTTTTTCAGCATACCTACAACCCTCTCGCAACTCACATTTTCAATTTGTTTCATTCAGTCCATCATATTGCATTATACTTATGAGTTCTCATCTTTCCCAATTTAGGCGGTATATGGTATATACTGTTATTCTGCTCAAAGGCTGGTTTGCCTCTAGAGGAAGTGAGATTCTAGAAAGAAACAGGTCTGAAGTAAGAAAAACTGTCATGAGAAGAGGAACTAGAAACTGCAGTTACTCCATTCTAAGAAACTGCATGATGCTATCTCAGTAGATTACTGAGGTGTTGCTGACCTATCCAAGTATTGTCAAAAACGTTTCCCTTTACAGACCATCAGTGACAATTACCTTAGTCTTAATTCATATCATTTGTTTCCTTTACAGACAGGCAGACGGACAGACGGCAGAACGGCGACCCGGGCGGTGGCTGCGATTGGTGGCTCGACGGCAGGCTGGTGGAAGATGTCGTCGGGTGCCGGCGGGCGTGCATGCGAGGCAGAGGAGGGCCCAGTGGGCATTCCCTTTCCTGAGCACAGTGCGGACCTGCTAGACGGCTTGAACCGGCAACGGCTCAGCGGTCTGCTGTGTGATGTGCTGCTGGTGGTGCAGGAGCGCGAGTTTCCTGCCCACCGCTCAGTTTTAGCCTCCTGCAGCTCCTATTTCCACAAACTTTTTACCTCAGGCCTGGCTGCTGAGCGCCAGAGTGTATACGCACTGGACTTTGTGCATGCTGAGGCACTTGCTGCACTGCTAGACTTCGCCTACACAGCCACACTTACTGTCAGCCGTAGCAGTGTAGCCGACATCCTAAGTGCTGCCCGTTTGCTTGAGATCTCCCCCGTCCAAGAAATCTGCACACACCTGATTGACACCAAAGTGCTCACCCTTCCGGTAAGTTAATACAACTGTACAAACATTGTGCATACACTACACATGCGCTTTAAACATCATTATTAAATGTTATTAAATGTAACATTTTAGTAACAAAGCCCTGCTTTGTGTTCTTAGACGGGCAGCGAGCGAAAAGAGGATGACCTGGAGGAAGATGTAAAGTGTGGACGGAGAAGCCGAGAGCAAGGCAATCGGCTACGTGCTCGCGAGTACCTGGAATTCTTTCAGAGAGGGGCGCACTGGAGCAGCAGTTGTAGTACGCCAGAGCTCAGGGACATGCCTGCACACCTGCACTTTAGCCATCGCAATGGCACTGACAGTAATGGCATGCCGTCTAACTATTTTCCTCCGCCAGGCCCAGGGATTGTAATACACCCTCCACAAGACCTGGAGGATGATCCAGACGAGCAGCAAGACACCAAGGACATGCTGATCTGGGCTCGAGGGAATGGCACTGAAGCGCTTTCGCAACTCTATGCCCAATCCTCACAGAATGGACACTTCTACCTCCATCAACCCGAGCCCAAAACAGAACGCGAGGCAGAGGTGGAGCGAGGGCCCGCTAGTGCTCTCCTGCAGCAGATGATTGACTCTATAGAGAGACAAAAGGAGAGACCAGCTGGAGCTGAAAACGAGGGTGCTGATGCAGAAGAGCCGGATGTGGAGTTTTACTTGAAATATTTTAACAGTGTGCAGCGTGAGGAGGCAACCGTTCCTCTTTGGGCCTCAATGCGAGGTGGGGAAGGTAGAGGCACTGGAAGTCAACCTAGCACAGGAAACGCTGGTGGTGAAAGAAAAATGCGCTCCAAGGCATTCCAGAAGTGCCCAATTTGCTCCAAGGTCATCCAGGGTGCCGGAAAGCTACCCCGCCACATCCGCACACACACTGGAGAGAAGCCGTATGAGTGTGCCATCTGCAAAGTGCGCTTCACCAGGTGAGATAAAGAACTACTGATTTGACTTTAAAAGTATTTTTACTGACTTGTTCATTTTTCCTATTAACAAAACCACTTTTATAAAGGGGGGAATTCATTCATTCATCTTCTATTATTATTATTTGCTATCTTGGGGTCACGGGGGTCTTCTGGAGCATATTCCAGAGCACATAGGGCAGAAGGCCGGGGTATACTCTGGACTGATCGCCAGTTCATCGCAGGGCAACACATAGAAGAACAACCACAGACACGTGCACTCTCATGGACAATTTGAATCACCATTCAACCTAATGTACATGTTTTTGGACTGTGGGGAAAAAAACTGAGTCTTCGGAGTAAACACACACAAGTGAATGGAGAACATGCAAACTCACAAAGACCCCTTGCCCAGGAATCAAACCTGGGGCCTTCTTGCTGTGAGGGGGAAAAATGGGGACAAGGCAGTTGGGAAAACTCATTAAAACGCCCTAATAAAGGGACTTGGAGGCAGCAATCTTTTGTTTAGTCAATGAGCTTATATTAACAAATATCAACTATTATTAATTTCGAATCCATAAATTATCTCTGAGTAAAATACGAGTGAAGCCATTAAAAAACATATATTCTTAACAAATAATGTAAGAAATGCTACAAATGATTTGAGGTCCTCCAATAAACAAAACAATTTTCTACATTCAGCCAAGTGATTAATAATTGTCCTTAAGACTTCCTGTTTTACTAGGATATAAATATAAGAAGGCACATAGGGCTATTAAATGTCTTCAGATCTACAACTAGCTTGCGTCTCCATACAGAGGAAATTTGAGCTGTGTCCCTGTATATAAAACTGGATGACCTAACAATCAAGCTTTTGCCCTCCAAGTCATCTACGTCCTATGAGCCAAATTCAACTTATAACGTTTTGAGTCCAGTAGGTTGGATAATTATTTGGTAGTAGTTAATCAGAAGGGTAGATGAAAATTTGCTGAGGTTCAGTGTACTTGTATATGTCAGACACCTTGTATTGTACCAGCGGTATACGTGATGAACATATGTATATTATAGTGAACAATCTCTCCATCCTAATAGAAGTCTGTTTAGCTTTGTTTTAGTACCTTTATTCTATATCAACATCAAACCAACCAAACCTCCCAGCACTCAACATTTAATTATTTTATTTATAATCATATTTTTAAACTGAAATTTTCTGTAAATTTCAAACTTGTGCCAACATTTAACTAACCCAGCATTCAAATGTCAAGGATCTATTCTGGTCAGAAGGCAAGTAGCTATAAAGCAGGGAAAGACAGCATACATGACAAAGTCCCGGAATTTTAACAAGGGGGATTCAATAAAAAGTAGTATGGTTGTGCTGTTCTTATCAGAGATGAAGTCGCTATAAAACGTTTCATGACAATATTGAATAGAATTATAGATTGGTGCCATATCTCTGCCAGTGAGGTATTTTAACCTGTAATCTTGGGTGTTAAGTGAATTATTGCCCCCGGTACACATGGACCCTTTATACTGAGCTGCTAACATGATGTACACAGTACCTAAAGTCAGTAGGTCAATCATCCAACTGCCCCCCTCAACAAATTAACTAGAAAATCTAATATAGATGTTGTATTGAAAATATCCAGGGATCTATTTGTGCTGGCAATGGTTTCATGGGGAAAGGGGTGTACATTTGCCCCTTTTTGATTAGGGCTTTGTCGTTACAGTGTAATAAATCAATTATGTCTTTGAAATCATTATTTTTATCAGTAAGCCACTTTATTATATTGTTCCATAGGGTCATATGGTGTCTCCCTATGTGTGTGTGTGTGTGTGTGTGTTGGTGTGTGTGGTTGTGCGCGTGTGTGTCATTATGTAGGTTACAGTGAGTTTTTTTATGCGAGGAAGATGTGGACAGTAGGAATACATGTTTATTTGTTTCAACGCATGTGTGCGCTTGTGTGTGTTTCTTAAAATATACCTGTGTGTCTGTATGGTTTAATGTGTATGTCTTTGACTATGTGTCTGTGTGTTTGTGTTTATATACACACAACTGTGTGTGCGTGCCTTTGTGTGTGTTTGTATAATAAGCCTCCACAGTTCCGGGCTGGCTAGCCGTGACAGTTTATTTAGCTGTGCTCTGGTCAGAAACAAAGAGGGTTAGGGGGGAAATTTTATATGGGCAAAACATGATTTCCTTTAAACACAAGACCTTGCCCTCGATCTCACAATTGTTGGTGGCTGTGTCTAATATACATATTTTTTCCTTACCAATATTTTATATTATAAACAGTATAATTATAATTAAGTTTTTCTATTTAATCCAGTTTATTACTCATCATATAACATTCATGTGGGTATTCCAAACATACATTTTGGATATTTTTCCAAATAAATTAAGCTCATATCAGTTACTGTGAATATCTATCATTGTACTGATATAACATTACCCTTTGTTGAATTGCTTTAAAAATTTCCATGTTCCAATCTTGAACACTGAGCACTCATCATTGACTCAGAGAGAAATTAGAGATAAAGATTCTAGCTTTATGGCTCGTGTCCCCACATGGCCCTGGGCCTCCTGGGAGCAAACATATGTTGCAAGATCAACAACCAAACCTACATTAATTATTTTAATAGATTCCATAAGAAAAGAGAGGTTATTGTTGATTCTTATTTCTCCGAGCTGGTATATGAAAAAGCGTTTTTCAAAAAATGATACATTTAAGGGAATCTGTATTTAATTTAGGTAAATATTTATGAATGTTTCCTCCTGTTATTGTCAAGAAAACCAATGGCATTTTGGTACCATGTGTGTGAAAATAAAGTCTGCATACGTTAGGTAATAAAAGCTGCAGTAAACTGTCATTAAGGTAATCTGTTATAGCAGTCACAAGCATGATTGCCTGGTATGTTTAACACTTAATGGACTAAAATTAAAACTCGGTAACAAAAAACAAATCCAATACCTTAATTCTAACAATTCTAATTTCAAGCAAAAGACACCATAATACAAAATGCTTGATACTACATTAGATTACAATGTGAACTGAATTGTTGGTAAGAACGTAGTGGTTAAAAAAGGTGTGTTCTAAAAAGAAAAAGGAATGGAATTTGGTATATCAATTTAAAAGGGCAGTGTGTCAGCATAGTGGTTAGCACGGTCGCCTCATAGCAACTTAGACCCAGGTTTTGTTACCCGGGCAAGGGGTCTAATCTAAATTAAGTACATAAATTCCATCCTTTTTACATTAATTCAATCATTCATTCTTCTATACCCGCTTATTCCCGAACTCAGGTTTACGGGGGTCTGCTGGAGCCTCTCCCAGCGCACATAGGGCGAAAGGCAGAGGGGTACACCCTGGACAGATCGCCAATCCATCACAGGGCCACACACACACACACACACA
>JAOTQW010000004.1:8902655-8916117 GCA_026260075.1 Sisor rabdophorus | reverse complement strand
TGTGTGTCTGTGTGTGTCTGTGTGTGTCTGTGTGTGTCTGTGTGTGTGTGTGTGTCTTTTTATTTGTGCTAGATGTTTGCGCCCCCTGTGGCCAACGGGAAGACTCGACCAACCACGCTTGCTAGCAGTCAGTTTGGTGGCTCCGGTAAGCTTTTTTTAAAAATATGTTTTTTCCCAGTGAGAACTGTACTGGCCTGCTGCTTTCTAACATTACATTAAAAGATGGCATGATTTTTGTTTGTAAGGAACTTGTCAAGTTCTGTGTTGTCTTGACCCTGGCACTGTGTCAGCCACTATACAGCTGTGTTAAAAGCTTCAGATGTACTTGAGTATTCCTCTGTTTTTTTTTTCCTCTTAGTCCTGTGTTCTTTTTTTTCTATCAACACACCAAACATCTTCCTGAATAAGACCAATCTGAGAACAAAGGGTTAAATAAAGGTCTCTAAATGATTCCCCCACCTCACAGCATAAAATACTCCTCCCCCTTAACAGCAGAACACTTTCTCCCCCCCCCCACTTGCAGGAAACTGCTCTACATTAAAACAAAGCTTCATCCATGCCCCCTACTATCTCAAGAGCTCCCCAGCAGCTCAGTATAAACGTTGCAGAGTTCACGCTGAGGAAGATCAATGACGTATTTTTCAAATTTAGCTTTTGCCTAATGCTTACTCAAGTGTTGGTGCTATTTCTGTCTCAGTTTTGCCTTTTTTGTCCAACTGGACAACTGACTCTAGATGTTGCCTCTTTTCCAAACCTTGGGTGGCAACAGATTTTAGATAATTTGCTGAGTTTTGCAGAACAGTGTATATGTCCACATCTGTAGAATTTCAGACAGGCATTTGAGTTTACACTCAACTGCAAGAGTTTAAACATCCTGGATAATGCAAAGGCCATCCATGCTGTGCCTGTCTCTCAAGACAAAAGTGCTCGTAAGAGTGCTAATTGTATTAACCTTCTGCTCTGACCACCCCCACCATCACTTAGTCTGTTGGTGTGTATCTGGACACCCGTGAATGAGGGAGAGCTCTGTCCGATTGGGCTCCTGCGACCATCCTTTCGCTCACCTTCACAGCTGCCTGTTTCGTCACTCAGTATGCACAGTGTTAAGACAGGACACAGCCCATTTCCCTCTTCCTCACACCTTTCCAGCCTCACACATCCCACCCCTGATCAAAGCCTCTAATTATTTAATGGTTTTTGGATTTATAGTGGGATTTCTGTTTGGAAACATCTATATCTTTAAAGTGTCCTGTACGCTTGGATTGTCAGTGTTAGCATCAGTGATGGAGAGATTCTCTGATTGTATTGTAAACCTCTCTCCATCAGTAATTACCAAATCTGTTAACATTACCAGGAAGGATGTGTACCCATTTACAGCTTATAGTAACTAGAACCGAAAAAGCTGACCTGTCATTTAAATGTATTTAGTTGAAGTCTGTATAGTGCAAGTGTGCAAACTGCAGGCATTGTAAAGTGCACTGTACTGACATAGATTTTTATCGACATTATTAATGGTATATGGAGCTGGCAAGGGTCTGGCGTAGATGTAGGTGAAAGCTTAAATCAAGTCTGTGCAATTATTATTCTCTATGGAGCACCTTGCACCGACTCATTCGCCTTGTTTTTATGTTCCTAACTCAAGTCATTTTATACCATGTATTCTTTCACACAACCGCTCGATGCCCACTTCATTTGCCATGCCGCCTGCGTAGGCTTCATAGATCACGTCTGTCAGCGTGGATGTCGCTATTTGCACTGCTTTGTTAGCTTCATCACTCATGCTCAGCCTTCAGCCACTGTGATCGCCGAAGCCCCCTCTTCCCTCAAAAGGGGAATATGAATATTCATAAAGCGGCTGCATTAATATGCACAATTATGCAAATCAGCATGCAATTAAGCTGTGTGTCTCTAGAGAGCTTAGCGAGCATTAAGGCATAAAACAGGGAGAGAAGGAAGAGGGTTATACGGAAATTAGCTCCTGTATGCTTTCATAAATTCTTTCCTGGTGGTTTTAAAAAACAGATGCTTGTATATGTCTTTTTATATATGAAGCAGGTTGCAGCTCCCCTAAAACATTACATTGCTGTGTATTTCATGCTGTGTGCATTCAATTCATTTTATAACATTTTTGCATTCTAATGAGCTCCTAACCAATGGACTCTCTTATCGTAGTCCTAGATATTAATCCCAGATGAGTGACATGGGTTTGGTCATTAGGGCTGTGCGAGTCCCCTTGATGAGATCCTCATAACTTTAGCTTTTGAGACTGCAGCTCCTGTAATCAGAGATTTACAAACTAAATGTCAAAGGAAGCTCATGTGAAAAAGCACAGAAGGAACTGAAGGTTTTTTTTTTTGCTTCCTCTCTCTCTCTCTCTCTCTCTCTCTCTCTTTCTTTCTACCTAAATCTGTTGAGCTTTTCCATACCGTCTGTCACAAACTTTTTTGGCACCCTGTGTATTGCAGGATTAGATGAGCGCAGTGGTTCCAGTCCCTGGGCTGCTGGGGAGCAGGGCAGCCCTTCATTCAATCATGGACGGGTACGCATAAAGCATAGTCCTTCTTGAAATAAACAGATTTTTTTCTTTTTGTTTATTATTTAGTGATTTAGGTTTTTATTTTATTTGTTATCTACAGAATTATAGTGAAGGCGCACACTACAATGAGCATGATGGGCTCTCTTCCCCGTTTCTCGGCTCTGGTATTGGCGGTGAGGGTTTTTCCTTTTTTCTCTTGACAGTCTTTGTGTCTCTCTCCTGAAATATTTTCTGTCTGTATGATGCTGAGGCTGCTAAGGCAGAAACTCTCCCTTGAGGTTTGACCAACAGTGCCTCTTTGTAGCGGAGCAAGGCCCCTACTTTCGGGGGAGGGTTGACTCGTAACTTTCTTCCACTGGCATTTGGATTTTGTTTTTGCTATTCCATTGCTTGTAACTTTATTTGTTTACCATTGAGTCTGTAATGACATTGACAAAGGCCTTTTTTTCATATAGGAAAAAATGAAAGAGGACCTTATTCTTCATTTGGTGCTCAGGTAAGAATAATACTAATAAATTACTGTGGTGGTATTAAAGGAAGAACTGTAACACTCAAGCCCTCTCTCTGATCTGAACTTTGTTTTATGTGGTTGACCAAGAGTAAAGTAAATATTACTCTGAAGTCTGCTCTGTTCTGTGTGTGTAGCAAGGGTTCCTGCCTTCAGACATCGTGATGGCCAATTCTGATGCCATGTCTCCTTCAGGCTTAAAGTCTGGCTCTCAGTTTTACCCCACATTTTCCAACAACCCCAGGAGACGCCCACCAGATGGAAGCATTGGTAAAAAACAAATAACCGTGAAAAAATGTGAACTCTTAAACATCTAGCTTTGTGTGAGAATTTGACTGACAGGTTTTTTGTGCCTTTTTTTTTATATAGACACCCAGCCAAAAAAGATTAGGAAACCACCAGGACTGCCATCTTCTGTAAGTACAGGCATTTCATATGCTTTCAGCTCCCCTTTCCCTCTCCAGATTGTAGTAAGAAAGTTCAGCATCAGTAGTTTTGTGACAGGAGACATGCAGTTGCACTGTAACAAAGACTAAAAAAAATCTATACCCCTTTGCTGTTGCATAGAGTCTGAATGAAACCATAAATAATAGTCCATTACACAGCTGTGCTCCTTAAGTTGTAAACATGATAATTTTGGAAATGGTGTTTTTGTGGGTGTGTGTGTAAGGGATTGGGGCAAATTTAGGTGACTGGAGAATAAGTGATGGAGTAATAATGTAATCCAAAGAATAATGAGAATTTGTCTAATGTATATGATTTGTATATTAGCCTTTTGCTAGAGACTCCTGGCATGTTGGGCATGGAAAGACGTTCATGTTGTGAAGAAACATATTCCAACAAAGTTATTGTTATAAAAATGCACATCAGACATTTCTGGATACATTGAACAAACAGGAAACAGTGGATTATTTGACGGTTAAACTCATAAAAGGTATTTGGTGAATGAGCTTTACTGATAGCCAGTGTTTTATAAGGTTACAAGCTTCAATATTGTTCGCTAATAATGTTAGGCCTATTCAAAGAGTACTTGTTTTGTCTTGGTCCGAAGCCAAATGAGCTTACCACGTGCCTTCCAGACACACATAATGCACCCCTCCCCCACCCCTACACTAGCCTCCCGTCGACCTAAACCTGACCGCACGACAGTGTCCTTCTCTCTGCATGCTAGTACAAGAAGTCCCCATCTCTGTGCCCCATTTTATTTGTTTCTTTTATTTCCCTTTGCCTCTTTGTCTCACTAACCTGTCTTTGCTCAGATTAATAGCTGACGATCCCCTGAAGTTGCATCCCTCCCTCCCCCCTTTTTTTTTTTTTTTGTTTGTTTTTTTTTAGAGCTCCTGATCTATGCTGCAGTAGTAAAGCTCTGTAAGATGGGTAACTAGCTCTTTTTGGCTTATTATACAGCAAAGGTTGACATTTTAACGCATTGTCCTTTGTGATATATAGCAGGCTTTTTTTTTACTCAGAATTGCAGTAAAATCGAAGACTTGAGTATTGGTTTCTTAGAATTTAGTTTTTTGGTGGCAAAGGCTGTATATTATTTTGTCTTTTTAGGCTCTCATCTCTAGCTACCATGTGACCAGCCAGTCTATTTTTTTTCCACCCCCCCCTCCTTCTGCAAGACCTCTCCCCATGTCACTTCTCACCCCCCCCTTACTCCTCTCTTCTCCCTCCCTCCTTTACTCCCTCCCACCCTTCCTCCCTCTCCTCTCTTTCCTTCAACCCAGCTGCCTGTGGAGTTGGACAGGCTCCAGGAGCAGGCAGATGGCTCTGTAATTAGAAGTGCATCTCTCCGTTCCCTTCCCACTTCTCCCGGTTAAATCAAATTACAGGAAAAGGAGAAATATCGGTTTGCTGAATTTGTCAAGTCTCCACTGGGCTTTAAACTACTTTCCCCCGGTATTCGTGTGTGCACAGTGTTTAGAACAAAACGTACATGGAAAAAGTATATAGTGGGCCATTTTGCAGGAGTTTGTAATATGTGGCAGCCTAAGGTGAAGCTTGCTGAAGCTCACATCCGCATCTTTTAACCAAAAAAATGAGTCTTGAAATGTCTCCCTCTTCTAACAGCCAGTGCTTTTGGGTTCTGCTGCATTGATTTGTAATTGTTCATGTTTTTTTCCCCACAATGTGGTCGATTTGCAAAAAAGCTGCCATTTTGAATAGATGCAGAAATGTCTTGCTTGTTCCTGCGAAGCGATACATTCCGAGAGCGCTTGACTTGATCTGGATGAAGCTTTTTGCGATGCCCTTTTGTACGCGCCCACCTTCTACCGCTTTTGGCTCGTAGGAGAGAGCAAGAGGATGCACAGACTGTGCCGCGACATGGCTGTGGCACCTTTCCCAGCATGCTGTGTTCCCAGTCCCTGTCACTTTATCTGAGGGAGCACTGTGGAAACACTTGTACACGTCATTTAAACGAAATATAAATTAATAAAGAAAATAAAATGGACAAGAGGCTGCTTGACAGACTGGGATCTTTTTTAGTCTTCTTGAGTGCTGAATAGTTTAACCATGCACAGCTGTGCAGATATTGCTGTTATGGTCATTATTTAATTGTTTGAAGTGTAGATGCTGTTTGGATGCTTCAGTATGTGGTTTTATTTTGGGCCAGGTGTATGCTTCTACGTCCGGTGATGAATATCCTCGAGATGGTGTCGGATATCCAGGCTCCAAAGCAGGTCCTGTGTACCCTGGCTCTTTTTACATGCAAGGTGTGTGGTTTTTAGCAGCAAAGATAAAAAGGATCTTTAACCTATAGAATGAGTGTTTAAAAGGTTAAACACTCATTTTAAATTGCATTCAATATAGTAATGTAACACTGTAATTCTATTTACCTGCTTATAGAAGGTCTGCATCCTTCTTCTGATCCATGGGCATCTTCTGGGCCTTTGGGCCAGTCGGGTTATTCAGCCATGTTGGGCAACTCGCCCCACATCAGCCAGCCAGGCTCCTTCACTGCCATAAATCCACAGGATAGGATGGTGAGTCTCTCTCTGGTCTATTACCCTGTTCATCCTGAACCACTAAGGGAAACAGTTTTGTTCTAAGCTTTTGTTCTCTGTGATTGCAGTATTTAATAGTTAGGCTTTTCAAGCATTTGTTCAAGAGATTCTTGATATCTTTCTGTTTGCTGTGTTCTAGACTAACAAGCCATCGCTATTGATTTGTTACTGCTGAGTGACCTTGTATAATAAAAGTGATTTTATGATGTAATTCCAGAAGCGCCAGCCGCTGCCTCTCTCTCCACAAAACTACCCTCTCCACGGCGCTGACGTCAATGGCTTCCATACAGGCTCTGGAGCATACAACCACACGTCGTCTATTAACGGATCTGACAGCATTATGGGTGTGAAACTGTTCATTTGTTTAGGGTTAAAGTTACATTTTGTTCTATGACCTCTTTGCCTGAATTAAGCTGTTGAGTTGAGCTGTAAATGGCATTAAAAAAAATACTTAAATGAAATCTTTTCTTGATCTGTAACATTAGCTAATTTGTGGCAAAGACTCCCAGGTATTATAGCTTCCTGTATTTGTTTGCATGTGGGATGTGTTTATTCCAAAGCCACAATATGTCTTGTGAAATCACAAAATTATTAAAGTCATGTAATATATTTATTAAGATGTTGTTATAAATCTCAACTGTATTAATAGGCATGTTAAAGGCATTATGGCAAGAGGGCGGCACGGTGGCGTAGTGGTTAGCACGGGCGCCTCGAATCCCGGGCACAGGGTCTTTCTGTGCAGAGTTTGCATGTTCTCCCCGGGCTTGCCTGGGTTTTCTCCGGGTACTCCGCTTTCCTCCCACATTCCAAAAACTTGTGCATTAGGTTTATTGGCTACGCCACATTTCGCATAGGAGTGAACGTGAGTGCGTGTGGCCCTGCGATGGATTGGCGACCTGTCCAGGGTGTACCCCTGCCTTTCGCACTATATGCGCTGGGATAAGCTCCCGCAGGCACTGTAACCCTGGATTTGTGAATAAGCTAAATGAATGAATTATTATTATTTTATCTCATTAGTGTACTTTTTTTTCCTTCTTAAAGTCAGTAGAAGTTCAGCCACAGGCAGCTCAGGGGATGAGATTGGAAAAGCCCTAGCCTCGGTGAGTGGAAACTTGTTGATTCTGCCCAAAGGATATAGTGCTTTTACTTAACAGTATAAATACGAATTGTGTTAATATTGCTTATGATTCCCATCCATATACCTTAAAATATCTTTGTGAACCTGCCCTGTGTTTTTTATTTTATTTTTTGAAATTTAAATACAGATTTACCCATCAGACCACAACAGCAACAATTTCCCCTCCACACCCTCTACACCAGTCGGCTCACCCCAGGGCATTGCAGGTATGTCACTTGCAACATTTTTTTCTCATTCTAGCTTTCCTGCATATCAACCTGTGTAAATTAGTTCCCTCTTTCCCAAATACGTCCTTGGAACGCCCTCTGCTGTTCTTGATTTGCTACTGTTTTCTACGGTTTTGTTTGACAGAATGATTCTTTTCTGTAGGTGCTTCTCAGTGGCCAAGATCTGCTAGCCAAACCGCCCTTTCACCTAATTATGAAGGTGGAATACATGCACTTGTGAGTGTCGAGTTTTCTTGAGCTTTACAATAAAAGATCATTATGTTAAATCATAAAGTAATTAGCTGTGAACAGTAAACCAAAAAAAAAATAATTTGGCTTGTTTGGTGTTTATGCTTATCTTTTGCTTTGCTCTAACAGCAGAATAAAATGGAGGACCATCTAGAGGAGGCCATCCATGTGCTGCGCAGTCATGCAGTGGGTCAGGGCCCAGGCGCAGGTCTTGGTGGAGCCCATTCAGAAGTTCACAGTCTGCTGAGTGCTGTGGCCTCATCTGTTCATAATGGAGCTCTGGGGAGCCTTGGTCAAGGATTTCCTGGTGCTGGACTGGCTTTGGGCAATAGACATCCTGCTATGGTGAGTGCACCAAACTACTCCAATGCTAAATATCTTTTAATAATATCATATATATAACAAATATCTTTGTCAGAAAGGTTTTACAACACCAATCAACATTACAAGACCTTTTTTAATTTCCACTTTAATAATGTTTTTGTAGCTGTTTTAAAACGAAGCTATAGCCAACAAAGTAACAGGTTTAGCTAAAATACAGTGACACTGTTCTAAATACCTATCATAATATAAAAACAAATATAGCACCTAAATATAGCACATTTGTAAAAATTGCTTATGAATGGGTTAGACAACATTTCTATTTTTCAATAGGCCTTCCCGCAGAGCTTAATAGTCTTTTCATGATTATAATACTCAGAATTGGTCTGTATATTGAAAAAATTCGCATACAGTTATTATAAAGTTTCTTTGTATTGACCTCTGTTTGTCAGGGTGGAAGTCACCATGATGACCCTGCATGCCTCCCTCCCAGCAGCAGCCTATTACCAACATCCCATGCCTCGGGCACCCCTCAGCCTGCAGGAGGAACAGAGGGCTTCACTAGTCAGTAACAACTAGATTTGACCAATTGACCTTTGGGTGTGCAGGGAGAGAAATAGTTGTGGTATGCTTGTGTTTTTATGTGTGCTCTCTGCCTGCAGGTTTGCCAGGAGGTGTAGCCACACACACTTCAAACAGTTCTGACATTAAGAGGGAAGACAAAGAAGAGGATGAGAACTCTTCTAATGCAGATAAGTCTGAAGAGGAGAAGAAAGACTCCAAAGGGTCTCGCATCAGAGCTAGGTATGCAAATATTTTATTATATTGAAATAACGTATTAATGGTTATCCGTCACATTGCATGGCTGAAAAGGTGACTGTTTAAATCATGTATTTTCAGCAAATTGTTTGTAATTTTGCATTTGTATGTAAACATTTGTATGCTCTTAAATGAAGGCCAAGTCCTTTGCAGTATGTCTGGGTTCCCAGACCCACTGCTGCTCCCTCTCATGGTTTTTTTCCTTCCCCTCCCCAACTCTTACACTGTTTCAGAAAGGAGGCGTTTTCCCTCCAGATTCATTCAAGTGTTTCAGACCAGGGAGAAGAGTAAGTCTATCTCCCGCAATAGAATTCACTGCTGAGACGCTTCAAGATCAAACGATTATAGCTCTCACTTAACTTTTAAATGTATAGATCCTACACACTTTATTTAGACATGTATGCCCAATGATGCAATTTATACACACTTCTATATATTGTTTTTGCCAATGATGCTGGCTCGAAGTGCAAAGAAAAGCAGACGCATTGATTATTAGATGTTTAATTGTTTGATGTTTATTGACCTCCGATAAGTATAGCTACATATCAGTTGAAGTTCAACGCACTCTCATGCATACATGCAGTAAGTTTCGCTCTGGCATCTTAAAACCAGAGTTATTATTGGAATTCCTTTTTGGCCACACACAACTAATTTGAAAGCATAACAGGAAACCATTTTCATAGGCAATGCATGTTTAAAGACCTGTTGCTTAGTAGGGCAAGGAGTACATAAAGGCAAGTGTGTATGATTAAATGTTTCTAAATATTAGTGATTTTAAATTGTTAGCAAATTTTGATTCATTAATTTGAAGGTAATGGAAAATCATTTAAAGCCTATCAATTGGCAAAAAAAAGTATTAAAAAGAAAACTCTTTCCTCTTACCTTCTATAGTAAAGATGATGATGAGGATGATGAGGATCTGCCAGCTGAGGTAAAGATGGAACGGGAGAAGGAGAGGCGTGTAGCCAACAATGCGCGCGAGAGATTGCGCGTGCGAGACATCAACGAGGCCTTTAAAGAGCTGGGCCGCATGTGTCAATTACACCTAAGCACAGATAAACCACAGACCAAACTACTCATCCTTCACCAAGCCGTCAATGTTATTCTCAATCTAGAGCAGCAAGTGCGAGGTCAGTGCGAAATCAACTGTGACCCCTTTCAAGTGTTTACAAATTTTCACACTTATTATATCACATTATATTAGTTTAACTGTTAAGCGATTAAGATATTATTTGGAATGGATACTACTTACAGATTTGCCCTTTGGTTAATTCACGTTAAGTGTAACCTCCTACATGAATTGCACATGCAATGAGTATGGAAAATGAAGCAAACAAACACTGTTGACTATATATGTTTGGTTGCCCATTGATTATTTCATTGGGTTTAAAAAAGGAAATTATTATCAAGGTGTATACAGAGTAGTTACTTTGCTAGGCTAATATTACAATTAACGTTAATAGAGATGCTGAGATTAATTTTTGTAGCCTCCTTTAATCTGTTTGGTTTTAGAGCGCAACCTAAACCCAAAGGCAGCATGTCTGAAACGGCGGGAGGAGGAAAAGGTGTCTGGTGTTGTGGGTGATTCCCCCATGCAGTTGCCAGGATCTCACCCTGCTCTGGGAGGAGATGGACACAATTCTGTCGGTCATATATGATGGTAGGTTAATAAAGAAATTGTTGTTTTCTGTTTGCTCAGGGTTTGAGCTGAAAGATGGAGTTAGGATCTAAAGCGATGTGAACGACTTGTTTTACAGATCAGCGGCTTATGGAAGAAGTGGCCTTTTTATCTCTTCCGTCATCCTCTATAAAGTGGGTGTTTATCACACATTTTGACCTGGAAGGTTTCTCGTCCATGAAATGTAAGAGGTGCATCTTCACACGTCCAGAAACACAAGTGTACTGCCAAACTGACAACCCATTTTGCTGCACTCCTGATTGTGATTACCAGCGTAAATGTGAAGAACTCCTATGTATTTTCTTTTTTTCCCCCCTTTTTTTGTATTCTTCTGCTTTCATGAACTGATGGAACACAGGGATCGGTATGGTTTATTAATCACGGACAACTTACCCCACCGCTCAGAGTATGAGGGGAAAAAACTTTAAAATTAATCAAGGATTTGTGCCTAAATAATTGTTACATTTTTATAAGAGACACTGAGGCAAATTGCTTCCTTGTGTGGAACAAATCTGTTTGGGATTTGCTTGTAAATGAGCAATGTTTTTATGTAGCTTGGCATTCCCTGTTTAAAGGTACAGTCTTACATGTGTTGTGTAACTAAACCCATTTGAAGGGGAGGAGAAACTTTTTTGGGGGACTGAATTTCCCAACATGCACAAGGTTTGTATTTAAAGGGAGAAAGCTAACAGCCCAGCTAAAGTAATTAGACTCTCGTCAAACTAATGGTTTTAATTAAAGCCAAGATCCCCCCCCCCCTCTCCCACATGTTATTTTTTCTTCCACAAGAACTTGTCAGATATTTTTTAATATCAGCCTGTGATCACTCACTTTCCTGCCAGTCAGAGCAAACACACTTGAAAAAGTGTCCGTGTTTAAACCTTAGTTGGAATTATTTGGTACCATTCACCAGCATGTGGTGTGGCAGTCTCAGCATTCCTGCTTCTTTCCAGTTATCCTGTCTCCTGTATAAATTCAGAGTAAAGCCCTGATGCCCAGCAGTGTAAAAGTTACCGTTATTATTTTAGGGTAATCCTGTTGTCAGTTTTATCCAAAGATACTCGAATTTGCCGAGAATTAATACTCCAGCACATCTTTCATTGTTCTCCTGTCTTTTCGTAAACAGTCAGTTCAAACCATTTCCTAGAAAGAAAGAAAAATGGACTCAGTTGACTGTTGTTGCCAAACACTGAAACCTCATTGTGTCCACCTCATACATGCATATAGGCTATTATTTCAACTAGAGCAAAATGTAAGAACGTATATAAATATATAAATATATATTTTGTTAGGATATACATTGTAGATTTATAAATAATGGAAAAAAGATCACTATTAATTTGAAGTGTAGTAATTTATATTGTCAAGTAAGAGAGCAGGGCAGGGTTTGATAAGAAGGGCATTTCAGAATAGTCTGGATTTTTTACGTAATATTCATTCTGTTCACTTGTGCACCATGGACAGCGTCTCTACGTCTAACATTTACTCTCTATGTTGATCATCCAATTCTGTCACAAAAGTCGGACTAAATTGATTCTAATGACTGATGGATATAAAAACTTTCCTTTGGTTAGGGAAGCTGGGTAACACAGTTATTTCACTGTCTGTAGTTTCCTTCATACTGAATTATTTGTTTGTGGTGAAGTCTAACAGATATTATATATCAGCCCAGCCCTCATCTCCTGCTTTAAACTCATTATGCAACTGGTTTTGAATGTACACTCAAATATAGATTATACTTCTTATTTGCTGTACGTCAGAATACTGCCAGTTCAGTTCTTTTTTTCATTTGACAGTATATAATCTATCCATTTCTGATTAAAGACTTTTTTTTTTATCTTGTGTGATTACATGGATGGTTTAATGTATGTAAGATATACAGTGTTAATTCATAACACGTCTACAATCTTGACTGTTGTGGACGATGTTAACTATCCTAATTTTTTTTTTTTTTTTTAAAGAGGTTAGAGGAATGCATATTGATTTCTGAAAGAGGAATGCGTCATTGACCTTTTGAATATTTTCAATGTGGCCTTCTCATTCTCATGGCAGTCATTTTTGGTGCCTTATTAGTGCCTAAATTTATTTTTCTTCAAAAAAAATTATTCTTCATTTATCTTTAAAATGTTCTGAAGTGCTCAAAGTGTACTACAAAGTCTCGAAAAACATTTAATCTTTCAGAAAAAAAAATAAACCAAGTTTCTGATTAGGTATGTGATCTTGTCAATAATCTGACACTTGTAGTTGGATTAACTTTTTTGTTGTTTATTGTGTAACCTTTTCCCCTCTTTTATTTTCTGTTGGTGTTTGTTGCCAAGTACAGAAAGATTTGGAAAGCATGTCAAACTATGGGAGAGGAATTTCCATTATGAGGATTGTTTAAACACTAGCCTGTTGGCCGTATTTTTCACCACAAGCCAACTTTATAAACACTTTAGAAATGCCATATTGTAGTTAAGGAGTTAGCACATGCTTCTAGTGGAGTTTTTTTAACCCAGAAAGAGAAAAAAATGAATCCTTCATAAAACTCAACAAAAAAAATATTATTATTGTTTGCTGGTTCACTTATACACTTGGGATGAGTGGGAAAATATATTGGAAAGATGTTCTGCATTTGGGGACTTTAAATAAAATGTTTTTTTTAATTTGTTTGCAATCACTATATGTATTTCACACACAAATACATTTCAGAATCTAAGCATAAACATGGCTCTTTCATATTCATATATATATATATATATATATATGTAATATATATAATTTTTTTTTTTGTCGGACCTGTTCCAGATTGTAAAAATGCAGTGTTAATAACAACTGCTGTTAAATCTGAATATGTCCTGCTTACATTTCCATTCTAATACACCACTGTTGCTGTAACACACTATCTATGGAACATGAACAATATGGATTACTGCTGTTGTGGCTTCAGAGTGCCTCCTGGTGTGCTGGTGTGTGTGTTTATTTTCAGTCTCTTATTTCTGTCTTTTTTGTTTGTTTGT
>JAOTQW010000004.1:8879815-8892671 GCA_026260075.1 Sisor rabdophorus | reverse complement strand
GCGGTGGCGCAGTGGTTAGCACGGTCGCCTCACAACAAGAAGGTCCTGGGTTCGGGAAAGTTCGGGAATAAGCGGGTATAGAAGATGATGAATATATATATATATATATAGCATATACAAGTCTTTTAATTATATTATAATTTTATAATAATCATAAAAGTATGTTTAAGGATAAACTAAATTATATGAAATATAGGAAATTCCAGAGATCACATTGTAATGAGTTGTTTTAAGCCCTCCAAACTAACTAGGATATGGTAACAGTAGTCAGGCTACCATCTGAACATAAAGCAAAAAAGTTTGAAAAAAGGGGGAAACAGTATTGGATTAGTCAGGTGGGTGTAAAATTTGCTACACCAGAATCCATCTACTTTTCCTTTTTATTTCACAAGACAAAAATCACCTTGAGTAAGCATAATTTTTCATTTTTGCCACCATCAACCTTTGCCACATTTTAAATGTGCTTAATGTTAACCTAAAAGCATCCCTCCAAAGTCTCTGTCTGTTAAGGTCACAGTTAAGTTTATATCATAGAAATTAGTGCTGTTTAAATATTAATATAATATCATAGATGTTTCAAGAGGTTCTGTCTTGTGTGTTGTAGGGGAAGCCAGACCTGAACACATCTCTCCCAGTGCGACAGACAGCCTCGATCTTCAAACAGCCTGTCACAAAAGTCACCAACCATCCAAGCAACAAAGTTAAAACAGACCCACAGAAAGCTGTAGACCAGCCAAGACAGGTACACACCAGAGCCTTAATATACAAACACAGATTTTCATATCATTTTTACAAAATATTTATCTCAAATTTTGTGTAAACAAGTAATTATTATTGTACTGTATCAGAGTAAACATGAATATTCTGTTAAATCTGTCAAGAACTCATCATAAATCACAAATAGTGTACTACAAACAACTGAATAAAAAAACAAATTAATTCAAAATTTGACTGCTTACTTATATTTAAACAAAAATATTTTATCTACATTTTTTAACCCTTTCTAACTTTTATCAAGATTTACATTTCTAACTTTGTCCAAGATTTACTCTTACATTTCACCTGCACTCACATGTGCAAGTTGTTGTATACTGGCAACCCAGGTTTGATGCCTGGCTCGAGTTCCTATCTCCCCTCTATCCTATCCCATAAATACAAACAAATGTTTATTTCAGTGATAAAAAAGGAACCTTTTGCTTGCATGTGTTTATCTGCATCAGATGTTTAATATTTAAATAATAGTTTAATATTCTTTATCTTTTAGCTGTTTTGGGAGAAGAAGCTAAGTGGTCTTAATGCTTACGACATTGCTGAGGAGCTGGTAAAAACCATGGATCTACCTAAAGGTCTACAAGGTATCACGTGTGGTTTTTAAGGCCAACTCAGCTTTAATAAAAATACAATAATTTCATTGTGTAAAACCAGTTGGCTTTTGTCTCTATTAGGAGTGGGACCTGGCTGCACGGATAAGACCTTGCTGTCTGCTATTGCTAGTGCCTTGCATACCAGCTCTGCTCCTATAACAGGCCAGCTGTCGGCAGCTGTGGAGAAGAATCCTGGCGTGTGGTTAAACACAGCTCAGCCCCTTTGCAAGGCTTTTATTGTTACAGATGAGGATATTAGGTGAGATTCAACCTTTTTTGTTCTTCTGATAGAGGGTCTCTTTACATCCCACTAGCAATTATAAAGTTTAGGCTGTCAAAATGTATTTATATATTCTGTTGAAGGCCCAGAACCAAGAAATCTTCATGCAGCCAAAATCCTGAGCAATTGGGGGGTTAAAAACCTTACTCAGGAGCCCACAGTTGTGGCTTGGTGGTACTGAGAATTGAACACTGGTCTTTCTGGTATCAGTCCAACACCTTAACCACCAAGCCACGCCTCCCTACGTACATATGCACAACCTGTTTGCACAGACTGGATATGTTTTTTTTAGCTAGCTATAACTCTTGACTGGCAACACTGTCATCAGCTCTTTCACTTACTGCAAAAAACTGTTGGGCCAAAACAGAGGCAAAGGGGTGTCCAAAGCGTCTCTGCTCATCTAGTCTGTGCATGTTTATGCATTCAGGGGGCATGGCTTTAGAAAGCAATGGTGGGAAATACACTTTTAGTGCTATCAGGCTATAGTCAGCATTTTTCAACATGTTCCACTGGTGTGAAAGAATGAAAGGGAGGAAGATGCTTGTGGAGGAGGTTACTGCTTGCATAGTGAAATTATAACAGCAAGCATAGTCATTTTTGTCCATATTTTCTATCTTAAATTCAAGGCTAATTTTCTTTACCACCTCTTTCTTCTATAACAACCACTCTGCCCTTTCATAAGGGTCACTTTTTATGGTGACTTTAGGGGGAAAACAGTGTTCATGGATCCTACTTTATAAAAAAATAAATGCATAAATAAAAAACATATGCTGTTTTTTTCCGCTTAGCTGATAGTGGCAGCTTTTTTGCTTAGCACTGATAGTGGACTTGTTTTCCGTGTTGTAAAAAACGAGCAGAACAAGATCATGGATTTTTTATACTAATCTTAAACATATTGAGGGACATTCATGACAAATTATTTCACAGTAGCTTGCTAGAATTTATGTTTTTTTGTGAATTTTATGTATGCTGCTTTAGGAAACAAGAGGAGCTTGTGTACAATGTGAGAAAGCGTCTAGAGGAGGCTCTCATGGCCGACATGTTGGCTCATGTAGAAGAGACTTCAAGAACTGGAGAGGAAATTAAGGATGAAGGAAACTGCCATGATGACAAGGAGGAAGTATAGCAAAAGTAAGAAAATTTATAGCTCTCTTACTGATAGACATAGAGACCGAAAAAAACAGAAAACAATGGAAACCAAATTATCAAAAATTATGTATTACAAATGTTCTGGTTATGACTGTGATATATTTTATTTGTGACCTATTATTAAAGAGATCAAAAGACTGGACATAAAAACTTTACTAGTATCCAAAAAGACAATGTAATGCTAAAGTAATGTGATCCCTTCTTTATGCCATTCCAAAGCCTGGCTGCAGCATTATGTACAAGCTGAAAAGGAGATAACCGTCTCTGACAGATTCTTACATGAAGAGAATTGCAGTAATTTTAACATAACAAACTCTAAAACTAAGAATGTGTTTAGCCTTTGTTGATGTGATTGGGTTGGTACAGGTGGTGAGGGTTACGTTTGGGGATTACAGGGGTTGCAAACAAATCCTTAAAATGTTAAGAAGAAATAGGATTCAACAAATTGTGTGACATTTTCTTCATGTCCAACAAAGCCCTTTAAGACTGACAGAGAGAATCTTTAAACAGTCAAATGTACAAAAACTCGACATAGAAGCTGCTAGAACACTCTTATAATGCAAATCATTTTTTTTCTTTAATCGACTTAATCGTTCTTAAAAGGAAGTTACATCTGTTTTTTGCACAATGTTTATGGTGCTAAACAAGGAATTGGGACAACAAGTAGTTGTCTACTAATTCAATCTGGAATATATTCAGCTCTGGTTGTTTTAACAACATGCTGGTATTTATTACAAGTTTTCTTTTAACATTTCAAATGAAATAACAAAACAAACCCACAGATAAAACCAGATCGAGAGTATGTTCATGCCTTAGACAGAGCAAAAAGGATGTATGGAAAATTCTACAAAATTCTTCCATTCTACAAAATTCAAACTTTTATCCTACATTCTTAATGACAAATTGTGTGAATGTATTGGTAAAGCCTGCCTTATTGTGATCGATAACCGCTGGTTAATCCTCTCTCTTCAGGCCAGCAATACATGTGTGAAACAATCTGCTTAAAAGTCACCCATCCAACGGGGACCAGCGCTCCCCAGTACAACAGATCAGCTAAAGTCCTGCTATGAAGGACACTAATATAAACCCACTGGTTGGGATTTCTTTCCAAGACTGTCAGTTTGGATTTTTTCCATTGGTTAATTTTCCTTGTTTTTTTTGTTTTGTCTTGTTTTTAAGAACAAACCATTTGCATATTCCAAAGTTGAATGTGGCACTTCCATGTGTTTGGGTTGTGTCTGCGGGAGTGATGTGACAATCGGGGCAAACTTAAATCTGCATGGTGCTTTTATGTCATGAACGAGACTTACTGTAAGATGCAGGATACATGGATTCACGGAATGAATTGCAGTTAGTGTTGTACTATACAGGGCACTGTTAAAGCAACTATATGTAATATGAATCTTTGGTGTTTGATACATTTATTTTCCACAGAAATAATACTACACAGAAATTTTTTATGCGTTTAAACCCACACAAAAAAAACCCTTTTGAACTTCATGTGACGTGTCACTCACAGAAACATGGATGATTATTCAATTTACAAATTCAGTGTTGGTTTAGAAATAACGCTAAGTTCGATATTTTTTATTGCTCCAAGTACAAGTAAGCTGTTTCATAAACTGCCAAGTTTTTTTTACATTTGTATTGTTACATTGGTGTATCAACCTTAGTACAATTATATGTTTGTCTTTGCCACAATAGTTTAGAAATAAACAAAACCGCTCACACCACAAATCTTCATTTGTGTTTCATCTGTTTAGTTCATTCACATGAACAATGTTGGATTTATTTGCTGTTTATATTTTTGACATTGAATTATAGCTCTAATTAAAAGTGTAAATGATGACTTTATGTAGTACTGCAAAAAAAATGATTTTTTTTTGTTAAATTTACATTTTTGTATGTTCAAATTATGTTAATTCTATGTTTTAAACATGTAAATCAACTGTTGAAATCGTTTTGAAATTTTACAAAGTAAAGTGTTGCCGTATGTTTGATGAGTCTCTCGTTTGTCATTTAACCAGTGATTTAGAAATACATTATGGTGTGTTTTATTAACCCAATTCAGCTCTGCACGAGTGCTCTTTCAGTAGCAGTAATGAAACTTCGCTGTCACTCCCAGTGTCCAGGTGAAGATTAACTGTTAACTTGCCATTAAAGTTATGAGGCCTTTCTTGCCCTTTCATTCCATGACAGAACAAAGGGCACATGGCTGGAGACTCTGACGGATAGGGACTAAGAGTGGAAACGGTTTTGTAGTAAAGTCATATTTTAAAATATTCATATAAATACCTTTTACATTTGTCCCTGTCCTTATTCTCCTCATTTTACGTGTGGCAACTATCTCTGGTTAATATGGCATCTCCTGAGCTTTACACTAAGGTAAGAATGAAAAACGCTTTACATGGTGTCACTGGATTGTAACTTCTTCTCCTGAGATGATTTAGGATATCTTTACAAAAACAATCTGTTAACATCCCATTAAAAAGATGCCGCCTGTTGGAAAGCTATTACTGCTTTTTTCTGTGTTCAATTGGTGTTTTGGGTTGATAAAAAGCTATAAGATTAGAGACAAATGATCGACTATTGTTAATGTTTAATGCATGAGTGTCTTCTTTGTGCTGATGCTGGAAAAATGCTGTTACTGGAATGAGGCATAAGGTACTAAGCGGCTATGTAGGGCTCCCGTGGCCACCATGGGGGTTTGCAGTAGTAAAGTAATTGATCGTTTTTTTTTTCAAATGATGGTGATCCCAGTGAAAAGTGATCATAGAAAAATGCAATATCAAATGAAAAAAGAACAACAGTATTATGTTAACATGATGTATAGATTAGATAAATAGTTATTGGGGCTCCAAATAAAATTCAGTAGGCAGGGGAGGCTTAAAAGATTTAAGCAAATTACTGGAATTTGGCAGATGCTCTTATTCACAGTCATGTATACTAATTGAAGAGTTGAGGGTTAATGTAGTGACAGCTTCTTGATCTTGGAATTGAACCATGTGACCTTTAACCACTAAGCTGGCATTTTCCATGTTACATATATTTAAACCACATAGAGTTTTGTGCTGTTAGAAATATCATATAAATCTGTGCTAATAAAAATTGAGCTGCTTTTTCTTTTTATGGGTAATCATCGTATTTGGGTGCAAAGGTTTCACCTCAAGTATTCAGTGTTCAAATTTATTCTTTATACATCATGTTGCTTAGAAGCCACATCTTACAAACCTTTAAGCATAAAATGGGAGTTTAACAATTTTACATAACGTTGTGATCTAATTGCAAAGGAAAAAGAATGTGATGTTGGCTTTCACTGGTTGTTCTGTTTCAAGGAAGCGTGTGTGTGGGTCCCGGATTCTGAAGAGGTGTGGGTCTGTGCTCAGCTCCAACAGGACTACCATCCTGGAGATAAGCAACTCACACTAAAGCTCAGTGACGGCACAGTGAGACACACATTCACCCCCCCCCACCCCCCACACACATACTTATATATATATCTTGCAATAATTACATAATTCAGTAAAACACTGATAACATGCATTTCTTCTGCTACTGTGGTGGCATGTGGGGGTGTTTAACATTTTACATAGCCTTTGTTTTAGTGTAATAGTTCTAAATAGATTCTAAAACTTTACAGTCTTTACAGTTTATAAAAAGGCTAGATTTATTATTCATACAGTATCTAGCAGTCAGTGGTCTCCATCACTAACTATAACTATTCAGACTTTTTTGTTTTAAAAAAATCTATTAATAAACGAATAATTACTTAAAAGACTTTAAAACAGACTATGCTTTTGACAAATGAAGAGTTTTAAATTGAAATGAGCACAGATCTAAATGCAGCATATTACAATAAATCTTACCTCGTTACTGCTTTAGAGTTGTTAATTTGCGCTTGAGGTACAAAGCAAAACTTTCTGTTTTCATGTGTTCTCTGATGCCTTCCAAAATGTGTTTGCGTGTGTGTGTGTGAGTGGTGCTTGGCAATGTACTGACATCCCATGGAAGATATATGCTTCCAATATGCAATATGTGTTCCAGGGCTAATCTTTAGGACTCTCTATAACCATGACCAGAATAAAGCAATTAACAAAGGATAATAAAAAGTTAGCTCAAATACTTTGCCCCTCTCCAGCTGTGGAATTTCCCATAATTTAACTGTCTAGTATTCTGCCTATTTTGCTTTAGCAGGTGCAGTACACTGTGACGCCTCCTGCTGGTCTACCCCCTTTGGGAAACCCAGATTTACTAGAAGGAGAAAATGACCTAACAGCACTTACCTTCCTGCACGAGCCTGCCGTGCTCCACAATCTGCGTGTCCGCTTCCTACACTACAACAGCATCTACACCTACTGCGGTACGTAAGTGGTTCACACCCTCACCCATACATACTTACGTTCCTGTCTTTGTGATGTCACAAAGAACAAGGCTGGTCCTTACATGAAACAAGGCCACTCCACTCATCAAATAGATATTAATAAAAAAAGTGGATCGATAATATTCATGTTCCTGCTTTATCTCCAGAAGGAGTGACTATATTCTTTTCTATGAATCTATGCAAATCGCCTTTTTTTAACAACGTACTAAACTTAGCAAGTTTCCTAATGAATGCAGCAGAAAATATAAACTCTCAGAGAATGTTATATTATGCTTATTATCATTTAAAGCATCATGCATTGAAACCAGTCTCTGTAAACAAATCTGTTTTTGACACAGTAAAATTATTTGTATTTTTACATTAGTAACATAATAAATGTATATTATTAACTTTTGATCAAGACCATTTAAACAATTATACCAACTTGAGCTAGATATGAACTTCATCTGATGATGTCAAAACAGTCCAAAATCCCTGAAATCTGTGTGGTCTCGTTTATTCCTGCATCTTGTATACCCTACTATAACTCACAGGGGTCACAGGGATCTGCTGGAGTCTATCTCAGCACACATAGGGCGAGATGCAGGGGTACACTCCAGACAGGTCACCAGTCCATCGCAGGGCCACACATACATACACTCCTATGGGCAATCACCAATCAACCTAATGTAAATGTTTTGAGACTGTGGGAGGAAACCAAAGTACCCAGAGGAAACCCTCGCAAGTGCAGGGAGAACATGGAAACGCTGCACAAAAAGACCCCATGCCTGGGATTTAAACCCAGGACCTTCTTGTTGTAAGGCAACCATGCTAACCACTATGCCAACGCACCACTAGGTGGTCTCTTAAGTACCAATTTCAATTTATTTTATTATACAATTAATATAAACAAAGTCCCTCAACAGCATTTAACAGACACAGTTATTAAGGGCCTTACACATTTTCCAAAATCATTACAATAATAACAAATGCCTTTAACAGATTTTTTTATTTATTCACAATATAAAATATCAAATATATCAGATATCAAACCTCTTTTACAGTCTGTGCTATAGGTTCTGTAACAAAGCAGTCTATACTGTCTATTTTAGGAATTCTGTTAGTGGCCCTAAACCCATATGAACAGCTTCCTATCTATGGAGAAGAGGTGATTGATGCATACAGTGGGCAGGACATTGCCGATATGGATCCTCATATTTTCTCTATAGCAGAGGATGCATATCGTACCATGACCAGGTCAGTAAGAAGGTGTAAGATATACCTTGGAGTATTAAACTATACAGAATAGGTATTTAGCCAGATTTAAAATGTTTGAGTCTCTGGCAATTAAGTGTTTATCATCACACAGTGCTTGTGCAATTCATGTAAAATGTCTTTCTATGTTAAGGGAGGAGAAAAACCAGTCTATTATCATTAGTGGTGAATCAGGATCTGGAAAAACTGTGTCTGCAAAGTTCACCATGCGCTACTTTGCTGTGGTTGGAGGAGCAGCTCAGCAGACCAGTGTAGAGGAGAAAGTCTTGGCCTCTAATCCTATCATGGAGGTAAGGAGGACTTTGTCTTGTTAAATTACAATTAAAAAAGATAAATAAAAAAATAGTATTACAGTATACCAAATTTTGTCTTGAAGGCTATTGGTAATGCTAAAACTACTCGCAATGACAACAGTAGCAGGTTTGGGAAGTATATTGAAATTGGCTTTGGATCTAAAGGAGATATAACTGGAGCAAAGATGAGAACATACCTGTTGGAGAAATCCAGAGTTGTGTTTCAGGTAATCGACTTGTCTTAATTTTTACTAATGATTATTTTAACTTTTTTTATCTTTGTAATCTCATGCTAGTCTTTTGATTTTTTTTATACTATTAAGGCCCCTAAGGAAAGAAACTATCACATTTTCTACCAGCTTTGTGCCTCCAGAGACCTACCAGAACTGCAACCACTCCGACTCAGTATGTTTTAAAATCAGAAACAATAAATCGTGTTTGCATACTGATTACATTTTACCAGAGTGCCTAAATCCTTTGTCTAGGCAATGCAGAACACTTTCGATACACCAACCAAGGAACAGATATAAACATTGCAGGCACAAATGATGCCATGGAGCTGGACAAGACTCGAACCGCTTTAACTATTCTGGGTAAGATGTGTGCATACATGATAATTTTTCCATGTGTGATGTCATCTGATATTATGTCTGGTTCAACTTTTCAGGAGTTCCACCTGAGCAGCAGATGGAGTTCTTTCACATTTTGGCAGCTGTCCTTCATCTTGGAAATATTAACATCCAAGCCAGTGGTAGAGGCGAACGTAGTTACATCAATGTGTGGGCATGAAAAATATCATTTCAGTGTATTTAAACAAAATGTCAAAAATGTATATTCTTAGAAGGTATGTGTTTGTGTTTAAAGGCAGATGATCGATCTTTAGTGATCTTTTCCAAATTAATGGGGGTTGAGGGCCCTCAGATAGCACATTGGTTGTGTCATCAGCGTTTAACTGTAGGCAGGGAGCTACTGGTAAAGCCCATGTCAGCCCAGAAGGCCAATGAGGCACGTGATGCTCTGGCCAAACATGTGTATGGGCAGCTGTTCACCTGGACTGTACAGAGACTAAACTCAGCTTTAAAGGCACACGGAGAGCAACCGAAGACTTTTATAGGAGTTTTGGACATCTATGGGTGTGTTGGGATACACAGAATACTTTTATTTATATATTGTTCTCAACCATTACTGATTATTAAACAAGTAAGAAGCCTTCCTGTTTTTTACAGCTTTGAGACATTTGACAGAAACAGCTTTGAACAATTCTGCATTAATTATGCCAATGAGAAACTTCAGCAACAGTTCACCAGGGTAAGCCAATAAAAAGTCAGTAGTGGCTAAACTTACTTGCTATAAACTATATTTCACAGATGATATGCATGTGTGTGTGTGTGTGTGTGTGTGTGTCAGTGTTCAAGTTCAAGTTCACACCCCATGCTGATCCAATAAAAGTAGTGATATCGATCTCTTTTTGTTTCTCTTGCAGCGTGTGTTTCGGCTGGAGCAAGAAGAGTATGAGCGTGAGGACCTGCCCTGGAATCGCATTGAGTTCAGCGATAATCAGCCCTGCATCACTCTTATCGAGGGCTCTCTGGGTCTCCTGGACTTGCTGGACGAAGAATGCAGGGTGAGTTGTTTTAAATGTCTAGAGTATTCCAAGTCTCATCTTTAGCGTCCAGTCTCTACAGATAAGCATTAAAAAGGTTTATCAATATTAGAGCTCACATTCTCGTGCTTTAACAATGATTTACATTTGAAATGAACATATTTGCTTAAAATATCCATATTTTTTCTATTTCTGATATTAATGTTGCCACTTAGTTTAGAGTTAATTTAGTAAGCAGACCCTAGCAGATAATTTCGTGATTAGGGTAATCATTGTTAATAATATATTGTATGCACAGAATGTATAAAAATGTTTAGGTCTAACACTGGGAAAATGACTTATTCAAAGTGAGTTTATTTTGCTTCAAAATACAACTTGGGAGTTAAGAGTTAAGTTCCCTGTTTAGCAGCACCATCTTAAGGTTGAAGGGATTTAAATCAACAATCTTTTGTTAATTTAAGTTAAGCTACTCAGCTCAACAACTGCTACTTGCAAAAATTACAATTGGAATGAGACAGCTAGTTATTTTTGACAGAACTTTTATTTTAATACAAGATTCCTAAAGGCTCAGATGAAAACTGGGCACAGAAACTCTACGAACAGCATCTGAACCGAAGCCCCAACTTTCATAAGCCTCGCATGTCCAACACTGCCTTCATTGTGCTTCACTTTGCAGACATGGTGGGATACTTTACTCATTTTTTCTGTTATAATAAGTTATGTTTTTTTATTTGTTAAATTGCATACATTTTTTTCAGGTCCAGTATGAATGTGAGGGATTTTTAGATAAAAATCAAGACACAGTATTTGAGGAGCCGATTAATATCATGCGAGCCAGTCGGGTAAAGCTGGCTGTTTGTTTTTACACATCAGTTTAAAACTTACAATTAAACAGATAAAAATAATGTATAAAGATTTTCCCTTTCTGTAGTCAGAGCTGGTTGCTGAGTTGTTTCAGCAGGGGTCAGCTGGTGCTCCTCTCTTTGCATCGTCTGTACCTGCCAGTGTGCATGCAGGGAAAAGAGCTTATCGCGAACACAAACTTACAGTGGCCTTGCAGTTCCGCCAGTCTCTTCAGCGCCTGATGAAAACCCTTAACAACACCACCCCACACTATGTTCGCTGCATCAAACCCAATGATCTCAAGCAGCCATTTCTGTATGTATTCATGTCTCTTTGGCTTACACACATTATGTAATATTACTACATAATATTTACTTTTAGTCTTTACATCAGTGTTGTGTTGGCTAGAACTCTGTACTGCAGTCATGGTGCCCCCAAAAATTTTAAATAGGGATGGTTGTAGGAGGCCATATAGAGTGTCACCCATACATATATTTATATATATATATATATATGAATTAGTATATATATACTGCGATAGACTGGCAACCTGTCCAGAGTGGACGCCTGTCTCTTGCCATATGTGCGCTGGGATAGGCTTGAGCAAACCCTGTGACGCTGAGTTAGGGAAGAAACAAGTGTAGAAGATAAATGAATGAAATGAAATGAATTTAGTTACTATTTAAACAGTCTTTTTTCAAGGAAGTAATTATTTTAGCAAATACATGTTTAACTTAAATGGCTGGCTATATTTTATCCAGCATTTATACTGGACATGGCAATAGGGTGCCACTATACACCAGCTATGTATGGTCAAAATGAAAATAAAGGTTTTGATGTGCTATCTAGATTAATTTCTATTATTCTTTCTCAGGTTTGATCCTAAAAGAGCTGTACAGCAGCTGCGAGCCTGTGGTGTGCTGGAGACAATCCGTATCAGTGCTGCAGGCTACCCATCCAGGCAATGTCTAGACTTAAACATGCAGCTATTAACAGATAAACTGTTACGAAGATTTTTGTTGTAAAACATGAACAAATGTATAGTTTTAAATGATAGAGTTTAAGCTTTGTGATTAAACACATTTTAAAATTATCTTTTTTATGTCTAAAATTAAAACAACATTACCACACAATGCATAACTCAAAATAAAAAACAGAGCTGATTGTTTATGCTTATTGGTAATGCAAAACATGCTATGCTTCTTTTTCTCCAGGTGGACCTATGAGGACTTCTACAGTCGCTATAGAGCTCTTCTTCATGTCTTGTCTGTTCAGGAAGATTTGCGGGCATCATGCCGTAAAGTAATTCCTGCCCTTATTCCAGACCCTGAGCAGTATTGTTTTGGCAAGACAAAAATATTCTTTCGGGCCGGTCAGGTGGCTGTGCTAGAAAAGCTGAGAGCTGAGAGGCTACGGGCTGCAGCAGTGATGATCCAGAGCTGGATGAGAGGCTGGTTTCAGCACAGCCGATACCTACAGCTACGCCGGGCAACTCTGATTTTGCAGCGATACACTCGTGGAACTCTGGCTCGCAGGTGACTGTTTTTTCTTGGTAATCATAGGAACATTTATGTCTTACCACTGTCAAGCTGAGTGATGCTTAATCCTTATTAAAAATAAGTTATAAATCCTTATAGTGAATGTGAGTGTGTGTGGTTGTGTGTGTGTGTGGCCCTGCGATGGACTGGC
>JAOTQW010000004.1:8856615-8866816 GCA_026260075.1 Sisor rabdophorus | reverse complement strand
CCCGTGACCCCGGATTCGGGAATAAGCGGGTAAAGAAGATGAAATGAAATATACACCTATTAGCAATCTGCCACAAGTTTTGAGCAGATCAGATTAACATGGCCGCACATAGCAACTGAAATCTGATTGGACAAATATGAAATGAGAAAAATGCTTTGAAATGAATGGAATAAACAGTTGGGAATAAATTGATACAATTTAATGGAACAATTATTAGAATTGTAAATGTCAGTCAGCTTCTGATAGTGTTCAGACCAGCAGAGAAGGCCCTGACTGCCATTACTGTTATATATATCTATATATATTATCACACTTTCCAATTCTTTTTTCTAGCTATAATGTCAGTTTGTTGGAGGAGTGGCTGAGAAGTTGTGAGCTGCAGACAGGTGGCGCTACAGCCACACTAAAGCCCCTCATTCAAGCAGCACAGCTTCTCCAAATGAGCAAAAAGTCAGAGGCTGACGGAAGAGCTATCGTTGAGACCTGCAATACTTTATCCAGCCAACAGGTGGCAGACCTGGATTAGATAAAACGCTACTGCAACGAACGGACGATAACTATGTTGTATGTTAACGAATCTTATTTTGTAGGTGGTGAAGCTTTTATCACAGTACACACCGCAGGGCGATGCTGAGGAAAGAGTCACACTTAATTTTATTCGCATCGTCCAGGTAAAATGCACATTTTATTCATTTGATGATTAAAGCAAATTACTTAAATACCGTTTAAGAATCACAAACGGATATCACGTTGACTCGCACGTCGTACCTGCTGATCAGCAAAAGAGTGACTAGAAATAATAAATTTATTTTGGTTGGCCAGGGGCTGCTGAAGGGGCGCTCGGATGGAAACCCCACAGCACTGCTGCTGGACATCAGGAGGGTTTTCCCAGTCACATTCCCACACATACCGCCTCCACCAATCAGCGTCGAGCAGCTGCACATCCCTGAAGCACTCAAGATCAACTTTTTGCACAAAGTCTGATGAAAAACATCTAAAAACTATTCATTCATTCATTCATTCATTCATTCATTTTCTATACCCGCTTATTCCCGAGCTCGGAGTCACGGGGGTCTGCTGGAGCCTAAGCCAGCGCACATTAGGCGAAAGGCAGGGGATACACCCTGGACAGGTCGCCAGTCCATCGCAGGGCCACACACACTTCTCCTATGGGCACTCACACTTTCTCCTATGGGAAATTTAGAAACCCCCCAAGAGCGGCGACCCGGGAATCGTACCCACGACCTTCTTGCTGTGAAGGGAACGTGCTAACCACCCCCCTTAACTAATCAGTTGGTTAAAAAAGATAAATATATGTCAGTTTTGATAGGGTAGTCTACCACAAAATGTTAACATACACTTTAGACATGTTTGAGTTAATCAATTTATTTTCAGTGGATTAGTATAACTGCTGATTTTGTTATTCATATATTGTGTGTGTAAATGATCCCTAATCAGAGAATGTAATAATACAAATGATAATAAGGTGTCAAGCAGTTATTTATAGCCATTTATTTCATATATATTTAAGACCATTTATTAAGCTGAAACATGTATAGCACAAAAATGCTATTAGTTTCACTTTCATCCCCAATAAGAACAATAATAGTTAGAAAAACAAAACGTATAAACATCTTTGTATAAAAAAAATCTTTCATGCTAGTACTCTGTATCACTACACATCAGTAATACATATTTATATATTCACAAGCCTTTCCGAAATATAAAATAATACCAAATATGAAAATAAATAACAGAAAGACAACATTTTAAAATTCACATCAAACACACATGCTGGTACAAGAGAGATCTTTACCCAACATGCACTGCTTTCCTTTTACAGATATGGAGTCATGGTTTGGGTGAATGAGTGTGAGCATGCTTTGTTTTCATGCCTCACTTATTGACATTCACTGCGACATATCTCACACACAGCTGCATTTTCTTTCACAACCCTAAAACAGTCTTGATCCAAAAGATTTAGAAATAAGATGTCTGTAACTGTAACTTTTATCCCTTATATACTTCCTGTAACCTAATTAGGATAAAAGAATAGCGGCATTAGTGTTAAAGTAGACCAAGTAGAGTGACTGGCTTACCAGATCTCCAAAATATCTAGGATTCTTTGCTTGGAAGGTTTCTCTAGAAACATTTTTAAAATAGAGTAACAGTTTACCATCGAAAACAACCCATGCTTGTCTAAATAACTACTATGCCAATGAATAAGTGAAGCTTTTTTTTTACTGACATCCAAAAATTTTCAGTGAGACTACATGTCTTAAAACCCTCAATCAAATACAATATGTGTTACGTATGGCCTAAATGTATATATGAAGGCAACATGCTTTCAATTAATTTAACTAACATAATACATATTTGTAAACTGTGATAGAAATAAAATACGGCAGAGCTAAAAAGCTAACCAATGGCTGAAGATGAATCTGTAAACTCTACTAGTAAAATCAGCTGCAAAGTGAATTATAAATTGGCTTTCTATTGCACATTTGGTAAAATTCCTAGCCTGTACAGATTTTTTCTGTCATTTTGCATAAAAAAAACTGTATGCCCTATTTTACTACCATTTGACTCAAACTTTAATCATTTATTCATCTTCTATACCTGCTTATTCCCTAACTTGGGGTCACAGAGTTATTTTTTCAGATGATAAGAAGGAGAAATCTCAAATGTTTGGTTAAAAGCAGTGCAGCAGTGTTTGAGTATTACCCATTTCACATAGTTCCTTTTCATATTTTTCTCTTCCCTGTGTAAATATATAATGTCTAAAAATAGGTAAGATATTTCATGTTGGTGGCCTAAATGTGTCCTCCAACAGCATTCACCAGATATCGTTTCTTCTCCTGAATATAAACCACTCACTTCCCCAACCCTTTAACCAGTCATTATTTCTGACCTCCGTTGTGTTCTATTAAACCACTGCAGAACACTAGAGGCTGAAATAACTGCATTCCAGACACTGACTGTTTAATGACTGGAACTGAAGGGGTGTGATTACTGCACGGATGTATCTATCACTTTAGATACTAGCAAGTATACATAAACCTAGTGCTTTTGTAACACTTCCATAGGCAGCAAGAAAAGCAGATGGAGGGGGGCAATGTGTTGCTATGGCAACAGGGCTGAAATGACTTTAAACTGAGGAAATTTCTCTAAAGAAATCTCCTATGAGGAAAATGATGCAAAACAGTGGCTAGTAGGTAAATCTGATTTTTTTTACATTTGCACCTTCTTTGTTTATAAATTCTCAGCCATGCACTCACTTTATACACCACACACGCGAAACAGACATGCTCACACGCGAACCCCCCCCCCCCAGCATATGACATAAGAGAGTTGGCAAAATTGCCGGTGTTTACAGGAGGTACATGACAAAAATTCTAAAATTCATTCATTTATTCATTCATCTTCTATACCTGCTTATTCCCTAATTAAGGGGTCATGGGGGTCTGCTTGAGCCTATTCCAGCACACATAGGGCGAGTGGCAGGGGTACACCCTAGACAGGTCACCAGTCCATCGCAGGACACCCATGCAAGTTTGAGGAGAACATGAAAACTCCGCACAGAAAGACGCAGGAATCGAACCCACGACCTTCTTGCTCTGAGGCGAACGTGCCTAACTTTACACATTCTAAATTTATTCTAAAATTCAACTTAAGCATTAGGGCGGCGCGGTGCGGTAATGGTTAGCATGGTCGCCTCACAACAAGAAGGTCCTGTGTTCTAATTCCGGGCTCAGGATCTTTCTGTGCAAAGTTTGTATGTACCGCCCAATGTGCGCTGGGATAGGCTCCAGCAGACCCCTGTGACCTTGAAAAGTTTGGGAATAAGCAGGTATAGAAGATGAATGAATGAATTTAAGCATTATTAAATTGCACCGTATTCTCCTTAGATCCCATGTTTTTTCGTACTGTCTGCCTTGGTTAGCACTCTAGAAATTACCTACAATGGTGTTTAGCCTTAATGGTATCTAACGCTTCGGCATACGGTACACTGAAATAATAAAATTAATGTGAGACATCAAGTCATTGCTTTTTTTTTCACTTACATAATTTGTGATGGGATATAAAGAATTGTTATGAAAATGAATTGTTTGCATTGTGGGATGCATTTGGTCCAAGCTTCTTGCACTGCAAGCTGTAAAATTTACCATTAATATTGTTCTTGTGCTTGATCTA
Source organism: Sisor rabdophorus (assembly GCA_026260075.1). Classification (NCBI taxonomy): domain Eukaryota; kingdom Metazoa; phylum Chordata; class Actinopteri; order Siluriformes; family Sisoridae; genus Sisor; species Sisor rabdophorus. The sequence goes on along the minus strand of JAOTQW010000004.1, from coordinate 8,862,622 downwards.
AGTTTGCATAATTTTTATAAATGTTGACCCCCGTTAAACAGTGTGCCTTTCAGAACTAGTGGAGAAAGGCTCCTCACTGAGAAACAAAAGAAAAATACCCTGACACTGATACACCCATGGACAGGTGTGGGTATGATTAAACATAAACAAGGCAGTTATAGACTAGAATTCCACAGACATCATTATTAGATATTAAAGGTGGGTATAAAGGGGGTATAAAGGCCCTGGGAGGCATCAATGGCACTACATATAGCAACCCTGCCTTATCTCGAATATTTCTCTGCTCTGTCATCCATATTATCTTTTCTTATATATCATTAAAATAATATTTGCAATTTGTAAATATCTATGTATGAATAACTAGATAAATAATTTCTTTTAAATATCTTTTGATCATGAGCTTCTGTCATATAATATGCATGTTTAAAAATCAAGGACACCACAAACATCAAGTATTACAGAGATACAAGGTTTTGTACCAAGGTTTTTTTATGTGCTACAATGTGCTTGTCAGGCAAGCGTCATCGCAGGTTATGGCAGTGTTGTTGGCATCACTATTTGATGTGATCAGTCCAGTATTATCGTATGATCATATGTGCGCTAGCTGTCTGTTTTAGTGCAACACAACATAAAAAGGAGATGGGCAGTGATTTTGGAAATCATTTCTTTCAATAATACCTTTAGCTGCCTCGACCCTCTTCTGCTGAGCGCTGATCGGACTTGAGTTTAACAAACTCCTTGGCAACATCATCGTTGTTGCGCTGTGAGAGAATGCGCAAGACAGTCAGGCCTGTCTCGTCCATGTGGATACGTTTGGCAAGTGGAAGCCAGCAGGCCACACTACCCCGAGGTGCCACATCCTTTAGCTGCAGTACAGCCATGCCCACAGTACGGTCCTCCCGTGCGAAGCAGTAGTCTTTCACACACACCTGCAGCTCATAACACTCCGGACCCACCTCGTTACTCAACGTGCTATAGACATGGTGACAAATATAGGCCTTGGGTTATATTAGGAACAATGCTAATATCCCAAACATGTAGACACACCAATAAAACATGTTTAGTAATTTTTGTGTAAAATGAAAGCCTGTAACCATGGCAACTTACAGACCGCTGCCTTATCAAGCCCTAAAGTATTTTATTTCTTATTAGTCTTATGCTTTGTAAAAGTCTTTTTTAAAAAAGCATTTTTTTATGCAAAAAATCTGCTGCAAATTCTATTTAATATAGGAAATAAATTATTACCTTCAGTAATCAACATTTTTTTTACCTTTTATGCTAAATATTTAAAAATGAAACTTACAATGTAAATGTTTCATTGTATTTGGGAGCCCAGCTGTTGTTCTTAGATTTAGTGGCATACTTTCTTTTCTTGTCACTCAGGTGCGGGCCGATAATGTAGACTTCCACAAAGGGTCGGAATATACCAGACGTCTGCCACCTCAGGTCATTTGCTGCAACCACTACAAAAAGAAGGTGTTTTCTCTTTTAATGCAAAGCAGCCCACATTCAGAAAAGCTCATTCTTAAGAAATCTTTTAATCCAAAATCAGTTAGATGCACTGCTGACCTTTTACTGTGACCTTATGTTCCCCTGTATTTGGATGAGTGAAGATCTCAACATGGATAGACACCTCTCCCACGGCATCATCTACCCCAGAGCCTTAAAGAAAGCCACAGATAAAAGCACTCACAAATCAGGTTTTTGTTAGCATATGGTTAGGTCTGCCTCAACATCTTACTCAATGCAGCTTTATGATATGTCTCTGTGTGACAGTTAAATGATACATGCCATACTTAAACTGATAGCTAAAAAAATATTTCACATGAACCTTTACAAAAAAGGTTCCTAGTACAGTGAAACGTGTGTCTATAATAAATGTGATACATAGAAAAATGTTTTAACTCCGTCAATCTCTAAAGCACACAAAGCCCTTGATCCCTAAAAAAGGCCCCTAGTTGCTACAGGCATCTATTTCAATTTTGCAAATACATACCAGTTGTACATCTAGACAATAAGTCTTGTCCTAAAATAGGCTTGAATATTTAATACCATGCAAACGACAGCTTAAAGATCCATATACAGTAGGGCCTACTTCATGTGAGATCTGGGTTTAATTTGCAGGCATGCTATGGATATTTGCTCTGTGCAGGTTTGTAAATAAAAAAAGGTTAGTTTTTTCTTTACTGGTTAATCAATGGAAAAGAGAAGAAGGTATTTCACTGTCTTAAACTCAGGCAAGGGACATGCCAAAACGTGCTGATTTCTACATCATCTCCAATCACCAGATTTTCAGTGACTGCAAGGTGGGTGTGATAGACATTCTTCTAGAGGGGTTACACTATGCTGTGTAGCCATGGCAGCAAGGCAAGAGAATAAAATGGCATCGTTCTGCATTTAGATGATTATAAAAGAGAAATACATTCGTAAATGTAACCAAGTACAAAACATCTATTTGATTTATATAGTATTAATTCTCTATATTTTTCTTTTGACCTAACTTACCTAAACACTGCTGTAATGGGTCTAGTTAAAAGTTAATATTTCTACATTCTTCTATAGTTCCAAATGCTTATAACTAGATAGATACAGATGAATAAACTTTACTCTAGTGTGTTCATAGCAGGTGCTACCCCTCCATCAGAATGTATGTTAGTAACAAATCTTCCTGAGATTCATAGCTTTTGTTCCATGCCACTGTTGGGAGGGGGAGACAACATGCAAACACATACTGGCTCATTTGTCCAGCAGGGGGTAAAAACGGTATTCAACTCAGCCCTTGGACTTGAATTAATCCAAACACTAACACATGCACAAGTTAAAAACATTCTTACTCTTTCTCTCTCTCTCACACTCACACATTGCTGCAGTTAAGGGTGAATGTGCTGCAGACCTCAGATAATATGTGTCTGCGGTTCTTTTTGATGGTGAAGAAGATTGTTGTACCTACTTTCAGCAGCTAGGCTTCTTTAAATGTTTTGTGCCTACAGGGACTCAACAGCAAGGGATAATGTAGATACCCACATTTCACTCTCTGCACCGTGGCCTAGTCAGATAGCAAAGTTCAGCAGGCACTCAGTGAATCATTGCGCACTAGACAGCAAAAGCTAAAGCTATTTAAAGTGCGGTGTACGTTTTAGATTGTACTGAGATTGTTTCAGGACTATTTGTAGAATATTTGATTTATTCTACATTTGGCATTGGCATTTTTGTAGTTCTGTACAACTTTATGGGAAAAGAAGTGGCCTAGTGGTTAAGGTGTTACCACTGCTGTCAGGAAAGAAAGTTATAAATAATAAATAATTCTGAACCATGAGCACTGGTTGGCTGCCTGTGTATTTATTAAATTGGTTTGTGTACAAAGAACTTGAGTTCCCCGCTCCTTAGACACACACACACACACACACACAAACACTTCCGGGATTTTTAATCCTGTAGTGCAGGTATACATAGCCATGTATGTGCACATACAGCAACTTGGTTCCAAGACCTTGTACATGCAAGGCAGTGATATTGAGACTGCTTTTGTGGGAGGATGGGAGTGAATGCAGGGCATGCGTTTGGGCCAATTAAATAGAATAAACATGATCTGACAATCATCTGAGAGAAGATTTTGGCTGGGCCACTGATGCTTCTTAGTGGAGCAGGGCCCATTTGCAGACGTACCCTTTTCAGGGTACACATCCTCGCTATGGGTGAACCTTATCCCCTTTCCTCCATGAACTGGTAAAAAGACAAGGTAGGACAAGATGGAAAATCTTTATTTTAAGCCAATAAAAACAGAATTTGACAGAAGACAAAGTTGAAAAAAGGAAATTAAAGGAAACAAAATAAGATAAAAGCAAAAGAGAGAGTAAGAACAAGAGAGAGAGAAAGAGAAAGGGAGGAAAGACATAGAAATTGTGAAAGAGAAAAAAAAGACAACAAACCAGCAGTTAAATAAACACTTCTAATCTTTATGGGTTTTTTCACTAATAAAGATTTAGTTTCATTTAGTAGTTTCATTACATTTTAATCTTAAGTAAATTTTCTTAAATCCTTAGCTAACGAAATGACATTTATTCTAATTACATTTTAAGTGATTTTTTATTAAAAGGGGCATTGACAGATTTTGCCAGAGGCATTGACAGCCAAACTGTGTCAGGATTTTCATAGTAGTAACTATAAATACTATAAGAGAGACTATAAAAATAAAAAAGAAGAGAAGTAAGACAAGTCTAAAGTCTCATTAAAGAACAGAAGACAAAGTGTAAAGTCATAAACATTTAATGCATGCTTAAAAATATATATTTATATTACAAATATATTAGGGTTTTTGCGTTATTGCTGTTTAATGTTAGACACTCCATGCACTATAAGTACATAAGTACAATTTTCCATTTTTAACCATAATCTAGACAATACATTTATGTTTAAATTAAGCTATGATAGACTATGAAAATTCAGTACTGTTAAAAATGGATACTGGTATAGTCAATAATCTGGGGGATGTCATAGCACAGTGATTGACTGTTAATTAGAGGATCGGGTTCGATTCCCAGCACCACCAAGTTGCCATTGTAGGACACCTAAGCAAAATCCCTTAACCCCAAATTGCTCAGTTGTATGAAAGTCACTCTGGATAACAAAGTCTGCCAAATTTGACACTTAATAATCTGTAGTCAGAGCCTTTATATAAAGCAGCCCTTCAATCAACACTAATCTATGTTTTGCTTTCTAGTGTTGAGTTTAAACGTCACTTTGAGGTAAAAATGTGAATGACAGTCAGAAAGCTAACATTTATTCATTCATCTTCTATACTCGCTTATTCGCGGCGCACATAGGGCAAAAGGCAGGGGGTCGCCAGTCCATTGCAGGGCCACACACACAACCACACACACTCACATTTACTCCTATAGGCAATTTAGAATCACCATTCAACCTAATGCAAATGTTTTTGGAATGTGGGAGGAAAACTGAGTACCCAGAGGAAACCCATGCAAGCGCAGGGAATTTTTATTTTTTTTTTATATTTGCATTGACAACATTTAGTGAATGCATTTATCCGGAGTGACTTACATTTATCTCTTTTATACAACTGAGCAATTTGGGTTTAAGGGTTTTGCTCGGGGCCTTAGCAGTGGCAACTTGGTGGTGCTGAGAATTGTACTCTGCTCTTCGAATTAACAGTCCAACACCTTAGCCATTAAGCTACCACTTCCCCACACCATTTTTTAAATTACTGTTATTTTTTAAATACACAAATAGAAGGAGCAACTCGAGCAAGTCCTTAATTTAGCCTTCCTGTTTTTGAGTTATAGTATATGCTAGATACGTAAAAAACAGGATGAATAGGACCTTACCTTGTGCATTCTGTGATTGGACAAAGGTTTTGATGAGTTTGTCTGTAGCTTGTGTGTAGAGAGACAGGGCATAATGGAGAGACTGCAGGTCAGGACTTTTCTCCAGAAAAGTCTTCTTTAAGCCCACTCCTCCAGCATGGAAATATTGCTACAAAATAAAGCATAATAATAAGCTAATTCCTTCTGCAGATCCATGCAGTACAGGCACACATATGCACTAGAATTCTGGCCAAATATAACAATGCATTCCTTAACTCTGAGTTACAGGGATCTGCTGGAGCCTATTTCAGTGCACAGGGTAAAAACACCCTGGACAGGTCATCAGTATATCGCAGGGCCACACATAGACTAACAACCACACACTCACACCTAAAGGCAATTTAGAGCCACCAATCAACAAAATGTACATATTTTTGGACTGTGGAAGGAGGCTCGAGTACCCAAAGTAAACCCATGCAAGAAACCCACTGCACAGAAAGACCCCTTGCCTGGGAATCGAACCTGAGACCATTATGCTTTGGAGTGACTGTGCTAACCACTACGCCAATGTGCTGCCCCAGTTTGAATATTTAAAAAAAATTATAATTTCCCATAATATGTTATAGAATTTGGCGGTGCGGTGGCGAAGTGGTTAGCACCGTCGCCTCACAACAAGAAGGTCCTGG